>OX596201.1:5736863-6084773 GCA_951394215.1 Glyphodes perspectalis
AGAATAAGAATAACAGAGGTTTTCCTATGCAAAATAATAGAGGTCCGCCTGCGCCGGAGAGAGGGGGGTTCATGCCGCAGGACAATCGAGGCCCAGTATTTAATAATTTCGGTCAAGATAACATGAACCGAGGCAGTAATTTTGT
Source organism: Glyphodes perspectalis (assembly GCA_951394215.1). Lineage (NCBI taxonomy): Eukaryota > Metazoa > Arthropoda > Insecta > Lepidoptera > Crambidae > Glyphodes > Glyphodes perspectalis. The sequence continues at coordinate 5,737,009 of OX596201.1, forward strand.
AGATACCAGAATACAGGATATGCGACCGGAGCAGTCGCAGCAACAGTATGGAAATTTTGAGCAGCAACACTTTAGGGGGCGGGGCGGGCGCGGCAATTTCGGCGGACACATGCGCGGGCGCGGCCGGGGTTTTTACTGACGACTAATCTAAGTATTCAATCAATTTTAACGGACTGTAACGACGGAAATGTTTTAAAATAGAACGAAGCGTGGTACGGTAGATGCAGTAAATGTTACGTGTAACACAATGAAATTGAATAAATAAAATGAAATAAATAAAATGTATGTTTCATTTATTATATTGACGCTGCAAATGGCTAGCTTTTCGTCTTCATAATCAGTAACCCAATACATCATTAGTTATCTTTTACAACGTAATAGGCACGGTTGATATATTATTTTTAAGGAAACTACTTAGGGAAAGAATCATCTCAGACTGGCTCGATGGCACATTCGATAGTGACCCTGCCCCATGTGCCAAGAGTTGTTGGTTCGATCCCCATCCAGGACAAACATTCGTGTGATAAATACTTGTGTTTGTTCTGTGTCTGGATGTTAATATCCAATATTTAAGTTTAAATTTGTAATACCACTGTTGATTCTGATATCCGTAACACAATTGCTTAAAGCTACTTACCTCGGAGTCAGGTCAATGAATGTATGTGATGTAGTCAGATATTTATTAGTAGCTTAATAAAGCAAACTTATAAAAGAGGCTGTGTTTTAAAAATAGGTTAAGTGGTATTTTGAACATAAAAAATGCTTAATGTATGTGTTGTTAGTGAGACTTAATAAATAAATAAAAAGAAAATAATCTTGCCTCTTTATAATATTTGAAATATACATAGATATATGGTATGTAGAGATTTAAAGTATCGACAAAATAAATAAAAACTCTGGAATTATTATGTAACATATTTTATTAAAAATACCAATACTTAAAATAATGTAATAATATTTAAAATATACATGATCTAAGATTTTATAATTGACAAATTAGTATGTGCCCATTTCTAATAAAGCATCTATTTGTTCAGTCTCAGGCATTATGTCTAATTCGATAGGTTCCGATTTGGCTTGGTTTCCAGCTTTAGGATCCAGGGTAAAGAATCTGAACAGTTTTGAGAGGTTGATTATCGAGTATGCGGAGTGAGTCAACCAGTCTTCCACTACTTCCTTCAGAGTATGGAGTGCAGATGTTATTTGTGATGTGACTCGAACTTCTGTAAAACGATACAAAAAATAAGTTTTTGAATAATTTTGTTCTTGAAGTGCATATGCAACATGAGCAAATTTATATAAATATTATTATAAATGTTATGTTAGTCGGAATCTACATCCGTAAAATAAATTGATTCAAAATTAATACAAATATGTAGGTGTAAAAAAAGAATAATTTAAGAATGTTAGTAATGTTCCAATATTTGTATACTTACTGGAGTTGTTATTTTTATTCAAATCGAACAGGTAGAGAAAGAAGTTGATTTGAAGGTACAAATCCTTCTCGGAGTATTCTCTGAACATGACGCCCTTCTCGCACTGGCGGCACAGCGGGTAGCCGCCGGCGAAGGCCTGCGGCAGGCGCGCCGAGCGGTAGCCGCACGCCGGGTCCTCGCACGCCAGCCAGCCCGCGTAGTACTGCGCGTGGTACTGCCGGATCTGCAGCGTCAGCTGGTTCGCGATGCACGCCAGGTACTCCACCGGCCGCACGCTGCACTTCTCGTTCTGACATTTATCCAAGAACATTACGCTCTCTTTATCCAGCTTCACTATCGAATCTCTTATCTTATTCTCAGTTTTGCACTTCTCACTTACGCAGACGAATGTAAATTCTTTGCAGTGTCTATATTTCTCCTGCTCATTTTCCACTTCATATGTGTCTGAGCTTTGATTTTCTTTCTTTATGATATGCTTGTATCCCGACGGATCTAATCCTAAGCAGTCGGCCACCCGCGCGGGATCCATTCCTTCGATGGGCTCGCAAATTCTTGATATTACCGGGTGTAGTTGATGCGCCAGGTAATATTTGTAATCGATCTTGAGGTGTTCTGAATTCTTTAATTCTTCTATGTGGTATGCTCGTTGCGTAGCCGATTTATCTGTCGACCCATCTTCGCATATTATATAAGGTACGATATCGCCCTTCTTAAATCTTCTACTGTTTTTGGCATTCAACCTTAGGGCGACTGAAACATGGGGTTGCATGTTTTTGTCTGCATATTCTGTTGGATTCTTTGTTAGCTGCTTGGTGATGGTCAACAATGATAAAGGTATTTTGTTGCTGACGAGGTCGTCTTTGAGTTTGTTCAGGTGTGCTTGTATACTCTCAAGTCTCTCATCTGCGGATTGCTCGGAGAGAATTTGACTAAGAATGAATTTTCCTGCTTCGGCAGCGAGTTGTGACCAATCGCGACGGACTATGTCCAACCCCTTGTGTTCCTGATTGAACACGAATTCTCCGTTCTTGTTCTTACTGATAAGGACGGCTGCGTATTTCTTTTTCTTTAAAAGAAGCAAGTATCTGAATACTCCGTCAATGTCGAGTTCGATCTGTTTGTACTTTTTATTAATTTCTCTCTTTAGATCGTTGCCAATTTTAAAGACGTAGTCGTAATCTAAGCAATTTGTATTGATCATCAAACTGTCTGTGTCGCCATATACAACATCATAGTTCAGTTTTTGCACAATTTCTTTAGTATCCATAAGAATTTCTCTTCCTTTCATGGTAACCAGGGCAGCTAGGGGCTTCGCGTAAAAGCGGGAATGAGTGAAGCCGAGGCACCCATACATAGAGTTGGCTGTGAGTTTTAGCGCCATTTGTCGTATGTTGTATTGCATGTATTGATCTGAAGGTAGGTCAGGGGATTTCATTAGTTTTTTTACCTCCCTACGACTCTCTACTAGCCTTCGGATTTGAGTGGGTAGAACACCAAATTCTGTTTTGGAACTAGGTAAAACTAAATTGGCTACATCTTCATCAGATGCTGTAGTACTTTTCCTTTTGATTGTTGTAAAGCAAATATTGTACTCTTGAATAATACTGGGGTATAGTGAATTGAAATCCATGAGCAGGATGAGTTTATCATAGAAGCCTTTTTTTGGATCCAAAACTAATCCACCAGAGTAAGCAGCTTTTTTCTTTGCTTGTTTTTTGGAAACAGCAGTGCTAGTTGTTGCTTCATCTTTCTCATCATTATCTTCTTCTTTGTCAACTTGCTTTTTACCATAAACTTTATCAGGAACAATGTAATTCTTTTCAGTGAAAGCATGAAGCAATAGAAACTCGTTTCTCTCTGACCGTCCTCCCATAAGAGTTCGCGACATGATGTTGCCAGCAATTTGCGTTATTTGCAGAGCCAAAGGAATTACGTTTAATTCGCACATAATTTTCAGTATGTAAGAAGCATCCTGCATATTTAATGAAACAAGTTGAAGCAAATCCCTGCTGGTCTCGTAGTATCGTGGTAAATCTTCTAGCGCCACATCGATGCGTTCCCCTTCTTTCATTTTTAAAACATCGGTACATAATGTTTCTAGATCAAAACTTCTCGCTCTGATAAGTTCCATGGCGGAGAGCTTAATATCACAAACTAGTCGCCCTAGGAAAGCATCTTTTGCAGCGTATTTCCGCTGCGGTGGCACTGATCGCTTTAAGCGCCCTAAACGAGACCAATTGGGGATGTTGAGATCCAATATATTTCCAATGAGCAAGTCTTGTTGAAATCCTTGTAAATCATGACCTACTACTAGGTCTGGATCTAGTTTCCAAAATTGTACCATGAAATAATTGAGTAGCTCTCTTTCCGTGTCGCATTTGGTTAGTTTCGTCGCCTTATACTGTAGGAGAGATTGCTTCAAATCCAGTGGCCAAATTTCGTTACATTTTGTCATAACTGCAAAAAAATATCAGTATCAGTTAGTTTGTCTTCAGCAGAGTGATATCAGTACAATTTTTTTTAAATACTTACTACAAAAATGTTGTTGAAATGGCGGATTTGGAGGTGGTTTATTAATGGGAAAGCTGTTATGCACTAAACAACTCAACATCAAAATTTTTGTCTTCCTTGTTTTTGCATCTGTTGTAGTTCTCATATTTATCTGCAAACGCAAAATATATATTGTTATATAATAGTCCGCTATTAGTAGATTAAAAAATCGTCATTATTCAAAAGTAATAATAATATTGTCTTCCTAACTAATATCGGTCACGGCGGCCAATCTTAACAAGGATTAGCCAATTGCGCAGGAGATATGATCTAAGTTCCGTGTGTTGGTTTCCGCACTTAGTCCTCAGGGGGACCATTGTGCGTGAGCCATGGCGGCCGATCACTCCAGCCAGCCCACCTCCCTCCAGAAACAGATGAGTCTTCCCAGTCTACTCAGGGCGTCCGCAAGTGATTCCGGTGTACCGATAGTCTCCTTGCGGATTTGGGCGACGCCCGTGCACTCAAGGAGCACGTGCGCCACCGTTTCAATGAGATATGATAGTGCACAATTGTATGTGCAAACACAGGTGCACTCCCTATTCCTTCACTCTCATAGTCCGGTGAGACGGTAATTCCACATGACCAGAGAGAGGTCAGGCGCAGGCTTAACGTGCTTTCCGAGGCATGGGGGTGATTAAACCGCCAACTTCCTGACTCTGGGCTGTTACTGAGTAATTTCAATATTGAAATACCCAGCCACAATTTTTTGTCCCAACCCGGAATTTGAACTAGGGACCTCTTGGTTCTTAGGCGGCGCATGCTACCACTAGACCAACGAGGCAGGCAGTGAAAAGTAATTAGAGTAAATAAATAAGGCCAGACATGAATTATTCTTACAGTAGCAATGACCACAGGCGGCGGTTCCAAGTCGCTCTCGTTCCTGATGACCGAGATGTGTTCCATCTTCTCACAGGCCGCCTCCAGCTTGCACCAGGACACTTTCGCCTGGACATTCTCCGGTTGTCTGATCTCTAACCAACATGGTCCTTTAATTTTTCTCTCTAGAAGAAATGTTTCCAGAGAAGATGTGTTTGCTCCGAATATGTGGGAGAAAGTTAAGTGCTTTTTGGCTGTAGGAGGTGGAGCGAAGGATGCCTGTAATAGAAAATAATATAAAGTTTATAGTTTGAGCTCTTTTCAAACAACAAACGAATTAAGAAGACTATAGATTATGTACATAATTTGAATATAGTTGAAAATCTATTGGGTTGCTAATGAAAACTATTTTATGATTTTTCTAGAATATTGCTGTTTATTGGGGTAGATATATGTAGAATATATTTTGTTCACATCATATTTCACGTACAACCTACCGAGTATCTAACTTCCAGATAATCAGACTGTGCAGGAATGTCAGGCAGGTTGAAAGAGTAGTTTTTGGTTACTTTTCGGGACTTGAACTCCTTGAGACCCAATTCACTTGCCACAGAAGTATTAAACTCTTCATAAACATCCATCATGGTTACTTCTTGGTCTGTGGCTTCTTGAGTGATTGTGTCTAATTTCTGGGGAAAAATATTAAGAACAATAGATAAATACTGACAAGTAGTACAGCTTCCAGAGCTTCAAAAATAATAATTTGTGGTTGTACTATGAACACTGGGTAAGATATATAGCAAACTAAATATCCATTTTATTAACCAACATTCATGTATTCGCTAACCACGAACCATTGATTTTCCTTACCCACATAAAGTAAAATTTGTGAGAAGGGGTAAAGTTAATAGTCTATACTTACACATTCTCTGGGTAGCAAAAATATTTGCCTATTGACATTTCTCACAACCACACAACATGATAGACAGCCCTCTTTCTTTTTGGATGGGTTTACATACACCTTTCCAAACAGGTACACAACTCCAGGCTTCACAAACCTGTCTTCCCAGGCATCAAGCCAATAGAATCTAAGCACTTTCTCGCCATTTTCATTGGTCTGCAGAGGCAGTTGGCCATCTGTCTGAACAGAAGCAGTGGTCTGATTCTCATTCATTTGCTCAGACCAAGTGCTGGATAATGGTTTCAACTCTTTAGGCGTCTCCTTCTTAGCCACTGGGAAAATATCAAAGTCCTCATTTAGAAATTCATCTGCTACATCAGTAATAGTTGCACCGGAATTTGGTACAGCTTCCATCTTAACTTCTGGGGTTTTGACAACTTCTGGCACATCATTACTGAAATCATCACCAAGATCTATGTCTTGTGAAGAGAACTCTTCAATGTTCTGTGTAGCAGAGTCTTCAAGCTCCTGTTTGATTTCTTTATCTATTTTCCATTCAGTTTTCTTTGGAGCAGTTTTGTTATCATTGGATGATTGGGGTGGCTCTGCAGATGTTGCAATATGCTTGGGTACTTTAGGGCTTTCTTGAATATCTTCTTTCTGGAAGTTTTTATACTAGTATAAGATATATCTATAGCAACTTGATGAATTTAGTCCACAAATAAATTCTTATAAGCACAAGCAAGTTTGAAACATTGTTCTCTTAATTAATATTTTCTAATAGGTACAAAATCACAATTGAAAAAATAAGTACTTACTCTATTTTCTACAAGTTCAGTCTTCACAGTAACTGGAGATTCTTTACTCGTGATTGCAGTGGGCTTCTTGACAGAGGTAGATAAAGTTTTGAAGTAATTCTGAGCTTCGTTCTTGTTGGCAGCTAAAGAGTTATTTTTGATAGGTGCCAGAGGTTTTGGTTTTACAGTTGCTGCAGTCCCATCTAAATCAGACATGATGTCTGATAAAATGTTGTCATCAGATATTTTTATATCCTAAAAATAAAAAAAAGGTGAACTATGTTAGTGTTCATTTTATTTTTTTCATCATTTCTTATTGTAAGATTTTGCAGATAATGTCTGTCATAGTGATAATTTGTTAACAGCTAGGAAATTTACATTTAAAGCTTCTGACCTCTTTCTTCTTAGCTGGCATTGATCCAAGAAGATTCCTGATGTTGCCCTTAGCAGTGGACTGAGCAGCAACCCTGGCTTTCCTCTTCTGCCCCCTGCCCGATTCTTTGTTGTTGACCGCAACATATGAGTCTTCAATTTCATCATCATCAAATATCTCACGACCATCTTCTACATATCCTGTGCCATCTGTTTTGTACCAATTGACATAAAATAATACACAATAACATGCAATGCACAATTACTGGATGAGATCTGGTCAATTTCTATATGGTATTTTAAATTATTAAATTACTACTTTAGTTTTATCCTTTATTTATTGGGTCGGAGAATACATGCCTTTAATTAAAAATTTAAATTGTAGTTTTGTAGCAGTAGAATTTTATTTACCAAGTAACTTTGAATCAACAAAATTATTATTCAATGCATTTATTAAATTCATGGTTTGAACATACCATCGTCTTCGATCCAGTCATCTTCCTGCCTCTGGAGGACCCGTTCCGTATACTCCCTCTCATCTACAGTCTCGTAAACGTTCTCCATCTCATCCACATCGTACTTGTGCTTAGAACCTTTGCCTTTCAACGCTTTGAGCTTTTCCAGCGCTGACATACGTCCATGCTTATCCACTTTTTGCCTTTTGGCTCTCTGTGCCGCTGAAACATTTTAAAATTTCATTATAATGACGATCTACGTTTCAAAGTTGGTTAGGTTATTGCTTTTGTTTTTGAGTCAAAATAGACCATTTACGTCTAATTATGATAATTTAAGTTACCTATAGAGTCGGCCATTTTTAAGTTCAGTTATTTTCAATATTGAACAATAAAATTATTCAATAATTTCACGATATCATTTCCGACTATTGGAATTAGAAACAACAACAACCACTTTTCTTGCAGCTTTTGATTGACATTTAGGATTTGGCGCGAATTAATACTTTTTTTGCTGGTAACGGACACGGCACGACACATCATAATGGTTTAATGCTACGGCTAGCACAAATTCATAGATATTTTTTTTTTTCTACAATATGCCTTAAAGTCTTAATATCCAAAACTTAAATACGTAGTTCCGTCCGAAGTAAAAAACAAGTTCCTTTGGCGCCAAATTTTACCTGTCAAAATAGGTATTCGTTTGAGAGCAGGGAATTGTTGTGAAGAAGTGATCTTGTGGGAGAAAATATATCCTCTGTTTGTATTGTTCATAATAAAACTTAGTATCTTCTCTCATAATGGCTATGCGAGATTATGCGGCTGACAAGGGTAAGTATTATAGCGTAGTTAACACAAAAATACATTTTCATAACATCGTTGCAATACGGTAATTTGACACTGTATTTCAGAGGCTTTGAAGAATTTCTTCATTGATTTCTGCCAAACTGATGATGAAGGCAATAAAAATTTCAAATATGCCGAACAGTTGACGAAGCTTGCCCACAGAGAACAGGTAAACATTATTTTAGGTATATATAACCTATAATGCGACACTATTGTTTTCCCGTTTGCTAATCTGGGTATAATATTCGCAGATCGCATTTGTCGTAGAATTAGATGATCTTCACGAAACTAATGAGGAGCTGGCGGAGGCCGTGAAGCACAACACGCGTCGGTACACCAATATGGTGTCTGATGTTGTGTATGAAATGCTGCCGGATTATAAACACAGAGAGGTTTGAATTGTTTTAATGCTATTGTATAATTTAAATGTAATTTTTTTTATTATTTTACATAAATTCAGTTACTTCTGAAGTTTGGTTTCTATTAATTCATCATTAGCTTTGCACACATTCTTAATTTGACTTCATCTAGCGTGTCAATAATTTGATAGGTGTATCTAATTTGTGGTACTATGAATGTAGGTAGCAGCCAAGGATGCATTAGATGTTTACATAGAGCATCGGATTATGCTAGAAGCAAGAAACCACAGAATTCCTGGAGAAATGAGGGATCCGCGGAACCGTTACCCACCAGAACTTATCAGACGCTTGTAAGTATAATTATTTTACACACTATGTTCAATACCAAACAGATTAAGTAAGCAATTTGTTTATAATTATTTTATATTCATTTCCACACAATGTTGTCTTAAATGTTGGGATAAAAATATCATAGAAATATAATGTCAACATTCATGTATATTTTTAATTAAAATGTATAAAAATAAAGACGATTTGTTGTTTTGTAGTGAGGTGTACTTCAAGGACATGTCTACTTCAAAATCAGTGCCTATCAGAGAAGTCAAAGCTGAGCATATTGGCAAGTTGGTCACAGTTAGAGGTGAGTTGGTCAAATATGTTAAAAATAAATATATCAATTAGTGTAATTTATTAATGTAGAAATATTTTCCCAGAAGTAACACGAAATCTATTATTTTGATATGTCACACAATAATGAAGATGTGAAAAGTTCTCAATTGTAATTTTAATTAGATTTATGTTTTTGACTTATAAATTTGTAAGCTTTGCATTTTTAAATTCATGACAGCATGCAAGTATCAATTCAAATCTTCTTTCTTTAACTAACTAACTAAACGTCACGCCACTTCCCTAGCGGGGTAGGCAGAGAGAACTGAACGCCATATGGCATAATCCTTACACGTCAAGTTTACAAAATCTTTTTTAGGATCATGAACTTACAATGCTTCTAATTAAATAAATCAAAGCTTTCACAACATTAAATAAAATTATTGATAACTCATTTGATCACCAATTTCTCAATTATTGGTGAAAATTACTTAGCTATGTAATTTTACATATCAGTCATAAATAATTTTAACAACACAACATTTAATCGCTGCTGGTGTTGGTCAGGCATCGTGACGCGCTGCACGGACGTGAAGCCGCTGCTGGCGGTGGCGACGTACTCGTGCAGCGCGTGCGGCGCGGAGACGTACCAGCCCGTGCGCGCGCTGCAGTTCACGCCGCCGCCCGCCTGCACGGCCGACGACTGCCGCCTCAACAAGGCGGCCGGCCAGCTTCATCTGCAGACGCGCGGCTCGCGCTTCCAGAAGTTCCAGGAGCTTAAGATACAGGAACATGTCAGTGGTTTTTATTTCCTGGGAATCTTATTTACTATTTTCATTTTCAAGCACTGGATACATTTTGTCTTGTCTAAGAGAGACTTCCAACGTTTTTCAATCATCAGTGTTCTATCTGCTCCGGACATCAACACTGATTGCGCGGCCGCGTTCCAGCGCATCTATAATTTTATTGTTTTTGTTACTTGTTGACAAGAAATAGTTGTCCATGCGTTGCTTTAATGTGTCGCGCAGCACAGGCGTTGTGCCAACGTCAAGTTGCTAATCAGAGGCTAACGCTCGAAAAACGCAACGTCGGTCTCTTTCACATGGTTTTTTAGAGTTAACTCTAATTGATCTATAGACTAATCCTCCATAAGCAACTAAAGAAAATTTCTGAAATATCCCTTGTGTATAAGTGCTTATCAGAGGGGTTACTGTCACTTATTACAGCTGGTCTGCTAAACAACTACGTGGTTTATATAAACTGAATGACATATATAGTTGTTAATCTGGCCTGCTATAACAGATGACAGTAATCCCCCCGGTGTGCTTATTATGATTTGTTTTCTAACATTTTTGTAGAAGGATACCACAGACTTATGCTAGTCTCGACGATACGATTGAGTGAAGCATGTTGTTTGTTTGTTTGTTGGGCAGTCGGACCAGGTGCCGGTGGGGCACATCCCGCGGCAGCTGTCGGTGTACTGCCGCGGCGAGCGCACGCGGCGCGCGCAGCCGGGCGACCACGTGGCCGTCACGGGCGTGTTCCTGCCGCTGCTCAGCGCCGGCTTCCGCCAGGTCGTGCAGGGGCTGCTCTCCGACACGTACCTCGAGGCTCATGTCGGTACCCTGTTTTGAAACTGTACTATATGGTGACCATTGTTTATCTGGTTGCCCACATTATGATGTATCATATGGGCATGAGCTCATTTCAGAAGTCTATATGTATAAATATTTATTTGCAAATTACTGAGACTAAACTTTTGCGACATGCCTTTTTGAATTTCGTGCATTATTTGCGCCTAGCTTTCGTTCGCGGAACTCTGTGAAGTTAGTCGGTTGCAAAGACTGACGTACGTCCAACAGAATTTACCAAATTTTCCGAAATAAAAAGTATCATATCTTTACATTCAAGTGTGAAAACTTAACAGACAAGGATTGATTTTGCGTTTGTAATATTGGAAAGGATTGGTATATAACATCTTTACATAATGCAGCACACGCCCTGGTATATAATACAAAGTCGCCGCTTCCGACTGTTCGCTTAGTTCTTTTAAACCACTTAAGAGACGTTTAATGAATTTAGTTTCATATTGTTTTTACCTCACCGTGCGAAGCCGGCGCAAATTGCAGTACTATGAATGTTGTTGTTTTTGTAGGGCGTCTCGTGCCTGAACCAGAGCGACGAGAGCGAGCTGGCGGAGGCGCTGACGGAGGAGGAGCTGGGCGAGCTGGCCGAGGAGGAGCTGTACGCGCGCATGGCGCGCAGCCTGGCGCCCGAGATATACGGACACGAGGACGTCAAGAAGGCGCTGCTGCTGCTGCTCGTCGGCGGCGTGGACCGGTGAGGAGAATGCTGCGCTCTAGTAATAGCAAACTGTTCGTTTTGTATGTGCATACATACGTACACAACATCCCGCCCATAATCCATACCTGAAGGGGTAGGCAGAGTCAAAGGGGTAGCACACATCACACATTCAGCCAAAAATGAAACAGTGCTGGATTAGATGGAAAATTGTGAAAAAGCAGTGACAAGCGGCTAACCTGTCGCCTACACAACACACCCAAAACCCGATATTCCATTAGTCGCCTTTTACGACATGCTAGGCAAGAACCACAGTTGGCATATTCTTTTTAAGTCCTAGACCAACATGGGACAGTGGGCTGGGTGGGATGGAAAGCTGTGAAAAAGCAGTGACAAGTGGCTCTGTATGTGGTACATATAAACGCTATAAAAGGGCTTTATTATTAACATATAAACGCTATAGGGGTGCGGGAGGAGCGATGCTTGCCTCCAGCCGCCCGCCCCGATCCTCAGGTCAGCTAGGATCGACTCCGCCCAGCGGCAGTAGCTTAATAAAGCGCGCATCAAATGCCAGTGGAGTTGGTATTAATCTAAGCATTTCAATCTGCAATCTGAGCATTGCAATCTAGTTTTTAGCTTCATAAGTATTTGCTTTGTAGCATTGTTTTTACTTATGTGTGTGATTATTCCATTACCTAGCTGGTGAGGGAAAACATTGTGCACACTCATTACACCCTAAATGTGTAACTACGATCCAATTTGTCTGAATCCCCATATTTAAGGGTTAGGATACTTACTTAAGAATTTGCTTAAATAAGACTTGCTAAGTCATGGGCCAAACGGATAACTTTTAGAACAGGACAAATCTGAGAAGATGTTAAGAAGCGCAAAATAACTGACTTCTTTATTAAATAATAAATAAATTATCGAGACCTGACACATAAATTCCCTAGTTGCAAACTAAGCTTATGCTTGTACTATGGATACTAACGAACTATGGTGAATGAATAGACATACTTAAATACGTTTATAAACATCCATGACTCGAGTACAAATGTACATGTTCATCATACGAAACGTTTGCCCTTAACGGGATTCGAACCCGCGACTCTTGGTTTCGTGGCCAGGGACTCTGACCGCTCGAGTCAAATTAGTAATTTAATTAGCCTTTCAATTTAGGGAGTGGGGTAAATTATAAAGAATAAAAAAGAGCCTAACATATCTTAATTATTTGTACTTTGTTAAATGATTCGTTAATTTGTTGTGTGCAGACGTCCGAACGGCATGAAAATCCGCGGCAACATCAACATCTGCCTGATGGGCGACCCGGGCGTGGCCAAGTCGCAGCTGCTGAACTACATCGACCGCCTGGCGCCGCGCAGCCAGTACACCACCGGCCGCGGCTCCTCCGGCGTCGGCCTCACCGCCGCCGTCCTCAAGGTACATACGTGCACGTCACGCTTGCCAACCCGAAGGGGTAGACAGTCCCAGGAGCAATGAGCTGCTCTTCAAGGTGCCTGGAACATTTTAAACTGTTGTCCCAATATTTTTTCTCTTTGCTGCACTAATCGAAATTCGACCGTGTGGAATTTAACAAGAGAAGTTTCATTTTTTTTTGTTTAACACTCTAGAAATGTTATTTATTTGTACAGATGAAACCTATGCTCACGGGAGAAATCTCGTGGGGTAGCCACTAATCCGCTAGACTAAAATAACAGCTATATGCATCATCCACACACTTGTGCAGAATGTATACATTTAATTGATTTTGAATTGAGATTGATAGGTCCATCGGTCGAGTGGTCAGAGACCTTGGCCACGAATCCAGTGGTCACTGATTCGAATTATGCCAGGTTTCCTGTGATGAACATAGACATTTGTACTTGAGTCATGGATGTTTATAAACGTCTATCCGATCACCTAGTATCCATAGCACAAACTTATAAACTTAGTTTGGAACTAGGGAATTGGTGTCTTAGTCTGGAGAATTTATTTATCTATACTAATAAAGAGGAAAGATTTGTATTTTTGTGTGTGTGTATGTTTGTAATGAGTAAACTCAAAAATTACTGTGCCAATTTCAATAATTCTTTCACCAATGGAACGCTACTTTATTAGCGAGTAACATAGGCTATATTTTATCCCGATATTCCCACGGGAAACGGGAGCTACGCGGGTGAAACCGCAGGGCGCTGCTAGTAAATTTATATTTGTGTTGTCGTGCAGGACCCGTTCACGGGCGAGATGATGCTGGAGGGCGGCGCGCTGGTGCTGGCGGACCAGGGCGTGTGCTGCATCGACGAGTTCGACAAGATGGCCGAGACCGACCGCACCGCCATCCACGAGGTCATGGAGCAGCAGACCATCAGCATCGCCAAGGTGCCACTTCTATTGGCATATATTATACATATTAATATTTGTTTTTTGCCAATTAAAACTCTTTAAGTATAATATGAAAGCTACATATGAAGTTCATAGATAAATATGTAAATAATAAATATCTTAGACACATTACATCCTAAAAGTCATAGAATGTAATGCTTACAATACTTTGGAGAATAAATGAAAAAAAAAATATAAAAAACATTCAATTATACTTGTAGGCGGGCATAATGACATGCCTGAACGCGCGCGTGTCGATCCTGGCGGCGGCCAACCCCGCGTACGGCCGCTACAACCCCAAGCGCACCATCGAGCAGAACATCCAGCTGCCCGCCGCGCTGCTCTCGCGCTTCGACCTGCTCTGGCTCATACAGGACAAGCCCAACAGGTAACGACACTTATCATACTATACATTATTAAAAGGGACTGTCTTAACATAATAAGCTTGGTTGGGAATTAATATAGCTTAAGTAGCTAGGTAGGTGTAGCGTTTTACGCTACGAGTTACTGATACAATATAATATTCTAAAGATTATCACCCGAGCGCGCCCAGTGTCATACAAGAGATATGTTAGAGTACTCCACATGTCAGTATGTAAGAATGCTACGCGGCGTCTGCGCGCGCCCAAGCCTCGCTTGGGGTGGCCTGTTGGGTGTCAGCGCCTAGACGTGATCACTGGGCGGATATAAACGTACTAACATACAAAACTAAACGCATATACTAACGGTAGGTAGCGTTTTGTAACTAATGTAATATTTCCATTTTCTCTAAATAAGGCTGGTTCTGTGGTAGTATCGCCGCTTGCGTCTTAAGTATCGGTAAACATGTTTGTTATACTCCCTAGGGAGAAGGATCTGGAGCTGGCCAAGCACATCGCGTACGTGCACCAGCACTCGCAGCAGCCGCCGAGCGAGACGCGCGCGCTGCCCATGCGGCTGGTGCGGCGCTACGTCGCGCTCACCAAGCGCAAGCAGCCGCACGTGCCCGCCGCCCTCGCCGACTACATCGTCTGTGAGTACCGCGTGCCGAGTGCGACACCGAGCGTACTGCACCAGCACTCGCAGCAGCCGCCGAGCGAGACGCGCGCGCTGCCCATGCGGCTGGTGCGGCGCTACGTCGCGCTCACCAAGCGCAAGCAGCCGCACGTGCCCGCCGCCCTCGCCGACTACATCGTCTGTGAGTACCGCGTGCCGAGTGCGACACCGAGCGTACTGCACCAGCACTCGCAGCAGCCGCCGAGCGAGACGCGCGCGCTGCCCATGCGGCTGGTGCGGCGCTACGTCGCGCTCACCAAGCGCAAGCAGCCGCACGTGCCCGCCGCCCTCGCCGACTACATCGTCTGTGAGTACCGCGTGCCGAGTGCGACACCGAGCGTACTGCACCAGCACTCGCAGCAGCCGCCGAGCGAGACGCGCGCGCTGCCCATGCGGCTGGTGCGGCGCTACGTCGCGCTCACCAAGCGCAAGCAGTCGCACGTGCCCGCCGCCCTCGCCGACTACATCGTCTGTGAGTACCGCGTGCCGAGTGCGACACCGAGCGTACTGCACCAGCACTCGCAGCAGCCGCCGAGCGAGACGCGCGCGCTGCCCATGCGGCTGGTGCGGCGCTACGTCGCGCTCACCAAGCGCAAGCAGCCGCACGTGCCCGCCGCCCTCGCCGACTACATCGTCTGTGAGTACCGCGTGCCGAGTGCGACACCGAGCGTACTGCACCAGCACTCGCAGCAGCCGCCGAGCGAGACGCGCGCGCTGCCCATGCGGCTGGTGCGGCGCTACGTCGCGCTCACCAAGCGCAAGCAGCCGCACGTGCCCGCCGCCCTCGCCGACTACATCGTCTGTGAGTACCGCGTGCCGAGTGCGACACCGAGCGTACTGCACCAGCACTCGCAGCAGCCGCCGAGCGAGACGCGCGCGCTGCCCATGCGGCTGGTGCGGCGCTACGTCGCGCTCACCAAGCGCAAGCAGCCGCACGTGCCCGCCGCCCTCGCCGACTACATCGTCTGTGAGTACCGCGTGCCGAGTGCGACACCGAGCGTACTGCACCAGCACTCGCAGCAGCCGCCGAGCGAGACGCGCGCGCTGCCCATGCGGCTGGTGCGGCGCTACGTCGCGCTCACCAAGCGCAAGCAGCCGCACGTGCCCGCCGCCCTCGCCGACTACATCGTCTGCGAGTACCGCGTGCCGAGTGCGACACCGAGCGTACTGCACCAGCACTCGCAGCAGCCGCCGAGCGAGACGCGCGCGCTGCCCATGCGGCTGGTGCGGCGCTACGTCGCGCTCACCAAGCGCAAGCAGCCGCACGTGCCCGCCGCCCTCGCCGACTACATCGTCTGTGAGTACCGCGTGCCGAGTGCGACACCGAGCGTACTGCACCAGCACTCGCAGCAGCCGCCGAGCGAGACGCGCGCGCTGCCCATGCGGCTGGTGCGGCGCTACGTCGCGCTCACCAAGCGCAAGCAGCCGCACGTGCCCGCCGCCCTCGCCGACTACATCGTCTGTGAGTACCGCGTGCCGAGTGCGACACCGAGCGTACTGCACCAGCACTCGCAGCAGCCGCCGAGCGAGACGCGCGCGCTGCCCATGCGGCTGGTGCGGCGCTACGTCGCGCTCACCAAGCGCAAGCAGTCGCACGTGCCCGCCGCCCTCGCCGACTACATCGTCTGTGAGTACCGCGTGCCGAGTGCGACACCGAGCGTACTGCACCAGCACTCGCAGCAGCCGCCGAGCGAGACGCGCGCGCTGCCCATGCGGCTGGTGCGGCGCTACGTCGCGCTCACCAAGCGCAAGCAGCCGCACGTGCCCGCCGCCCTCGCCGACTACATCGTCTGTGAGTACCGCGTGCCGAGTGCGACACCGAGCGTACTGCACCAGCACTCGCAGCAGCCGCCGAGCGAGACGCGCGCGCTGCCCATGCGGCTGGTGCGGCGCTACGTCGCGCTCACCAAGCGCAAGCAGCCGCACGTGCCCGCCGCCCTCGCCGACTACATCGTCTGTGAGTACCGCGTGCCGAGTGCGACACCGAGCGTACTGCACCAGCACTCGCAGCAGCCGCCGAGCGAGACGCGCGCGCTGCCCATGCGGCTGGTGCGGCGCTACGTCGCGCTCACCAAGCGCAAGCAGCCGCACGTGCCCGCCGCCCTCGCCGACTACATCGTCTGTGAGTACCGCGTGCCGAGTGCGACACCGAGCGTACTGCACCAGCACTCGCAGCAGCCGCCGAGCGAGACGCGCGCGCTGCCCATGCGGCTGGTGCGGCGCTACGTCGCGCTCACCAAGCGCAAGCAGCCGCACGTGCCCGCCGCCCTCGCCGACTACATCGTCTGTGAGTACCGCGTGCCGAGTGCGACACCGAGCGTACTGCACCAGCACTCGCAGCAGCCGCCGAGCGAGACGCGCGCGCTGCCCATGCGGCTGGTGCGGCGCTACGTCGCGCTCACCAAGCGCAAGCAGCCGCACGTGCCCGCCGCCCTCGCCGACTACATCGTCTGTGAGTACCGCGTGCCGAGTGCGACACCGAGCGTACTGCACCAGCACTCGCAGCAGCCGCCGAGCGAGACGCGCGCGCTGCCCATGCGGCTGGTGCGGCGCTACGTCGCGCTCACCAAGCGCAAGCAGCCGCACGTGCCCGCCGCCCTCGCCGACTACATCGTCTGTGAGTACCGCGTGCCGAGTGCGACACCGAGCGTACTGCACCAGCACTCGCAGCAGCCGCCGAGCGAGACGCGCGCGCTGCCCATGCGGCTGGTGCGGCGCTACGTCGCGCTCACCAAGCGCAAGCAGCCGCACGTGCCCGCCGCCCTCGCCGACTACATCGTCTGTGAGTACCGCGTGCCGAGTGCGACACCGAGCGTACTGCACCAGCACTCGCAGCAGCCGCCGAGCGAGACGCGCGCGCTGCCCATGCGGCTGGTGCGGCGCTACGTCGCGCTCACCAAGCGCAAGCAGCCGCACGTGCCCGCCGCCCTCGCCGACTACATCGTCTGTGAGTACCGCGTGCCGAGTGCGACACCGAGCGTACTGCACCAGCACTCGCAGCAGCCGCCGAGCGAGACGCGCGCGCTGCCCATGCGGCTGGTGCGGCGCTACGTCGCGCTCACCAAGCGCAAGCAGCCGCACGTGCCCGCCGCCCTCGCCGACTACATCGTCTGTGAGTACCGCGTGCCGAGTGCGACACCGAGCGTACTGCACCAGCACTCGCAGCAGCCGCCGAGCGAGACGCGCGCGCTGCCCATGCGGCTGGTGCGGCGCTACGTCGCGCTCACCAAGCGCAAGCAGCCGCACGTGCCCGCCGCCCTCGCCGACTACATCGTCTGTGAGTACCGCGTGCCGAGTGCGACACCGAGCGTACTGCACCAGCACTCGCAGCAGCCGCCGAGCGAGACGCGCGCGCTGCCCATGCGGCTGGTGCGGCGCTACGTCGCGCTCACCAAGCGCAAGCAGCCGCACGTGCCCGCCGCCCTCGCCGACTACATCGTCTGCGAGTACCGCGTGCCGAGTGCGACACCGAGCGTACTGCACCAGCACTCGCAGCAGCCGCCGGCGCTACACAATCTGCTCATGAATCGCTTACGCGCTCGCAGTGGTCCCCTGTGCTTTCGGGCTTTCGGGGTGCCCCTTCAGAGAGGTGTCCCCCGGAGGCGTAACTATAATGGCAGGACGGGTAGGATGGCTTGCCACTATAAGGTGGCACGCCACTAAAACGAGCCATACTAAAGTCATGCATTCTGTTAACGGTCGGTTGCGAACTATTATCCGTTGTGACCCTATAATGAACAAAGTTGCATGTGCAATGCAATGCGTAAAATAAATAGTGGATCTTAAGAAAATATATAAGTATGCGGTATTTTATTATATTCTATTTCTAAATATGTGCATTATTCGGCAGCCTCATACGTGGAGCTCCGCCGCGAAGCTCGTAATGCGCGTGACGTCACGTTCACGTCGGCAAGAAATCTCCTCGGCATCCTGCGCCTCTCCACAGCTCTAGCGCGACTGAGGTATGCTGACGTTAACCATAAGGAATAATATAACCATATTATTTGAAATATTTCGAAAGGATTATTTATTAACTTTTAATATACAATCACCACTTACATGCTGTTAATATGCATTTTGAACTTGTCGCCTACATTATGTTTATTTTCTCCAGGCTATCGGATGTTGTCGAGAAAGAAGATGTCTCCGAAGCCATTCGTCTAGTCGAAATGTCTAAACAATCACTTCAGGCTGTGGAAGAGAATGTGCAAAGGTTTGTATTGAATATGTCTTTTGAAGCTGTTCTAAGTTGAGCCATATTATAGACTGCTTATCTTCAGCACTACATAGAAACAACATAGAAGTAACATGGTTTGATATCTCAACTAACAATAGATATAACAAGATAAATTACACCAAACACCCTTGGATGTGAGTTACGACCAGTTATTCATGTATAAAGTTGATTTCATTATGCTGACCATCTGTAAGCCCTTTTATAGTAGACGATTATTTCATGCTGTAATTTGAATGAAATTTTGCGCCAATTGTGAAGGGCCAATATGAGGTTGTTATGAATAGTATTAATTTTGTTGCGTGTGCGCAGGGGCATCAGCGCGACGGACCGCATCTTCGCGATCGTGCGCGACCTGGCGGCCGGCAGCTCCACGGTCAAAGTCGCCGACGTCATCGAGCGCTGCGTCGACAAGGGCTTCAAACCCGACCAGGTATCAATGCGAAATGCTGTTCAAGATAGTTTAAAAGCTTTTGTATCCAGTTGTTTTAACGACTGCTAGGCAACCCTAGGGCGGCAGACAACATATTCGAAGAGGGGTTTTACATAGAAAGTGGCGCCAAATCGTTCGTTTTATTAATTCATTGATCAGTCATCACCAAAGTCCGCCTTGTTAATTTGACTAAGTAAACATTTCGTTTCGGAAACAAATATCGTATCCACTTGTGAGGTTAGGTGATGTTGCTTGTACCGCTAAATATCGCTACAAGTGCAACGCGTCTCTGCCTACTCTTAGCGTTGCCATTTCTTAATATCGACATCGGTAGTAAATAGTTCACTATTATATGAATTGTATGGGGATTTCTTCTTAAATTGAGGTACCTATATCAGTCGGAAGTTGTTTCATATTATCAGAAGCATTTTCTGTATTCATCTGCTAATAATATGTTATTTGTCACAGGTCGACGCTTGCATCGAGCAGTATGAAAACTTGAATGTATGGCAAGTGAACCAAGTGAGGACGAAAATCACCTTCATGTGAAAGATATTAATTGTAATTCCGCCTTAAACTGTCGTGTTAAGTACCAGTGTGCCTGTTGCGTAGTATAGTAGTAAGTAAGTAAGGTTAATGTACAATCCGATTAAGTGAGTATAACTGTTTGTAACTGTTGATTGAATTATTTTTGATAATAAATTACTTTTTTTGTAAAATTTTTGGTGTTTGAATTACTTAGCTTCTTTTAATGAGCCACGCAAGGTGTATCGATATAGTTCGATAGAAAATATTAGGTTTTATTAGAACGTCCAATTTTATACTAGATAACAGAAATTACGTTGTCTATGTGTGTCCTAAATTGACCGTATATTAAATTTATTGAGTGCACTTTTTATCAGTAATATGTTATTGTAGATTTTATACTGTGATTGGTAGTTTTAGAGATTTCAGTTTCCGTCTCTTCAGTTTTCAATCTGCATTCAGCCGCGATTCGCTTATTTTAACAATTGAACTAAAACATACGGAATCAGCTATTAAACTTGATATACAAGTTGAAGGTGGAATTATTCATAATCTTTTAATTCGACTCGACTGGCTCGATGGCGGATTTGGTAGTGACCCTGTCCTATGCGCCAAGAATTGTAGGACAAACATTCGTATGATGAAAACTTGTGTTTGTTCTGTGTCTGGGTGTTAATATTTAATATTTAAGTATATATTTGTAATACCACTGTTGATTCTGATATCCGTAACACAAATGCTTAAGCTACTTACCTCGGAGTCAGATCAATGTATGTGATGTGGGATATTTCATTTCATATTTCAATTACGCTGGATTCAGATCTCGACAACTCATCTCAGCCCCAATCAGCGTTCCAAGTATCAAATATGTCCATAGCAATAGTAACCACGCCACGCTACTGAGCTCAAAATACAAAGTGAAAAAGTAAGTGTCTGCTAAGTAAAATGAAAAAATATGAACAATAAAACAAGCGGTTGTAATTTTACGAGCTGTAAACGGAAGCGCTGTGTTGCCTGCTCCTCCATAACTCGTGCACCAAGATATCCATACGCAAAGTAACGCAATAAATTTGTTCCCCGCGTCGCGCTTATGAAAGTAATAACTTAACAACAGATGTAGCGTATCCGAGCCGGAGATTTGCGACGGCATTGTTCCTGCGAATACGAATTCGCTTTTAGGGTACCGTCGTTTGGGAGGACATTGCTTTTGTCGCTATTGACAAACTTCTTATCATGAATATTTTTGAATATGTGGTTTAATGTGTTCCTTGTAATATTTGAGTATTTACTTTTTATTCTCATAAAACCTCCAACATTTATGCATTTTTATTCATATGAAGAAAGATTATTCATAGACATTTACGAGTACTTTAATGGGTTTTAACGGAATACATTTTCTGAAATTATGGCAAGTTAGGTATTTTTTTTTTATTTCTGTTGTCGTTTTATAGGTGCAACATGTGCAAGACATTCTCTATTAGCAAGTATAAAATCATGTCTTATCCATTACTAAGTAGTCAAAGGCAAGTTTAAAAAGTAAGTATGTAAAAATATATTTACCCGCTGAACCCTTGAGAGATACGCCGTCCCCCCACTTGACTTTTTTATTGCCACTAGGGTTACTTTCCCTTCGTGTTCTACGATTGGTCCGTCATAATTTGAAAACCGCGGTAATTCCGTAAATGCTGGAATCAAATTTTATTTTCGATGTACGAACTGGTAGAAACCCAGGTGGGGTTTACCTATATTCGTAGTAAGTAGGTATATTAATACATAAGCCAGTAGTATAATATTTATGTACTTTTATTTAAATAACTTACTTATAGATACAATTTCTGCTCAATTTATTACATATTCTTGTGGAATAAGTAAGTATGGCTTAGACTAGAAATAAGTCACGCATCCTATCTAGTACTCTAATCAAATATTCATCATGAGTAAGTAGCTAGTTGTTCTGTAGAATTTTTACTAGGTTATAAGAAATGTTTATTTAATATTTGCTTAGGGAAAATCACAGTATCTTGTGATATTTAAACAAACGTGCTATTTTACATTAATAGTCTTCCTGCACGGCACGTAAGCTTTCAGAAACCCAGACAAATAACAATTTCAATATAAAACAATATCTACTATTAAAATGTATTCCTTAGTCGAGCGGTATATTGTATAACCTAAACCTAAAAATATTCTATTGAAATTCCTATTTGTTCTGAAGTGCCTTACAGTAGTATCTCATTTCAATTTTCATTTGATGTTGAAAGGGTCCGCTAGAGTGGTCAACCTTTTTCGAGAAAGTTTACTACACGGATTAAATTTCGCAATAAAGACAGGACAGTATTGACGAGGGGATCAAATGGGATAATAGTGATTCGGAAAAAATCTATGTTATAATCGGGTAGTATGGTAATATAAATATTTGGTTGAATAAAATAATTAAGTTTTTGGCCATCCGCCACAAGCATTCAAACATTAGATTTGAATAAAAGACTGGTCTGTCTGTTTTCCTTAATGAAATGCAACCAAAGAGGATTAGAGTATAAACTTACTTAATTCCACAACTAATTCTACCTAGAAACCTATGTCCTTTTATAATTAACTGCTTGTATGTACCTTATGTTTTTCTCAAGAGAGTTTTAGCCCGTTTCATCGAGCAATAGTTTTGTTACAGGACTGAATATAACGAAATATCTTTGCTCAATTTGTTTACAAAATTCCAATCAGAAAATTGTGAATATGTAGGTACCTAAATTAGGGAATGACAAAAATTTTATAAACCTTTTCGACTTAACTGTGTAGGTAAGATTATAAGATGTAGATGGATATGTCTCTTAAATGTAGTTAGCTTGTGCTAAAGTTGGCAACCTCTGTTCAAATCTCGGTTATCATATTTTAATATTGTACAAAGCGGTTATATCGTAGAGGCGGCCGAGAAAGTCTTATTCTTGGCAATATTTCGCCTCGTCTACTACGGGGCTAAACTTTATTACCTTCTCGGCCGCCACTCGTTTCCAGACGGGGAAAGTCTAATGTAGGTATGTTTAAGCGGCTCGTCTAGCCACCCAGTGTTTATCTTTGTATTTAGATGTTATGTCACTTGTTACAAAAGTTTTCTTAAATAAATTTATGTGGGGTAGGTACTTTTATCTATGTAACTAAATAACAATTAACGCAAAATATAGTTATAAAAATAAGAATTTAAATATATATTTGAAATTGGAAATAATATTTCTGAGGTAAATAATGTGAGTATGTGCATTAGTCGTAGCAGTCCTGTTTACACATACCTACGCGTATTTCATACCTTAAACTATTTGAATACTCAGTATATACTTAATGTCGTATGTTGTAGTTAAGTATGTGACTTCTCGTAGATAATAGTTTAGGGGAATAAAATTTACCCTTAAAAAACCTCTTAGTCTACAACTTAAGGCTGGGTCTTCACTATTCAAAAGATTTTCTACAGTTTGTCAATGGTAACTGCGTCCGTTAAGTGTTGTTCGTGAAATACAATTCACAAAGGACGTTAGACGAGCCCGACAAGTGGCAGACACAACAAAGCGCACATGACCCGCGGAATGTGACCTGTGCTGCCTACACTCCAGCTTGGAGTTGCCAACTATCTCAATTCTATTGGGACAGGCCCGATTTTGGCGACATCGTTCTGAGTTCTGACAGCGAAGTATTTATTTTGTTCTATTTTTGAAAACCGCTTATACCGCAAGGCTGCACGTACTGCGTCTTAGTTACCACCATAGATTTAGAATATTTTGACTACGCATTACATCCTAAATCTATGGTTACCACGGACGCCTTCGCCTTGTTTCTTCGTGTTGGCGTCTGTCGCAGCCCAAAGTTGAGTCTAGGTATTTCTCTCTTTTGGTATATAGATAATAGATTATTAACCCTCTTCATAAGATAGCACATTGCATACCACGAAAGATTAAATTAACCTTGTATAATGCCCTGGTGAAATCACACTTAAACTACCTTATAGAGATTTGGGGCTCAGCTGCACCCACAAACCTTATACCACTACAGAGAGCCCAAAACAAAGTCATTAAAACTTTATTTCAATATCCCTTCCACACACCAACTAATCAAATATATAAAAAAACTAAAATATTCAATTTATCCCGATTATATAAATTCAACACATGCATTTTGGTAAAAAAAATAATTACAAATTCAATTAAAAGTAACATAAAATTGCATATAAAAAGTAACCCTCACAACCTCCGAAACAAAAGTAAAGTACAATTATTAGCACCTAGAACTAACTATGGAAAGACGACAGTACTGTTTGGGGGAGCACAGCTATTCAATAAGCTACCAAACACCATAAAAGAGTGTGAAAGCGTAAATATGTTTAAAAATAAGCTAAAATTGTATTTAGAGTCGAATTCCGGCTAATTATTTTATTATATTAAGTTAAATTTATATCTCATTGTAAATGAAATGTAATTTCGTATGAGAATAAAGATCTTTAAACCTAAACCTAACCCATTTTTTTCTAACTAAACACTGGCAATTCTGTTTCAAGGTGAGAACTAACATCGTTAAACAGAATGAATCGAAACATTTTTGACAAACTTAGGTACACTGCTCTCGTGAATCTGAAACGATTTTCATCAAGTGTTTGTGAATGTCAGCAATACGAGTTTCAAAATTTTGCCTAAAATGTGATGTCGTTAAGGAAGACGACGAAGGTTTCATACCGCCTCGGCTATTGTCACAAATTACACGAGAATATTTTGAATACATTGCCTATTTATTACATATGTACAATTGTTAGTAATTAAATTTATTAGTTCTGAGTGAATGTTTACTTTATAATGTTAAAATCGGATGTTTTTAATTTCACCTTGTATACCAACACATATCGCAACAATAGAGCTATTATCGTGTTATGCCTTTCCTTATAGCCTGACTGACCTGACTCTGTCTATTCTTACAAACACATATGTAAATTTTTACCGCTGTTTGCAAAAAATAAACTATAAAACAGGGTTGTTGAATTGATATTTCCTTAAATCTTTATGGCGCCTTATGATCGCCTACGTATGTAAGTATATTTTTGTGATTTATACTGAACATTTGCTAAATGTCGCATAAGTGTGTAGGTACTGTGACATTATGAAATTTGTTAACTTGCTTTGTTTTCAATTATGTCTTTAGTTTACCTCATGCCAAGTAAGTAGGCATTTATTTTGACTGGCTCGATGTGTTTGTTCTGTGTCTGGGTGTTAATATCCAATATGTAAGTATATATTTGTAATACCACTGTTGATTCTGATATCCGTAACACAAGTGCTTAAGCTACTTACCTCGGAGTCAGATCAATGTATGTGATGTAGTCGGATATTATTTATTTATTTATTCAAGCAATGCAAGTGATTTATGGAGGAGGTTATAAAAAGATTTTGTCTTCTATCTGGGTTATTCACTGAAAGCCGTTGTGTTTGAAGCAACAAAACTAAATGGTGGCAAATTGATATACCTAGGTATTCGTTAACCATCAGGACACCCCCTACTACCAAATATACATAGGTAGATAACTACGTAGATACGAGTTGCTTCATACTGTAGTTACTTCATATTAAATCCAGTACTTTGCATGTAAACGTGGTCCTTAAAAAAGTTAATTCGCTTGTAATTTTTTATTTTTAACACCGTATTGGTAAGTATATATCTATATTTAATTAACCTCTTTCTTCCTTTTTCGCAAAAGTCTGTTAATTACGTGTACGGAACGAGTTTTCCTCAAAGCGTGCATACAATATATTCAAATAACATATCTATTGTAAAATAGTTTACTACAATCGTATGAATCAAATTAATTATAAATGCACAATAAACCTTGAAACAACCAGCAGAAATTCAATATTGAGTATCGCATTTAGCGAAGAATGCAATATGTATGTATGGGGTGTTAGTAATTTTCAAATCCTTTTCAACGCCGCAAACATAAAAGGAGCTGAGGAAATCACATCCATTTCGGTTCGTAGCTACATACTATTATGTAGCTAGCGTGTAACTACGTGTACCGAACGTTTTCTATTTCGATTATACTATTCGACATCATGTAAACGATTAATAAATTCACTGTTTTATAAAACAAAGTTGATAACCGAATTGCAGTGAAGTTCTTCTTATGTTAAGGAAAAAATAACTTTTGTTCAAATCGACAAAAGTTGTTTCACAGCCTCTTTCGCTACAGTGAAGTAGGTACACTTATTTTCTTTTCAAAAGCTCTCGGTCGCTATTTAAAATGTATGTAATATTAAGATTGAAGGGACTAGAACTAAGGAATATGATTGACAAATAATTAAGAATGATAAAAGTTTTTAAGGATATTTAGCCTGTTGTTTTTAAAAAGCGACCTCTCTCATTATAAAAAGTGAGGATATCTCACCTTTTTATGAACTCGTACCTACCTGAACACAGCCGGCTGAGCTGAAAGCCGAAAGGCACTGAAATATAACCAAAGGTAGACACACACAAAGCATGTACTAGTGTTGCCGCTCGATAGGCCAATATCGATTGTCTATCCATAGTTGGAGACAATCGATAGTATCCACAGTCTATCGATACTGAACACTATCGGTGAACAGCAATACTATTGATAGTATCGATAGTTTCGATAGCTGGTTACCAATGAACTAGATTTGTACTATCAATAGTCTATTCGGTAGTATAGAATTGCAGTCGATAGTATCGATACTGTCGATAGTCTATACGATATGGAAGAGCAATACTATCGATTGTATCGATACTATCGATAGTTCATTGGTTGGCAGCAATAAAAACTACAGTAACTATCGTATTGCAATAACAGAGACATCGATACTATTGATTGTCCTATCGATCGTGTAGGTAATTTGGCCGTTAAACTATTGATTTTTCGGCAACACTAGCATGTACCCAAGGCCGGTCCCAAGGCGGCAAAGCAGGTGAGTGTCTGAAACACGTGGCGACAAACTTCGTTCGTTGCACATTAATCATCGCCGAAACTCCACCTCAGCTCGTACAAGAAAACGTCTATTTCCACCAAGTACTTATTGCCATAAATTACCTGTAGGTGTCTCGGGAAAAAATAGAAATGAATATAGCTGCGGGAAACGTGTCGAGCTGTATTTTTAGAAGCATTTTTTTTTATTGAATAGGCTTTGTAGGCTCTGTCGCCTCGTTATGAACAACACAAGCGAAAGAAGAAAAGCGAATATTTTTTGCAGAAATATATTTTTCTTGACGTATTTTTAACGAAACCAATGGTATTTTGGTATACATACTTGAGCGTGTACTATGTAGAAACGGATAACTAAGTTTCGTTTACATATTGGATATTAAAGGGGCCAGTGACATCTGGCAACATTGATTAGAAAATAATTCCACCCCATAAAATAGGCTTATGGGGTAAGTGCAAAGGAAGCTAAAGCTACTCATGTTTATTGGTATGCGAGTAGATTGTTGAACTCTTGTAACGGATGTAGGTCGATATGTATTTGTAATTAAGATATGGAATGGAAGCGTCAAATAAATCTTGCCATAGCCTAGGGCGCCCTAAGCCAGTCAAATCAAATCAAATCATTTATTGCAGTTTACCCCTAGATGTTTCTTTTATTCAGTTTTACCAGTTAAAGGTTTCTCTTTTAACCAATTTAGCATCTTTTCGGCAAAAATAAAGGCCCAGTATCAATTACACCCTAGGTATTTTTCACACCCTCAGATCGCAAGCCTTGACCTCGACCGTAAACTCCAGTTATTATAGAAGCTCAAAAAAGCGGCCGCTACGTGACGCGCCCTCGAGCCGCCCCGCGGGGCACATCCTTACAGTACAACTATGTTTAATAGTCCAACTTTTCTGGTCAACTTGCACAAAAGGTTATCTCTCACATAGCAGGCGCCTATTTATTATCTACACGTATCTTCTTCCTATTCATCTATGAGCGTATTAGACAGTCAAAAACACAAATGATTAAAATTGGATTACCATTTTTTTGGTGGATCCAGCACATGACGCTGTATTCAGATGTGCTGGACCGAGCTGAATTGCGTGATCCAGCATTGCATTTACTAGTAGCGATTGTAATCCAGCGGCTTGGAACCAGCACAAATAGCTGGATTCATCATCTTCATCTTCCTAGCGTTATGTCTCGTGTTTAGACGGGGTCCGCTTAGACCATGATCCAGGATTTAGCGAGTATGGTAATTACATTGAAGCGACTGCCGATCTGACCTTCGTTACCCTAAGATAGGGGAACCAGACAATTTTTGGATCATGGTTACAAATCCAAAGTTGTTTGAATTTGCAGGTTTCATCACGATGATTTCCCTCACCGTCGAGCTAGTGGTATAAATACGTACATAGATTAGAAAAATCCAGAGGTACGTGCCCGGGTTTGAACCCGCACTCCTCGGTTAAAAGGCGCGTGTCATTTCCATTGAGCTACCACCGCTCCAAAGCACAAATAGCTGGATTCAATACAGCAATAATGGTGCTGGACCTAGCCGGATTGCTGGATACAGCGTTGCAATCCCTAGTTTGTGTTGCAATCATTATTTAAATAGTTACACCCCATTTTAAGGCCAAAGTAGAGAATAAAACATTTTGGTTTTCAGGCAAAATAGGCATCTGTTTGTAAAATATGTAATTTTTGCGACTACTATTTATCTCTGTACTGTGCCATCTTACGATAACCTATTTCTTAACTATACATGCCTCCCGTTCACACCTACTCGAATTTATATGCGTGTAACTGAAAAAGATTGAAAGAGACAAATGGAAGTTTGCGCACGAAGTCGAAATTTTAAGTAGTGGTTAGGCGGCTCGTTTTGGGGAGCCCGCCAGCCTTCCGACTCTTCACCTTTTAAACTTTTGCAATCTCGAGCTGAGCTCTCGGCGGATTCCTCGCGACCCAGACAAGTGTGCAACTAATCCGAGCGAGGCTTGTGACCTGTTTCCAAGCGGATAAATAACATATTTTTCTTGCATTTGTAATTTCATCGGGGTGCACTAAATAGAGTACTTAACTATGTACTTAACATAGTTAGGTACTCAATTTAGTATACGCAGTTGAGTATCTGGTAATTGATTAGAACCATTAGAACTGGTCGCAAAATGGAAACTAAATAACGCTGAAAGGAAAAAAATTACATTCGATTTTTGAAATGCTTACTTTTTAAGAGAGACTTTGGTTATTATTATTTTATAAAAAAAGTATAAAAAATCAGTTAAGAATTCCTATTTTGCAGCTCTTGTGGCCAGTGTTCCTGGTAGCTTTTCCCCGCGTGGCAGACGAATGGGCAAAGTTGCAAGTTGCCTTTCCCTGCCTGTCGGGCTGAGCCGGGTTGCCAGCTGCCTGCATCGCGGAATAGCCTCTATAACAAACTTTACCATTGCGCCAGCTGGCCCGCAGGAATATAGAAAATAGCAGTTGTCATTCAAACTTGTTCTTCTTTTATTGCCCAACTAGTTTGCGGTTTTACCTTGGAATTCCTTGAGTTATCCTTTAATCCTAGTCAAAGTGTTTCATTAATAAAGTTCGTTCCTTTACATAATGCTATCATAGACTGTTTCAGAGACGTGGTTTGAAACACCCACATGAATAGGGACAGACGGTAAAATTAGGTTGGACTATAAATAGTAAACTTTGTGAAGGTATTTTAAATATTTTTAGGACACATATTTAGACATTTCTGTTTAAGTCTAGGTTTTACATATTCTATCACCTTCACTTGTGTAATTATTACTTATTATCAACTACTATTTATTTTAAAAAATAGATTTCAGGAAACTAATAACAGGTAAAGCTATACATATGATTCTATGCTTTCCGAGGCATGGGGGTGATTAAACCGCCATCTTCCTGACTCCGGACTGTTACTAAGTAATTCCAATATTGTAATAACCAGCCACGAATTTTTGGCCCGACTCGGGATTTGAACCTGGGACCTCTAGGACTTTAGGCGGCGCATGCTACCACTAGATCACAATATTAATCCACTCTAATAAAAACTACATCTATAAATTTTAAACAGTATACATGACCACTCTTAATCATACAATCATTCTCACTCTACACGGGATTGGATTGATTATATCATAGGGCCTTCCTCAACTCTGAAATGCGTGAGGCTGCATGCGCCGCTGTCGTCTATATTTTAGGAGATCTCGTCCCTTCCTCCCTTCCATTGCACCAAATTCAACGGCATTCGACTGTCTTATAGCAGACTTTATTAAGGTGGAAAATCATACAGTAGTACAGTACGATATTACAGGTTTCGAACGCGGAATAGTTGAGTAGTGTTGTGACGCGTCGAAACCGTAACATTGTTGTTTTCTACTCGTATTTGTTATGAATGTGCCGTTGGATGCAAAAAGATAAATAATAAAGATATATGTGAAAAAAAAAAAATATCCAGACCGATATTCTGTTTTTGTTTTGTTGTGATATCCTGTTACTTTGTACATTTGTTATGGATTTGCTGTTGGATATCTAATAAATAAAAAATATTTGAAGTAACTAAAATCTGCCTATAAAGTAAAGGTTCCTAAGTAATAAGTAATGCATAAAACAAAACAAATGAGATTATTAGTCCAGGTGTTATTTAGTAACGTAATCTAATGACATTGATTAGGATAGTACACACTATTTAGTATAGTAAAAAATCTCTAAAAATTTTTAATATTTGACAAGCTCGATGGCGCATTCGGTAGTGACCCTGCCCCATGCGCCATGAGTTGTGGGTTCAATCCCGACCCAGGACAAGTATTCGTTTGATGAATACTTGTGTTTGTTCTGTGTCTGGGTGTTAATATCCAATAATTAAGTATATGTATATCTGTAATACCACTGTTGTTTCTAATATCTGTAACACAAGTGCTTAAGCTACTTACCTCGGAGTCAGATAAATGTATGTATGTATGTATGTGATGTAATCTGATAGAAGTTTTTACATCTTATTACTTTTAGCCAAAAGAAAATGTAAAAGGCTCTATGTAAACAATTTTTGAAATTAAAGGGTGGAAGTAAAATAAAATTGTTGATCACCAAGCCGAAAAGGGCAGGTTACGGCGCGGCGGCGTCTCCTGCGCATTCCAGCGGCCTGAGTCACGGCGGCGGATTAGATGGGATTGAGATCTTATCGGCGCCCTGGACCGCATAATTAAGAGTGCATGACGTTCAATGATTTGTAGTAGTCCTTCGGTGAACGGGTTTATTTGGCCCATTCAACAGTTCGTTTCCTTTTGAGAGGAATTTGGTGGAGATACAAATTGGGGATTTATATAAGGTACTTCTTTTTTAAAAACATACATTTTATATAACAGCGCCCCGCGGTTTCACCCGCGTAGCTCCCGTTCCCGTGTGAATACGGGGATAAAATATAGCTTTCCATTGGTGAAAGAATTATTAAAATCGGTCCAGTAGTTTCGGAGCCTATTCGATACAAACAAACAATCAAATATTTCATCTTTATAATATTAGTATAGATTTGTGGGTTTACAAAGAATGTGCCAACGGTGTTTCTTGCTTAGTATGTTGTTAAAGGCGACTAATGGTACCTATATCGGGTTTTGGGTGTGTGATTGTGTATGCGACGAGCTAGCTACTTGTCACTAGTTTTTCACAATTTTCCATCTAACCCAGCCCAGTTATATTTTTTAGCTGAACCTGGTTAAGCATGCTAGCTGCCCCTTTGACTCTGTTAACCCCTTCGGGGATCACGGGCGTGATGATATGATGATGATGATGATATTTTATATTTTGAATAGTACGGTTAAGGTAATATGGTATATGCTAGATCTCAACACATTTATTTATACTTTAATACATTTTATTTTGTTCCTTGAGAGCTTCGTAGGCAATAAAGATTAAGACGTGCATACTCTGCGAAATCTTTACACCTTTGAAAAACGCAGGTGGTTTCAGTTTAAAGACTTTCTCATCGGTACGATAGACGCAAAACATTTTCATGGTTCAATATTACTTCAAAAAATTTTGGTATACATTTTTGGTTATTGAGCTTGCAGTTACATTATTATCTTTTTATATTTATACATACATACCTTTTTTTTTTTACGTGAGGAATGCATTTACGCACCGTCCAAGTAAACCTAGGTTCGGCCTACGAGGGATGTGTCGGGCTCAGAGGCGGGGAAAGCACTCTACTACCGACTAAACCTCACGGTAGTCATTCTTCGGGCGTTGGCGCAGATTCCGGGCTCCCCACTGCGGGACTCTACGCGAAATCTACGTCTACGCCGCTGCCGATCCATGCGGCCCATCTCGAGGGAGAGGCAACCTCGCCTCCAGAACACCTCGCGGTGCTTATGACGCCACAGACCACAGTGTCACCCCATCCTATTTAACGGACGTGTCGTCATCTTCTCTGGGGCTGCTTAACGAAGTGAATGCAGGCTCCCCCGCAAACACTCCACAGCCCCCAAGGGCCCTTTTAGTCGCCTCCTATGACAGGCAGGGATACCACAGGAGTATTCGGAGCCCCCCCTGTAGGGCGGCGCCGGGCTAGACACCATCGCCACGGTGGCCTCGCCTTCTGCGTCGGGCGGGATTGTCGAGCTCGCGCTGACGTTCGGCGCTCTCCTTCTGCGACATAACGATGCCGCAGAAGGAGAGCACCGTCTCCCAGGAGCTCTCGCTCGCCACCATGGCTGACACCACGG
Source organism: Glyphodes perspectalis (assembly GCA_951394215.1). Lineage (NCBI taxonomy): Eukaryota > Metazoa > Arthropoda > Insecta > Lepidoptera > Crambidae > Glyphodes > Glyphodes perspectalis. Next base: position 5,769,739 of record OX596201.1, read on the forward strand.
ATGGCAGCGAGAGGTCCTGCCCAACGGCGGCGGAGAGCGCTGCGCGCTCGCCGGCAAAAGCCGGTTACATACATAATGGTAACGATAACCTCCTTTAACCAAATACAGCTAATCATAAAATTAATTGGGTTAGCTGGAAAATTTATTCGTATTTTATGTGTATTTAGTGTTAATTTTTTATCATAAACATATGAACTGAAAATACTTGTAGATGAGTATATTCACTGTCTGCAATTGGCAAGATCACAGATTGTTTCAGAGCAGTATTTGGCTGATCGAGTGTCACTTTTACGAGGACCGTACTTACCCCCGACTTTCATACTGGATGGAATAGTCTGGAGTTCTTTTATGGCGGACATAAAAATCAAAATCATCAAGATTTAGTTCAGACCCTGCCTGATAGTAATTCGTACGGAGCGAATGGTGTCGTATGGCCGCTGAAAGCATTGTTCGAAGTAGACATTATATTTCCAGAGAAGTTATGCTGTTGACTTTATTACCAATTTATTCACTTTCAACATTTACAGTTCATACGTGATATCATATATACTTACTTACTAATATTATAAAGAAGAAATGATTGTTTGTTTGTTTGTTTGAATTGAATAGGCTCCGAAACTACTGGACCGATTTGAAAAATTCTTTCACTAATGGAAAGCTACTTTATCAGGGAGTAACGTTGGATATATTTTTATCCCCGTGTTTCCATGGGAACGGGAACTACGCGGGGGAAACTGTGAGGCGTAGTTGCTATATTAAATTGGTAACTTTTTATAATAATGGTTTACAGGCTTTTGGGTATGTGACTGAGTAGGCGACGAGCTAGCCACTTGTTACTCCTTTTTCACAGCTTTCCACCCAACCCAGCCCACTGTCCCATGTTGGTCTGGGACTTAAAAAGAATATGCCAACTGTGGTTCTTGCCCATACCCAGCCCTGCTTTGTTTTTGGCTAAATGTGGTTGAAGGGGCATGTTGCCCCTTTGACTCTGCCTACCCCTCCGGGGATTGTGGGCGTGTTGTTATGTATGTAACTTTTTATAAACTATATTAAATTGGTGGCTTATGCCTGATTATTTTGTGGGAGTTTTAGATGCACTATTATGGATAAAAAAAATAACAAATCAGTAAAGGCCTTTAGCTAAAGTGGAACACCAATTAATAAACAATGTATGCTTACCGTCTTATTTGCCATAATTTATCACAAGCAGGTCAATTGTACTACCTAAAGCATAAATGCCAACTGCGAGAAATCACAAGATAAACAAGATAATATTGTCACATGCGACCCTCTCGCCCTCCTCTGTATCGGCGAGAAAGGGCCTTAATTTATAGGGTTAATTTATCAACAAGTTCCGCAATAACTTCTCCATAATATTGCTCTAATATTACCGCAATAGTAGGTGATATTCTTCTTAGTGTTATGTTCCGTTAGTAGCCGGGGTCCGTTTGACCGTGATTTAGCTAGTCTGGTTATTACATTGAATCTCCGTAATCCGTAAACAGGTAAACCAGACAAATTGGGTCGTGGTCGTTACATCTTATAGTATTCTGAATGACCATGCTTCATGATATTTTCTTTAGTGGTGGTGTAAAAGCATTTTTCGATTTTTGAAAATTCATCCTACTTATTTAGATTTGCAGGAGATTCCGAATATATTATTATCTTGAAATAATATTAATTGGGTAATATAAGAATAAAGTGATTATGTCTAGTGTTATTTCGGTTACAGAATGGGCTGATTAGTTACTTCAGTCGATACAGGCCCAGGACCTAAAATAGATGTAAAAGCACTTTCTTTAAAGTACCCAAAATGTAAAGGTTTGTAATTTACTATAAGTAGTTAGTTTCGTTAAACAATTAATAGAGTTTACGTTCACTAGCTTTTCCCCGATGAGACCTGAGTCAAACCTAATATGTACGATAAATCTATAGGTATATTAATCCGTGAAGCAAAAACTTGGTACCCTTTTTATGAGAATTACGCGGACGGAGGAGTATGAGATTTGGCACAGTTACAGTTTATATGGAGAAGGGGTGCAGAAAGCTTATATTTCAATAAATAATTAAAAGAAAATAAATCTAATAATGGTCAAATTTTGACCAGCGGGCGATCACTAGTATAAATAAATACATATCAAACAACATCATATATAATGAACAGCCTCCGATATGCGTAAATCGAAAAGATGTCATGTAAACAGTCGTTAATATTCTAAAATATGTTTCTAGCAATATTAGATAGCACGAGATGTATAAGATATTTTACGGAACCTACAATGCAGGGTTTCATACGATTGTTTCGTGCCATTATTAGGCCGATCTGGTGTAGTCTTTATGGAGACCCTACTTACTCTGGACAGATGGGATCTACCGGCGCCTTATTTACGACTTTTACACTGAGGTTTGGTCGTGTAATATGGTTCCATTTTCTTCATAAGTAAAATATTCGTGTCAGGTTAAAAGGAGCCAAATATAAATAAAGTAAAATACTAGTTTTAGATAATTTAATTACACACATTATAAGCTTTTATATTTGAGTAGTTAACTATAATATACGTTGGTTAAATTCTAAAATAATATAGTTCATGCTTAAACGTGAACTATAATTTAGTGCTGAAAATTTAACATTTGACGTCCAATGGATCTGGGTATAAATCCACACTCAATTTACTGCGGGGTAAACAATTTGTCCCCAATCGCCTGTGCCCGAGTCCAACTAAAATAATCGGAAGGGGATATTTTTCCATGAATCGCGCTCCCCTAAAACATCTCACAATGGTGGACAAATCTTTTTCTCCTGATTTCAGTGCTCTGCGGGAAATTAATGATTCCGTCCGTGTCGGCGGTGCGAAGATATATCTCCGCTTCGCAACAACGAGGGCCGGTGAAAAATGACGACGCGGCTGCTGTGAAACTGGGAGGAAACAATGATACCGAACTTCATATTGTTTTCTACTAGGATGTTCTGGTAAATCGCTATTAATTTGATACGAGTGGGTATAAGAGGTCAGACAGTATCTATTCTAGTATACACCTCATATATAGGTTAATGATATTTTCGCTTAGGCTGAAGGCGTAATCCGTGTTACCTATAAGCCGTAATCCGTATTATTAGTCTCGCTATGCACGTGATGAAACGCTTTTTACGGTGTGCTGAAAGTATCTAAGTCTTGTTCTCTTGGAATCTTTTCTTTGTATCTACGCGTTTTAGCATTTTTATGTTTACAAATTGAATACCTTTGAAAAGTAGTACTTACCTATATATAAAAAAAATCTTAAAGTATGAAAATTAGACGATATTCTAAAAACGTAAGTGTACCGTAATTCAAACGGACTTTGTTCATTCCGTAAAGGGTGGCTGAATTTTTTTTTTTAAATACTCTTTCCCTTTTTTATTGAGTTCCCAAATACCAGCAAACATTCAGACAATACGAATCGTTGCAGGATGCACGGAACAGCATTGAAACATTTACGCCCACTAAACGCTGGAGATATCAAAGAATGCGGAGCCCATTCACAAGTTCGATACAATACATTCCATTATAACGTCTCGCGATGTTTCACCCCATGATTATACCTGCTTGTTTCTCACATTTCCAGTATGATTAATTGGCTATGATTCGACGATTTCGGTCGGGACAGAGAGGACTCATTAGCATCGGCGGTAGAAGAGTCTCCACTGTAGGTAAACGGTGACGTGGCGGATTCAATGTTAACATGTGGAAACAAATAAAGAATACAGAAGTTACATATAACATTATGGAACTTTTTTAACCATTGCAAAATAATCGTCTGAAGAACATGGATCATCATTTGGATTCAACTTCTGAAAGTATGTACTTACATAAAGAAGTTAGTTAGATATACTTATCTTATCTTATACTTATATGTAAATACAGAGCACTGAAAGTAAAGAACTCGGGATTGTTAGAAGTAGGGCGAGGTATGTAAAACAAGGAATAATTGCGCTTCTAGACTTCCCAGCGCAGGCTGCTAATTATTGAGTGATGCACCACACATATTGGGATTAAAATAGCCTTTGTATAATAAATAAATGAGTTCTCCAGACTGACACTTATACTAAGTGAACGGATAGACATACTTAAATACGTTTATAAACATCCATGACTCGAGTACAAATTCCCATGTTCAGCACACGAAACATTTGCCCCTGGCGGGATTCGGACCCGCGACCCTTGGTTTCGTGGCCAGGGTCAGCATAAAGCCGCATAGCTAACTTTAGGCCTATAAAACGTGAATTTGTCCATACGCTGGGGTGTAAGAGTCTTCCCTGTAGGTAAACGGTGACGAAGCGCATTCGGCTAATGTGCATATTAATGTGATGAAGCGAATAAACCGGCGCAGGTTGAGTTCAGGCTGGTTGATACACGCGCTACTATCAGAAAGTGCTGAGTCGGTGGATCCTCACGATCATTACGTTGCTATTCTGACGCAAAATGCTATGATGAGTATCTTTGGTTTGACAGAACTCCTAAAACAGGTGTTTGCCTCGGTTTTAGGTGATTATGATATCTTCGTTGGTTATGATTTCCATAATACCTACAGGTGTTTAACCTACTTTAGCGTCAGATCATTGTATGTGTGATGTAGCCTCATATTTTTTTAAATATGAATTACTTATTATCGGTTTTGTGCTTTACCACAGAAATAATCTTCCTAGCGTTATGTCCCGTGCTTAGACGGGGTCCGCTTATACCATGATCCGGGATTTAGCAAGTCTGGTAATTACATTGAAGCGACTGCCGATCTGACCTTCGTAACCCTAAGATAGGGGAACCAGACAATTTTTGGATCATGGTTACAAATCCAAAGTTGTTTGAATTTGCAGGTTTCATCACGATGTTTTCCTTCACCGTTGAGCTAGTGGTATAAATTCGTACATAGACTTTAAAAATCCAGAGGTACGTGCCCGGGTTTGAACCCGCACTCCTCGGTTAAGAGGCGCGTGTCCTTACCATTGAGCTACCACCGCTCCGCTGTGCTTTACCACAGAATCCTTCTAATATTATAAATGCGAAAATTTGTATGTATGGATGAATGTTACTCTTTCACAAAAAAAAAAACTACTAAATGGATTTTAATGAAACTTTAGAATAATATAGCTCATACACCCGAATAACATATAGGCTATGTTTCATCGATGTACCACGCGAGCAAAGCCGCGGGCAGAAGCTAGTCATTCCTAAAACAGGATCCTGCTTTTAATAATTATGGGAATCTTTCTTTCTTATTCAACTGTGTGAAGGTTTCAGAATAGGCTAGATGACTAAAAAATTCTGTATAGTCCGTCAGTTAGATTATAAAAAATATATATAGAACACGTATTTTTTTATTTATTTGTCAAACAAACATTGACGAAGATACAATGCATTCAAGTTGCGCGTGACGTCACTTTCGTACAATTTTTACTAAATAGTGACGTCGCAAGCCCCCACTCTAAAACTTTGATGCTCATTATCTTTGTGATTTTTTGTTAATTTGATATAGCGAAAAATATGTGTCTAGTATTTATGTATAATCTAACTGACGGACTAAATAGAATTATAGTTTTTTAATGCAGTCATCATCCCTATTTACCAAAGTAATAATAATAAAATAATAGGATTATACCTTGGTGGAATCTGGATGCGTGCTTATTTAGTTGAACCGCTGTATGGTTGATGATGGTTAGAAGTAGAACTGCTATCTTTAAAATCTATTAGTCAGAACAATAAGCTCAAGGACCCTGGACATTGGAGTTTAAAATATCCATAGGCAAAGGCAGCTTAACCACTGCGCCGTAGAACGTCAACTTTTTAGACTTGTCTACCTCTTGACTCTATACGTCTCTCCAATCTCCATATTTTGAACGTTTGCTCATTTGTAAATTTGATATTTGGAACGTTCCATGTTTTGACTTTTCAATGAATAGTGTCCGATCAATCGGCAATCGATATGGCGTAGGACATCCCTGTCTTATTAAAAATTGAAAAGACAAGAGTTTCTTTTACTTATTGCGCGTACGCAACCAGACTTATTAGTGGAAATATTTCACGGCATCACTTTGTATTGTGTTGTTTTTGTCCGATTTTTTGCCGTCGTCGGCAGCAGTCAGACTTGTGTCGACAAGACGTGACGTGTCTCGGCTGGGCCCAGATCGTAGTATAAAATACTGCAGTGAAGTACATAATTTTCCTCATGTAACGTTTTACGCAGACTTTCATAGTGCTGTGAAAACTGTGTTTTTACGTTCATGTCTTTGCAGAACAGTGGTAAGCACTTGGATATTTTTACGAATGGATTATTTTGGTGTCTTAACATAATACATAACACCATCATAAAATTGAAGACCTGGAGCGGTTGTTACAGCTGGTATGGCGGAAGAAGTGTAATATCTATATTTCCATTGTTATTTATAGGACGTTTAAGGGATGTTTAAAATTCATATAATATTAGCCAAAATATCAAATAATAATTTATTTAAAAAATACAAACGTGTTACCGTTTTAGTGTACATAAGCATATGTAATAAAATGACACAGTCGTGGAAGTAACAACATATATATATTCTGCCCATTTAAGGACGAGTTACCAATCAATTTCTTGCATGTAGTTTTGTGCCCAACTGGCACGCGTCTTTGACTATAGACTTTCAATATTGTTAGAGCAAAGTTGTAACACTGTGGTTTGTCTTACTGTGCCCAGACAGTGTGTGACGAAATTAACCGTTTAGTTAGAAAATTGATACAATGGCGATTTTGAGGTATTTTCGAGAATTAAGCGTTGACATTTAACTTAAATAGAGTTTTTAGAATTACGTGTTTTGATGCTGCGGCTGTTCTTATGATTGTTATTTTGTCTAATAGTCCTAACCGTATAGTTAGTTATTATAGCCTGCCTGTAATCCGTAGATCGTTATAGACTGACGATACGAACGCATATACATGAGACATACAGACTGTTATATATTGGCTGCAGATATATGTAAAATATAGATACATAGATATATCTGCCGTAACATGTATGTTTCCACAAGTATTTGCAATTATGTTGTTAGTTCTTGTTTTTTTTAAACACGACTTTCCCATCTATGGTTAACGTTGACTGTTAAAGTAACGAAAATTATTTAAACGTTGCCCAATACTTTTATCAACAAAAAAGCTTGGACCACCTGACCCATGAGTCACCCGCAAAATATTAATTCACACCAACATAAAAGTTGATTTGGACGCAAAACGTTGCCAATAAACCCATTGAATGTTTGTTGATGATCACACTTCTCATGACTCACGTTATAATGTTCAACTTCTTCAAAGACGAAAAAAATCTCCCGGTATGCGCAGGCGCAGCGTACAATAGACATGGACGCGCAACCGGCCGCTGCCCCACGCAAACCTTCGATGCAAGGAATTGATATAATTTCCTGTCCTTTATCACACTCGTTTAAAAAAAGCCCTTCGCCCAACCGCCAAAGACATATGTACATTGTACACGATAAATACAATAAAATAGGACCTGGCGCCTTCCGTTAGCTCCTTTCAGCGTTTTTTGGGCGCGAAATATTTGTCAATAATAAATGAGACGTCCCTTTTATTGCCAGTAACATTCATAGCCGGTGTAGTGTAGTCCGGGACCACATAAATAAATTAGGTGTGGGTGTGAACTATGAGCGAGCGCGAGTTTGAAAAGTAACATATTATTTTATATTTTGTTTTACTGCGGTCTATAATTAAATCACTTAACCTAAATCCAATGGTAGCTTAAAAAAATAAGTAAATAGCTGAATTCGACGCTATTCAAAGGTATAAATTAACATCAAATATTTTTTTGTAAGACGTGGATTCATACTTGAATTAATACATAATTGAGGCATATCTGGAATATATTTGGTGTCGGAATGTATTGCAGAAATATTGTAATTTGTTAAATTTTTTATTTTTGTAGCTTCCGAAAAAACTAACACAAGATCCTGCCTTTCCACTTCAGCTATTACTTTACTGGAATTTCCAAAGAACAAATCGCTGGCGTTTATGTCTTGATGCGCGGGAGTCGGTCGGTCGAGTGAGCCCGCTAACAATGCCCGACTCGGCGGGCGGCACCGCGGCCAAAGAGGCTCAATGAGGCCCTACCTGGATTATCTATCAGGTGATAAATTAAAAATATGGCATCTGAGCGGCATTCATCATCGGAATGGGTCATTCCAACCCCGCGTCTATTGTCTAAAAGCTCGCTCGCGTTTTGTATGCACTCTGAGCGTTTTGTCTCTTACTAAGAATGGAGTGGATGTTTCGAATCTGTGAAACAGGGTTGAAATTTTATGCGCCGAGACTTTGGCTTGTTTTATTGGTTCGTGCGAGATGAACATTGTTAGGTTCATCAATACTAGATTGTTTGAAAAAAAATGAGAATTTGTAGTGTAGTATCTAATTTGATGAGGTTAATATTTTACTTTAGTTTTACGTTATACTGAGCGTAATTAAGTGAAGTATTTAAAGATCATCTTATTTAATAATTGCGACAAATTTAACATTTTTACTATTCCTTCATTTCATCCACTAGGACTTTTTTAGGCAACCTCTCATAGGAAGGCTTTTCTGTGCGTCCCACGGGAATATTATGTCCTCGTCGCCAGGATAATAAGTACTCAGCCATTGTCACTTAATCCATTTGGTGTTGACGTGAAAGAAAAACAAAAAAAAAATTGTTTGTCTTTCTGAAGAATTTATATTTAATATAAAAATACGTGAAGTAGACGGACAAGGCAGATCCAAGCATTCAAAGCTGATGCAGACCACTGAGACTGAATTTTAAAAACTGACTTATCTTATTTGTTTTAATCGAAAGGCCACGGCTTCAAATAAGAGCAAATGTTTGTGTAAAGAAAATGGTAATTTTTGTACTCTAGTGTTGAATAGCTATTACCTAGTTCTATGGCAGCCATACTCAACAAAACTTTTTTTTTTATAGGGGCCACAAATATTTTTCAGTCATGGGCCGCTAACAAAAATTATTAAGAAAAAAATCGTAATTCAATAAAAATGGTTTACAATAAATTTGCAAACAGATGGGCCAATAGCAAAAGCCTGGGGGGCGGCATGCGGCCCGCGGGCCGCAGGTTGAGTATAGCTGATGTATAGTATAAGTATATACTTTAGTGTAGTGTTGTGTAGGCTGTCCGTCCGTCACAGGCAGCAAGCGCGAGGCGGCGGCGGCCCGCCGGCGTCTAGCCGCCGCGCTCGATAGCGTGCGCGCGCAGCCGGGGCGCGACGTATAGTCTGCGCTCGGGCGCCCACCGCCACGGGGGTACCAGGATTTACACCGACCATACCTGTCATATAATGAATTTATCGATATATATTATCTTGTCAATATTATGCCAATAATTTGTTAATTTCTAGTCATGCTAGACCAGTGGTTGCAACGTTTCGTGATTAAGGATCACTATGCTTTCATTGTTTTAGGGATATAGCAAAGATGGTTATAGCACGGGAATGTGGTTGAAAATTAACCGTGTTATCTATACTTATAATAAATCTGTAGAGAGGTCAATTCTGTACATGAAATATATTTTCAAAATAACTATCAGGGGATGATTAGTGATCGATACTGATGGCAAAAATGCAATCAGTAAATTTTTTGTCTGTCTGTCTGTCTGTCTGTCTGTATGTTCCTTATAGAAACAAAAACTACTCGACGGATTTGAACGAAACTTGGTACAATTATTCTTTATACTCCTGGGCAGGTTATAGTATACTTTTCATCACGCTACAATCAATAGGAGCAGAGTAGTGAAGGGAAATGTTGAGAAAACGGAAGAAGTTACTCCATTTTTTAAGCTTCCGTCGCGTGTGTAGCCTTAATGGTTAAAGTTACACAGAAATCATGTATGACGGAAATAGTCTTTATAATATTAACCATAAACGCGGGTGACACCGCTGGCACAGCTAGTTTTTAAATAAAATTTTATTCTTTTAAACATATAAAAACGTTAGAAACTGGTTGGGATTGGGAACCACTGTCCTGGACTAATTTAAGTTTGTTATTAAGGCTGCGGATTTACTCACGTTTTTTTAGCAGAAGTATTCCTTTTAAGATATTAAGGCTAAATGATGTTAAGAACTCATTAATATTTAGACATCCCATTGGAAAAATAAATCCTAGATGAAATGTTCAGCGGATATTAAGGCCATTATTTAGTACTTGAAATCACTGAAATATTTAAGAATATTTTATTTTTAAATTAAATAATATTCAGCTTCAATCCGTATAACTCGAAACTAGAACTTTTGTTGACTTCGTTGGCGACGAATACATTAAATAAATTTGATATTAAAAAATATATATATTATGTATGTCTGTTGTACAGAAATACTTTTACATCCTGAAGTTAACATAGGAATGGGAAGAATTTTGTTATCTAATATCATTCTTGGTCAACTTTCGATTAGACTCGACTTCTTATTGGGTCAGCGAATCACATTGGTTGAAACGTGAAATTTAGTTTTGTTGATTGCTTAAATACATTGAAGGTTTTTTAAAAGCCAATAGGTGGTCACAGTACTCGTCATCCGAAGCCTAAACCAGCCGCCAGCCACCCTAACGACTACAGGATTTGCAACTCTATTAACAGTAGTTAATGCACAAATTGCCTCGATCACGACCAACTTTCATTTACTTTCAGACTTGTAATTTTCATTGAATAGACTTTGTTCGTCCGCGATTTCATATTTATAATGGCTACTATAAACTCGAGTGCGACTTTTCACTTTTATTTAATTAAACTTTCAGTTGAATGAGAGAGTGCTACTTTAACAACACTAGTAGTACAAACGGAATGTCAGATGCATCTGCTATGAAAATTAATTAGTTTAATTTAATTTAATAAAAAAGTAAACTGTACCTAAGCTAGGAAGGAGCCCTGATAATTTTGTTAGAATTTTGACTTATCAATTAGCACTAAAATAGTATCTACATATATCCTTGTTCGTCTGCTCCTTACCTAAGTTAGTTAAAGTTCGATAGCAAAGTCCGATGATTACTCTGCTCGGTGACCAAAACTGGAATAATATACATTCCACTGTGTGTCGGAGGGCAAATGATATTTTTATTAATGGTATTTATATTTTTATTATGGTGTATTTTTTTAACAAAATGTTTTTAGTAAAAATTTCGTGTAAACGATAATTAAAGTATGAAATTCATTTAAGCATTAGAATATCGGAAAGAAAATTAGCATCTTTTTAATGAAATGTAGGTACTTAACTGCGGAGTATTCTTCACCGCAATTGTGCTATGATTTATTTGCTATGATTATGAATGATTGAATTTAATCTAGCGAAAAATATTAATCCAGTAATAAAAATATGAATAACGTCAATATACCATAATTGCGTCATAAATAAAATTCCGAATGACGTTCTTTTGGTAAATATTGTCGACTTTCTCGTAGAGTTATTTTTAATCTGACTGTTCAAAGTCGGCCATTAATTTACTCGAAACACTAATGTCCTAAGCGGCCTAACTAACCTTGACCTTCAGAAAAGGTTCCTTCGGATAGCAATCAGTAATTTCTTAATGGAGTGTGTGATAAGGCATAAATTATATAAAAGTCTATTAATGTCCTACGGGACTGTTAAACCAAGCTTTAGTGTATTTTTTTGGATGACGTAAAATCATCATGCTGTGGGGAGGACGCCCTGCTAGAGGACTCCTGGGCATCTCCGTGTTAGAGACCTCTTGTCCAGTCATGTTTCTTTTGTACGTTTGCAAATGTTACGCCTGTAAGAAGAATATAAGTTAGAGCGGTGGTAGCTCAATGGTAAGGACATGCACATTTTAACAGAGAGGTACGGGTTCAAACCCGGGCACGTATTTATACTAGCTCAGCGGTGAGGGAAAACACCTTTATGACACCTGCACATTCCAACAACTATGAATGTGTAAACATGATCCAAATTGTCTGGTTCCCTTTCTAAGGGTTACGAAGGTCAGATCGGCAGTCGCTTCAATGTAATTACCAGACTCGCTAAATCCTGGGTCATGGTTTAAGCGGTCCCCGACTAAGCACGGGACATAACGCTAGGAGCATGAAGAAGAATAGAATTTACTGAATTTTGATTTTTTTATTACGTGTTCAATTGTTCCAATTTAAAGTTACACTGATAGACTGGTGTAATTTGTCTAACAATAAACCTATTTAATAACGAAGGATACACTAGCGTATATGCTTTAAGCATCTTAAAATTAAGGATTACTTACTTAGGAATGTGTTACATTTTGATGGAATTACTGTAGTTCCTTAAAAAGAGAGCAACAACAAATAACGCGCGGTCTTCACTTTAACACGCAAATGTAACTTGGTAAATATATGACCGTTATTAAGCTTCGATAATGTTTTTGATAAATCAATATTCTGCGCCTGCGCCTATATTGCATTATAATAACTCTCACTTTTCTTTTGTTCGAACAGAGCTTTGATCTACTCTTACAGTAATTTTAGTTTGTTGTCTGTTCTTTACTTCCTCCGTTTAATTAATCTTGGTATAAATGAATTTTATTGTCAAAGTTTTCTCTTCTTTCTGAACACGAACAAGTCACAAGTACATTAGGAGAAAATATACATAAAGTGCTTTCATACTTGTAAACATCTTTGAGAAGATTATTTTGTCTTCAAGTATGATTCTAATAACGGGATTATTGACCAGAATTTTTTGTATCTGTATCAAATACTTGATCGATATTACCCAAATATGTTGTGTTATGTACCCAAATTTATACACAATAAAGTTTATTTTATTTCATTTCATATTTATAAAACTAGTTGATTTATTTTGTATCATTACGTGTTTAAAATTACGGTTTTAACTATTGTTTTTCCTGTTTGTTTCAAATGTAGAATATTGTAATTTTTACGATAAATTCTAGATAGAAATATTTAATGATACCTAAATAACTTTGAATTAGTTTGGAGTACCTACCTTTTTTTATTACATCCAATTGTGTATATATATATATATATATATATATATATATATATATATATATACACAATTGGATGTAAATAAAATATTGCGTAGTATCCTGTTGGTGAACAGAGACATTTATGTATGTACTATAACACTGATGTGTAGGTACCATTTAGCATCGATGGAAGTTTTCGTACTTACCGCTACTTAGTAAATCAAAACTGTAACTGCGTTCATTACAAATAAATACAATGAAAACTAGCATGACCGGGATTAACAAAGCGAAAAGCTGCGGGGATCGCGATTACATCTGCCCGTGAGTCCGATAGAGGTATAATCAGCTAAATTAAACTTGCAATTTGCTAATGGTTGCGCGGATTAATACAACAATGTGGCTTTTACGGCTTTTCTTTGTTACATTTTTGATAGCTCGCTGCTTTGTTTCACGCGTTTATTCTTGAGATTGTGTTGCCAATTTTGCTGACATTCGTAACCTACTTTTATAAAAGTGGGGAGAAACTAGAAAACACTTTTATAGACATCAATAACTGATGAAGAATGAAGTAGGTAAGATGAAGTAGATTTGTGTAGCGTTTTGCTCATGATTCGCGTTATGATATCGTACTTGGTTGCAGCTTTGCGCGTACTAAATGTATTGTGGTGCAGGAGACAAGGTATCCTATGGATAATGTATAGGTATTCTATGTGTTGAAATGCATTTTATTTAATTCTTGACACTTTTAATTGTGCTGGAATATTTCTTTTTTCAAAGACACGGTGTCAGATCTTTTTTTAAATTGTATACGTATTTGTATTATATAAAAGTATATTTAGAATAAGGTATATTTTTAGAAACTATTTAACATTGAAATGTATGCAAACGTAACAAGGTTCATTATTGAATGGGGTTTTAGATACAAAAGTATTAGTGCTTTCCACCGTACTTTGAACTGTCGCCGACAGTAATGCTAGAGTCAAATACGATTTGTTTTTCGCACGACTCCGTTACTTGGCACATGAAATACTAAATTATGCACGAAATACGTTTAAAAAAAAAACAATAATATTATTTTTAGTGGGATGTTGGCAAACACATCCTAACTTGTTGATATTCTGAATTTGACTGTTTAAAAAAGTGTTTTTTAAACCTAAGTATATTCATGAAGAATGTTTGGAATTTGATTGTGACTTACGGCTATCTGATATCCACTGAGTATTATTTCACCTATAGGAGAAAAGAAAATCCACAAAGAAGATATAGTATCTGATTAGCTTTTCTTACGATTTATGTATTAATAAGAACTGGTTATATACTTATTCGTAGGATTGTTAATATCTATTAGTTTATTAAATGAAATTGTGATTGGTTGGATGGAAAATTGTGAAAAGGTAGTGGAAGTGGCTAGGTCGTCGCTTATATCATTACAAACCCCACACCCAACACACTTTTAGTGGCCCAGCTACTTGGCTAGTCGACTAAAAAGTTGGTTGGTTTGTTGACAAAAGTTGGTACATTATTTTTAAAGGTTTAGCATGAGATAACATGTTACCAACGTGTCACAAATATATCACATAAGAGATATTACCGCTATCATAATTCACCCATAACCACTTATGATAATTTATAGCTATTAAATTGCCATAAATTTCAGATTATATGTCTATGATGAGACGACTAGATCATTAAAAAAATAAAATAGATTGTTTCTCAGATTATAGGAAAAGGTCGACAAAATACATTATTTATACAGAATATTGGACATTCATGTTTTGTACATTACTGTTTTTTATCATTAATGTTTAATTGGATGATGTCTATATTATGATACTTAAATGTATGAAATTATCTTGTAGGGTTTAATATATGTTAGGCTATTAAAGCTGTATTGTTTTATCCGAGCATATCATGTTATGTATTTAATCGTGTAACTGAATTTGACCTGCAGTTGTATGAAATAAAGATAACCGAGATAAGACATACACATCATCACGCCCATATCCCTGAGGGGCAGGCAGCTCCCTCAACCACAAAACAAAACTGGGCTGGGTTAGTCATAAAATTGTGAAAAAGCTGTGACAGTGGCTAGCGTCGCCTACACAATCACACACCTAAAATCCGATTTACTATGAGTCGCCTTTGCGACCTGCTAGACAAGGAATACAGTTAGCACATTCTTTTATTATTCAAAACCCTAAATGAGATCGATATAAGCCAATTATAATTTACCTATACAAATATTGCTCGTGAAATTATTAAACCTTTATACGAATAACAGCACTGCGACATATATAATATGTACATATATGTACTTATGTATCAGAGATATTATAGACTATAAATAACCGGTTATTCGGCTATTATCGATAAGTAAAGCTCGCGCGGCAATAGGGCACGGCTTGATCGTGTCCAATTGTAATTGAGCTTTAGTTATTAAGGTGATTTTAGCGATTGTTGATGACCGATGACGTCATTAATATGTCTGGTCGAAGGTTACTGCTGAATGAGTTGAAGTTTATTCATGCTTGTCAGCAATTAAATTCTTAAGTCAGTCGTTTGTGTCATTTAGAAGGGTATTAAAATGGATTTATGTTCATGAGTAAATAAAAAATGTGGAGTCGTACTGTATCCACCAATAATACTTTATATAGAATATGTAGATGTCAGAGTATCGAAAATTTTTCCTGTTTTACAAATTCGGAGATTTGATGAAATATTATGATTTTGTTCTTATTTAGTTAAAGTTGGATGTGTTTATACCTCAAGCAGTGCGAACTTCTTTGATAAATTTTTCGGCGACCTCCAAAAAGGTCGCCGAAAAATAGCTCTCTTAAAAAAATTTGGAAGTCTTAATTTGATAAAAAATATTTCATAATATGATAATGTCAATTTTGCCACAAAGATGATAAAGTCTATTTTTCAATGTTGCATCGAGTATTCATCAATTTAATATCATATTATTAATCGTTTAAAGTATTTTATTACATTTACATCCACAATTATTGTAATCGTTTAGAAAAAAGGATTCAATTAACGCCGTAATTCGATTAAAAAACTTTTAATCAGCAAAGTATCCAAAGTTCGATTAGCTCCAAGTCGTGCGTAAACCGCGCCGCGAGTCCGTAGCGTGCGGCGCTACGGCCAGTCCGGGAGCGCGCTCCGATGCGGGTGCACGCGTCTCGCCGCTGAACACGCGAGTGTACGAGTGCCACCAGTGCCACCAGTGTGACCATGAAGTGTTTAGTGCTCCTCCTGGCGGCGGCGGCGTGTGCGGGCGCCGCCGCGGCCGCGGCCGCCGTCTGCGCCTCCACGCACGACTTCCTGCTGAGGCACAACTCGTCAGCTGACGGCTCCGGCGAACCAGGTGCGGGTGTAAACAGACCTGATGCTCTGATGATGATCACCTTACGGCCACTAGCGGAAATATAGGCTCATTATAGAATTTTTATCATAGTACATATATGAAATAGAAGTACGGAAAGGAATAAGTATGTTTAAAAGTTTACGAACTTTCGTAAACAGATAGTGCTGAAAGCCTCGTGGATATTTTAGAGGGAACATTTGTAAGGACTAAATAAAACGTTAACTGACGTTTCTGTCTTTATAATAGCGAATTAAACTTATTGAACACTAATATCGCATTCATCGTCAACGATTTGATATGAAACCTGCTAATTTTTAAAAGTTTATCTCATTTTATATGAAAATTTTAAAATTGTATTTAAAATAAAAATGCAGAAAGTTACAGAGCGGCTGAAATAATCTGTAATACGTTAGATTATTCAGTCTTCTTGTTAGTACGGAGCTTTTAAGCACCAAAAATGTTAAAACATACCGAGGCAAAAGATTTAAACTTTTAAAATACGTTCTGGCCATGTAATAACGATCTACTCTTTATACTCAAAGTTAGCAAAGCTTTTTTAAGCTTTCACAGAGCTTTTGAACTCAATCCTGTAAAATAACTAATTTTAGTGTCTGTCAGCTTTTCATTACTTATTTGGGATTTTCTGATTATACATAATAAATTTCCCACAATTTTGCCAGCGGTTTATAAGGTAAATAAATAATTTATCGTTATTTGTACTTGTTATGAGGTCTTTGATAAAAATATTTGTATTAGAGGCGTTGTTATTCGACATGTTATTGGACTCTACATTTTGAATAGGTATTGATAGAATTTATGACATATGATTTATTCTAGAAAATAAAAAGTATTAACGCGAATTGTATACCTAATTTAGTCAACAAAACATTCTGTTGCTTTTTTTTATACTGACCTACGAGTATGCGCAACGTTTAAATGGAAAATTTCAACATAGAAATCAACTCACAAATATTTGACTATGCCTATTGAACTTATACTTACTGGTTGTTTATATATAATTATATTCGCCTGTATAATACATCTGTGTTAAATTTATTTGAGAGCGGTGACAGCTACTTCTAGTTCAGGACACGCATCTCATAGGGGGAGGAGGATCAAACTCGGTCACATTAACCTATAGATATGTAACTATGATCCAAATTGTCTGCTTGTATTTACATATACGAGTTACGAAAGTCAGCTGGGCAGGCGCTTCAATTTTATAACCAGAGTCGCTAAATCGAGGACCGCTGTCTAATCGGACGCCGACTACGAAAAGGGAATAACGCTAGGTAATATTAACTTTAAATGAAAAAATTAAATTCAAGGTGTGCCACTTTCCAATTTAGTATACAAATTTTAAATGTTTACTTATTTTTATTACCACTTACGTGACAACAGATTAATTACATAGTTAATGTATGTATTATTTACACGTGTTTTGAATTATTTGCTTTTACAAATCGTAAAACATACATAGATACGAGTATATCAGACAGACTCCGTCTACGAACGGGACTTATCGCTATATAGGTATGTTATTTAAACGATTCAAGCTGAAAGATGCCATTTAAAATGTATGGTTGAGTTACCGTAAAATGATTAAAGATATTATATTAATATAGAGTTTCAGCTCAATGAGGTTTATATTGAAGCAGAGTGGCACATCGCGTGCCCACGACCGCAGCTGTCAGTGACCGATCAAAGGACCAATTGACTTGTTAGTGCTGCACACGTCTCTACATGTAGAGTATGACAGTATTCGCGGTGCGTGGTACCTATTAATTGTTCCACTTAACTAATCAATTTTAATTTGCGAATTGATTTGTGCGTGTAGCTTTGCCTATTCAACTGGGACATGCCGTTCTATTAAGACTGGATTTAATGTCAATAGTATGTGATTGCGATGTATCATGATGTTGTCAACGAGCAAGTAACTTATAGTAGAGTTTATTTATTTAAGACCCAAGGATAATTTTAACATTATAAATCAAAACCTAAATTAAAACGCATTCATATAACATATAAGAAGTACTTTTACCTAAATACTTATTACTTTTATACAATTCATATTTCTCTCTTTGCGAACAAAGTCATAAGAATATTTAATGTTCATTTTCATAAAAATAACTCAGAAATCGCTCTACATAATACTCTATGTAGAGTGCACGGTGTCGGGTGTCAGCACGCGCCGCTCAGCTGTGGCTCCGATGACGGCCTCCGTCACAGCTGAACGAGCAAGGTTTAACAACTAATTGAATTGTTACTCAGCATGGTGCATGTATAGGTGCACTGTTGGTGAGCGAAAATGTATATATATATTATCTAATTTAATAAAAAAATACAAACGACTATTTTCTAAATGCTTACACTGGTTACTATAACAGCAAACGTTTACTTTGGAAGAAGTAGCCTAAACATACTTTATTTTACACTCTACTCTATGTAAAGTCGTCGAGTGCGGACCGTGAGCCAGTAACGGGTGTCGGCGTCCATCACAGGCTGGACAATACTTGCGGCGATTAGCTGTCGTCTCGGAAATAAACAATTAAATTAGAAAAAGAAAATAAAGGACGTTTCACTTATAGAGCGTCTAAATTAGCCAGCCATTTCACTTAACGGTTATTAGACAGGTCGCTATACCGGGTAATATTATTTTAAGCTCGCTTATTTCGTCATCATTTAAAGCGAATGGTTTGATTTTAACAAAAACATATATTATACTGAACAATATTTCTGTATAACAAATTACATTTTGTGATTTTTTGCAACTAGGCATTTATTGTTTTAAATGCACCAATCAAATAAACTAGTGATCTAAATATTGCACTCGCAAATCTAATTATGCCCTATCGCACTTCAGGATGCTCTCTCTAAGCCTCATTTTCAAAACAATAATATGCCGTAATGAATTATGTTTACTTTAAAAAAATACTAAATATATATACTCGTATATTTAAGCAATATATGTAAGTATTTTTGATATTGGGCATTTCAGTTTTGGTAATAATTAAATACCTTGTTAGTGACGGCCTAAAGTTTTTGTTCGTTATTTTCCTTCCTGTGCACATTTAGAGTGGGTTATATAATATAGATGCGGATCATGAAAGTTCCGCAATCGGTTCAAAAAAATGTAACAGAAAGAATGGAGAAGTGTTGTGTTGGAGTGACAATATTGCAATGTAGAGTCAGCTGTTGGTGCGACTCGACACCGACCCTGAACCCTCGTCCGTGTCAACGAACAACGACACTTATTGTAATCACAGCGGCTGCACGCGTCATACCCTACATGACTCCACATCAAAATAACTGGCAAGAGTATCTAGTAGAGTCTAAGAGATACTGTTGCCAATTATTTTTAATAGCTGTTGTATATTATAGACTGGTAACTAGATTATTAAAATTAGAGCCTGGCCGGGATTTGCAATGTACAGACAATTAGGCGTCTATTACAGCAAACAGTTTTTAAATATCTAACAATCGCCAAATTATTTTGGCATATCACTAAAATTAATTCGCAAGTTTATTTTCATTAACAAAATCATTTGTAAAAAATAAGTACCTACAGGTATCCTTGATCTGATTAGAGAACGATTTCAAGCGAGTACTTAAGCTGTCTGTCTGTGAGTCTGTTAGGTATGAGACTTAAACTACTTGGCCGATGGTAATGAAACTGATAAGTCAAAAGTTTGAACCTTAAAAAAGGAATCGAGCTAAAAATTACTAGATCCAACGGGATATACGTCTCTGTAACGGATCGAATTCCTGGCCGAGAATAGAAGGTACTTATTAAACCAAAACTTAATGCTCCTGTGAGACTGGCGTTAACTTTCACCGATACATCGAAATCTTAGTTCTTAAATGAAGGTTCTTATATTTATCCGTACTTTATATGAAAACCGCAGTATATTAGCATTGGCGAAAATCAAACGAGTCGCCAGTTTTGCGTCACGATAATGGGGCATGCGACGATTTTTGAATATTGAGCGTCCGTATCGGTTCCGATCCAAGCCGTCGTAAAAGCTACTTAGGGGAAACTCACGAAAAATTACATGTCTGGCCTTTAGGGTTGAACTTAACATAACTTTTTATACACGTCTATCTAAAATACTTGCGATGAACTTATCATTACTTCTTTTGCGAGTTTATCGCATGTATCTAAAATACATGCGTTGACACATTTTACTCAGTAAATATTGTGACTTTTGCTGTCATCGTCACGTGAAAACTTTTTCAATATTAAATGTTCCAATGTTAACTAACTTGCTGCGTATAAGACAACTTTAATTCTGTTTATTCATCATTTTTACATACACTTATTATAATTACATACATTTTTAATATCAGTCTGGGTTTAAATCGGTAGCGGAGAGCTTTTGAGCTTTGAAGAAGTGTTATAGTTACAGAATAAAAACGTTACAATGTTTCAATTGACAGGTCGTTGAACGTTGTTGGTCGAAAGTTTAATTCGACAATTAGTAACAGTCTATGTATGATGCAACATTTGTTTGAGCTTTAGTCAGTTATAGACTTTATAGGTAATATATTTGGCATATACGATCGCTTTAAGCATCAAAATTCCTTGCACGTTTTCGTGACTTTAACTCGCGTGGCTTACGTAACCTAGCCTTGCGCCTGTACAGGACAATTTCTGTCACCTCTTCACCCGAAGCTGACAGCCATACGTGGGACAGACAGAAACGTGGTAGCCCTATCGGGCAGGAGCGCCAGAGGGGTGCGGGGCAGGCGCGGGGTGAATGGCGGCGGGCAGGCTTTGTTGCTTGCACTGGCATTCCTCGCCTGGGAACCGGGAACAGGCCCCTCCCCGCACATTCCTGCCCTCTCTCACTTTCATTGTTCCCGCCGGCGCGGGAGGTCGCTACGTACAAATAATGGAACCAGTCGTTTTAGGGACCAGCACCACTTGCTGTAGCTTGTAGTGTTGTATCGACTAGAGTGTAAAAAATTGATCTTTTAAGATACTATTTTAATGACGTCAATGACACGACGCACTGACTGTTGAAGGATCTAGCCTTTAACGTCAACGTCAGAGCGTCGTGTATGAAAGACCTAGGTCTTTCGTTAATATTCGGCAGGATCAACACCGGATAGTGTACCAGAAGGGAATATCAAGATTTACTAATGACCTATTTTATAAAGATGATAAGTCTTTACACAAAGAAAGAACAACGTATACATATAATTAATCAAGGGTCGGACAGATTTATTTATGCTTTAATATTCACAACGGTGCGCAACTTTGATTACAAATTAAGCTAACAAAACTTATCTAAATTTATTTTCAGCAACAAATACGAATATGGAAATACACGCTCAAAATTTTATATTTTAACACTATTTGCTACATGAGGTAGGTAGTTGAATGTGTTTAAACATTTTAAGTAATGCTGTTTTAGCTCACTTCCAATTGTCCATAAACTCGTAAAGCAATTCGCCTACATATTGAAGTCAAAAGAACTTTTTTATCGATATTTGTTAAACTTTGTTTTGACAACACTCGGGTAGTGTCCGGGGTAGTCCAATAAATACGCCGGGACGCCCATAAATGACATTTACTGATATGTCTTTTTAATTTCGGGCCTCTATCTAACTCTATTAACTGGAACTAAAGTTTCTCGTATTTTTCAACTTATCAGCATGCTGTTTTACTACGACTCTGAGAATACTGTGGCGTAGCTTAAGTTTACGTTATAGTTTCGGTTAGTTGTCTATTTTTGTTTTATTTGGATCATTTATTAATTGTGATTATAGTTATGAGTCTAATCTACAGGACATATAGGTATGGCGTATGGCTATTGATTAATAATAACAGTGCCACACACAATATGGCATAAGATAGGTATACCATTCTAAGTATATTATTCCCTGTAGTTTGACGACTAACAGGGTCATACGGCAAACATGTAATTGTAACCCACCATTACGACTTACGTCACCATATTATTATAAAAAAGGTCGGACCTAATGAATATTACACGGCAATCTACACAGTTTTTTGATTCGGGAAGTTAATAATGCTAGTTAACGGTTGTAGGGAATGCATTCCTGACGCGACGCACCTGCGTAGGCGCATGGCCTAATGAAATCATCCCCAATAACAACAATAGACATGACCATTATTATTGTAATTTATCAGATGCCCCCAATCATAGCGTAATGGTTAACAGTGTGGTAAGTTCAAACGAGACTTGAAAATCGGAGTGTAAAATATAGAAAAACTTCAATTTAATTAAAGCTTGGTGTAAATATGCGGATACAGATTTTTTAAAAAGATGTTTCCAAGAGTTTCAGTAAATATATAGATAATTTCAGACACAGAAACTACCTTGTGTCAATGATAAAAGATGACTGTCTTATATAAAGTTTATTTTATATGTATTTTAGAAAGTTTTGATTGTTTTATGTACTTTTTAAGACTAGTACCTTCTACTAATTCTCGAAACCATTCATATTACATTGAAGTTTGATTCGAGTATGTCTCCAATATATTCAGATTTGCGTGACAACCGTTATTTATCACCATCAGAGTAACACGCTGTCAACAGCGATCTATCAGAGATAGGCCAATCATTCAATCAAATCGAGGCTATCCGTACTGTTCGTTTGCTTCACTGTCCGAGGATCGCTTGCTGCGCCGAATTTCGATTCTTTTCGACTGTCCGGAATGCCATTGCGGAGCCGACTTACCTGCGCAGGTAGGCCCTCGTTTTGTTTATACGTTTTGACAAACGTTAGTTAGTCGCGAAGTGTTATTATCAACTGGGTGGCGCTCTATTGTTTACGTTATCGCACCAGTTAACACTTGCTCTTTCACAGTTTTAAAAGTTTGTTGTTGGGGATTTTGTGTGCGTGAAGTTGAACGTTGAGCTTAGTATCTTGAATGGGAGTTTAAGACTATTTAAGCCTTAATTAAGGCTTTTTGCGGTATTACTTGTGTTGATGATCGATGATAGTGTAAGGGTGATAAATTTGCCCATAACTATGATGAATGAACTTTACCCAATTACACATAGGATAAATTCCCGAAGTATTCATTAATATGAGGGTTTATTAGATATATTTAATCTTTAATCTTAAACTATTGTTTATTTTCTTTTAAAATAAATTTGGGCAGAGTGTTTTAAATATTAAAATAATTAAATAAAGGTTTAGCTCTTTTCATATTATTTAATGATTAGCTTCGGTAGAAAGACCAACTGATGTTTCAAAAATATATTTATGTAGAGGTACAACAAATTGAAAATTATAGTAATTAACTGCTATTAACAAGTTAATTACAACTGTTCAATATAGTTCAACGTATATTTTCAATAAACATAATCTGATAAATTATAATAATTTTGCAATCATCATAAACATCGAATTTAATAATAATGACGCATGTAATTGCACAGTCCTATCTACAATCATTAGCTCATTTTATCCAAAATATCAAATTCAAAATAAGTAAACTTGTTACTTCATCTTTAATTGAAATTCCATATACTTTGTGAGCAAAAGAGTAATTATAAATAAAAAAATTCGGCCAATTGTTTCGTTTTCACGGAAGTTGGGCAGTTCTAAAACTCGCCAAATCGCCAGTTTCTTCGGCATAATTAGTGAACTTTTTGAAATAGTCTAATTTTTTCAGTAACATGCTTTTTGTGTTTTTTTCATGACAAATTGCTTCAACATTTTCTGAGTTTTTTAATATTGTTACTTAGATTTCAGCCTCCATTCTGTTGTGTTAAAAAGTTTGAAAACAAAATGGACCTTTGAAACGAATTTGTCGCTTGTTTATTTAAAAGGAAGGTTATTTATTTGTGACATTTAACGTGTATATGCAACTGATATTGATGATGAGATTCATTAAGATAGAAATGTTACTCTGGGCGTTATTTGGTAATACATATACTGTAATTTATATTTTACTAGCTGTCCCGGCGAACTTCGTATCACCCAGTATTTGACATTTAACATTGACAGATACGAATCCCACCGTTCTATATGAGAAAATACTTTTGCTTTTATTTTGTTTTATTGTAAATTTTTCAATGTTTTTAATAGTTATTCTGTTATTCTGGACGAAGACAAATCCAACAAATCAAAAACAACGTAAATCGGTTCAGCCGTTCTCGACTTATAAGTGGTGTAACAAACACGACTTTGTTTTATTTATATATATAGATATATAGATATAGATTTACCTTTGTTATATATAGATATATCTTTGTTATCGTAATGGTCTTAAATAGCCAAAGCCCGGACAGTTCTTGTTGTTCAATATCATCAATTTAAAATTTAGTTTTCATTACCCATAATAGTCATGTTAGTTGCTTTATTATACCACCATAAAATGTACAAATAAAAACCTTTAACGACCGTTCTTGGTCATAATTCAGGGGTTCGTAAATTAATTAATTTAATTTAAATACGAAATGGGTTTCGAGCCAATTGCCGTCAACAAAACATCAGTTACCCTAATGGCTTATTATCGGTCATTGAAGGAATAAATAACATGTTTAACCTACTCGCTATAACGGATGTTGTTTCTAAAGGGGCGCACATACGGATGACTAAAGACCGAGCTCATAGAGGTTATTGTAATTTAATAAAGTTATAAATAAATAAATATCCGACTACATCACATACATTGATCTGACTCCGAGGTAAGTAGCTTAAGCACTTGTGTTACGGATATCAGAATCAACAGTGGTATTACAAATATATACTTAAATATTGGATATTAATACCCAGACACAGAACAAACACAAGTATTCATCATACGAATGTTTGTCCTGGGCGGGAATCGAACCCACAACTCTTGGCGCATGGGGCAGGGTCACTACCGAATGCGCCATCGAGCCAGTCAAAGTTAATAGTAATGTTCGGAGATATTTATGATAGTCTGTATGTAGAGTAAATGCCTTATATCAGTATTGACTTTATTGTAACACATTGATTAAATTTTTATTTTTCTATTGATTAATTTTAAGTATTTTTTTATGATGGCTTCATCGACATGGCTTGGAAGATTTTGATGTTATATGAGAAGTTTGGATGGATCATTATAATAATTAAAATACATTTGAATATTAGTAGCTTTAGATGCTTCAAAAATGGAGGCAGTGTGCTGTTTGCTTCATGCTGGAGAATGGTGGAATTGTGATTCAAATTTAACTGGAATTTGAACTTAACTTAATGGGTCCATGAGGAGTTACAAAGATCAGGTGGATTTAAATACCTTGACTGGCCTACCAAATCTGGAACCATATCCGAAATGTAAGAAAAACACAAAAGCGCTCAGAAGAAAAATTATCCAATTACATTTAGGCTCGTCCGTCTAAAGTCATCACTGAGGAATTCCTAGCACGTCACAGATTTGAACAGTTTGGGCGCGCCCTTATCGTAGTAAGAGCTTCCTGCTTAGGAAGCCTTATTGTTATTCATAGAGCGGTTATTTATTTTCCCAGTTATAGCTCTAACGCGTCTAATGCCCTGCCCTAATTGAAAGGGCCTTATCTCGAGACGTGCCCCCGGCCGGGCCCAGCAGATTGTATCGCTAATTTCTGGAGCACGTGTTCCGAATGGTAGAAAAGATACGTTTTTTATGTGTAATTAATTGACGATTTGCCGGGATCTGACCTAAAATAGAAGCTGTTGAAGGGCGAGTGATATATATCTGTTACATTTTATCTGTGAAATTAAAGGCAGGTTATTTCATTTATATTTGTGTCGTGAGAGATATCAAGCTGGCCTAGAGTCATGAATTATGTAAGCCGCCATAAAGACTATGCTGTTTTTTTATCAATTGCTCATTAATAGCGCGGATTGATATTTAAGCGTATCCTCTACGCTTACGATATTTTGGCTTTCCATCACAGTGGGGGTTAGGTTAAATTTATGAGTTGATTTGTCCAAGCATTACATGACAGGACTTATTGCTGAAATTAAACGGAAATAGGTAGGTTATTAAAAGTTACAAAATGTTTTAAGTACATAGCTAACTCTTTAATACCTACAACATGAACCTATCTACTTAAATAGGTAAAAATAAAAATAATAACTATGTTATTATTCGCCTATTATTTCACATCACATGTCTTCTAAAACAAATGTATTTTATTACAGTCATTATTTGTAACCGCTAGCAATAATATTATCGCTAATATTCTGGCTCGGAACATGTGGGACTTCTTCCAATGTTTTTTTTAATCAATTCCCGTTTTAAGGACTTTGGAATGTGATACAATTAAGTAAAACTTTTATAATACGGCTTTAACGGTCTCTTCTCATATAAATTACTTATTTAGCAATCGTTTAGATAAACGACATAATTAACATATAATTAAAATTAGATTATGAGTATTTTTACCTTACGTTTCCCTAATGATATATGTTCGTGTATATTTTATGTATTTCTGAAGTTATTAAAACGTATAGGAAAATTTTCATTTGTAATTAAAATGTAATAATAGAAATGTAATTATGTATCTGGTGCAAATAGGTTGTTATAAAATTGAGCTAAATATACATGATTGTCTTCCATATTATTGCACTATTTTGATTTTATACATATATAAAAGGTATTTGTCAACCTAATTGGCCTAATGCTTCGGGCACCATGCTTTCCAATCGCGGTCAAAACATTTGATCCTGCGCCAGAAGAAATAGTCTTTAATGATATTTATAGCATTTTTTTTCTGTTTGAGGCATTGCAAGTAATTGTAAGTATTTAGAAAGAAAGAAAGAAAGAAAAATGTTTATTAGGTAACAGATATACACACATAACAAATACAAAATGACAGACTGTCATAATTTAAAAGAAGTATGTAGCACCTAAAGGTCTCCGCTCAGCATATGTCGCGGTGGCACTATGCTCACCGCGACGCTGGTTTTCAGCTGATATAAGTTGTCTGATATAAGATGTTTATCATCATCTTCCTAGAGTTATGTCCCGTGCTTAGACAGGGTACCATTAAGCCATGATCCAGGATTTGGCGAGTCTGGTAATTACATTGATGCGACTGCCGATCTGACCTTAGTAACCCTAAGATAGGGGAACAAGACAATTTTTTGGTAATGGTTACAAATGCAAAGTTGTTTGAATTTGCAGGTTTCATCACGATGTTTTCCCTCACTACCGAGCTAGTGGTATAAATACGTACATAGATTTGAAAAATCCAGAGGTACGCACGCTCAGGTTTGGACCCTCACTTCTCGGTTATGAGACGCATGTCCTTACCATTGAGTTACTACCGCTCCCTATATAGATGTTTATATACAAGTATTTTTCATACATCATGGAGATGATAATTATAAAGCTTTAATGAGTTAAGTGTAAAGCTAGTTACATACATACATAACATCACGTCCACAGTCCTCGAAGGGGTAGGCAGAGTTAAAGGGGCAGCATGCCCTTCAACCACATTCAGCCAAAAATAAAGCCGGGCTGGGTTAGGTGTAAAATTGTGAAAAAGCAGTGACAAGCGGCTAACCTGTCGTTTACACAATCACACACCCAAAACCCGATATACCATTAGTCGCCTTTTTCGACATGCTAGGCAAGAACCACAGTTGGCATATTATTTTTAAGTCCCAGACCAACATGAGACAGGGGGCTGGGTCCGATGGATGTATAAAGCTAGTTGTTGAGAGTAATCTATGCGAAGGAAATCGAGCTCACGACTAGTTCAAAATAGTTTACAAAACAGCGACAATTTGTAACACAAAGTGAATGTCAAACTCAACCACTATTAATGGTGGCGCGATTAGTATCACCTTTGAGTCCATTGTGTGTTGACCCATTACGACGTCTAAACACGGCTAATTGTGTGTTAATTACTATGCAGCTCCAATGCTCCTGCAGACACACGGAAACTATATATTCCTTCACAGATTTGTTTATAGATTAAGTGTACCAAGTGAGATCTAACTAGTTGAGAGATGTTGCAAATTAGTATTTTTGTGGTTACTGAGTCATGTTGGTCCGGACTGGAAAATATTGTGCCACCTGCGTTCTTTGCTTAGAACGTCGTAAGAGATGACTAATGGAATATTTTGTGGTTTTGTGATTGTGTAGATTTTAGCAGTATAAAACATTAATATGTAGATAATAAATATATAATTTTGACAAATGTAATGTCGCTGGATGAGCGGTGGTAGCTCAATGGTAAGGACACGCGCCTCTTATCCGTAAGTCCGGGTTTAAATCCGAGCACGTACCTCTACGCTTGACGATGAGAGAAAACATCGTGATGAAACCTGCAAATTCTAACTACTTTGAATTTGTAACCATGATCCAAAAATTGTCTGGTTCCCCTATCTTAGGATTACGAAGGTCAGATCGGCAGTCGCTTCAATGTAATTACTAGACTCGCTAAATCCTGGATCATGGTCTAAGCGGACCCCGTCTAAGCATGGGACATAACGCTAGGAAGATGATGAGTGATGTCGCTGGATTTGTTTTATCGCAAAGTTATTACTGACTTTCTGTTTGACTGTTGTATTCGATATTATGTACAGGTTTTACTTTCTATATATATACTAAATATTGGTATGGGTAGATTTGCTTAGTGATGCATCATCAAGTGTAATGGCCTGTGCCATGGTTCTGCTTATGGTGGCCTGGCGGCAGCTGCGGAGCCGAGTCGGCCACATCCGACCCGGGTGGGCTTCCCGGCTCGGTTACACTGACACTGGTTGTTAACCTTCCACCCCATCGATCCGGGACGTGAACTCCTCGATCCGAGGGATTCATGCTTGCATGCCCTGGATTAATTTCCGGGCGTACCGGGGACGTCGAGTGCCTTTGATATGCTTGGATAGATTTAAATAAAAACGTTTATTTTTTATATCTTTTCTGATTAAATGAACATGTTATTTGTTTCGATGAATGATAGGTTGATTAACATGCTATGTCAAAGGAAAAATAACATATTTTATTCCAATTCTAGCATAAAAAATCAGAGGTAGGTACTAGATATTTATAGACAAGACGACGAGATGTTAGGTTGAGATGTTCTGTATGAGTTGATATATGAGTCATTGAAACTATCACTCGATCTCCAATGCCACTGTTAGAAACATACGGCTCGTTTTATTGTTATTGTAAACAATAATTCTTAATAATGTATCGAGTTATCAAGGGCGAAGGAACCACTGCATACAGTCTAGTTATTACAAGCGTAGTTTCTATCTTATTATGCAATGATAACTATAAGTGTATGTAATGAACAACGTGCTGTAGGCACAAATTAACCTTCTGCCTACCTCAAGACGTATAGCTGTGTACTGGCAGGGCGCGCGCGACCGACGATAACCCTAGATATGCCCGACGCCACATACCACAGTTCTGCTATGCGATAAATAGACACAGAAGGCTTGAATGCCACTTTTTTTGGACTTCAGTACCAACTTTGTGACAAAAAACGAACTTTTCATGTGAACAGTTTCTGTTTCACCGTCAGAAACGCATTAGGTACTGGTAAAAATATTTATAAAAATCAGATATCAGAAATACTACTAAGTTAATATTGGCAAAATTCAACATGGATTACTTTGGTGACCATCGTTGTTTCAGTAGAAATAATACTTACTAAAACTAAATGCGATCGTGTTTAGTACGCGATCGCGTTTAGTAGTCCCGTCAGTATTATTGCTAGTGATAATGTAATAATACATTTTTTATCTCGATTACCAATCGGTAGACATCAAATGGTTGGACGGACATTAATATCATTTAGATCCTACAACGAGACAGAGATTTACCAAAGGTTTGAATATTCTGTTCGCCAGGTAAAGTGGTCATTCTGGTAATCTTTGTCTGAGCTTCTGCTTGGAATAATTAGCACGACGCGGCTTTATCGCGCGTTAATTAATTTTGCAGTAAATACGAATCCGAGTAAGATATAAAATATTGCTTTGGGTCTGGATACCAGGAATTTAAGGTGAAAATGTCTAAAAGCAGTTGTGTCTACATTTTAATTTTAAAATTCTATGATTCTCTTTAGTTCCAGAGCAATGCTTGGTTTTCCAATAATAAAGTTTTATTGATGTTAAAATATACCTGCACAATATTAATAACATAGATGAAGGAAAAACATCGCACTATATAATTGCAATTAGTAGATTTCAATTTAATTATCAATAAGACTGTTTGCAACTTTAACAATGATCGACTTTAGTTATCTCGTTCTGAACATTTTAATAGCTGTATGATGTATATGTTACCGGCAATCTGTTTAATCCGGTATATGGATTAATATAACTAGAATGTCTAGGTATTCTTACCTAGACATTCTATAGAATGCCTAAAGCGTTCAGGTAATATATAAAATATATTTTATTTCATAATTTTTTTAGGTATTTTATATAATACCGAAAGTACGTCAGGTAATATATATAATAGTGTGTGTACATAAGCTTTGTCAGTAGGGTATTGGAATCTTACTGGAAAATCCATTACGCCCTTTTAACCACTGCGAGCCAAATCGAATTGATTTGGGTATGATGGAATATTATGAAAAACTGTCAAAGTAGCTCGTAACACAATAACTATTGACGACAGGCTAGTATATTATTTCGTCAAATTGGATAATAACCCAACCTAAACTTAAAAAAAAAACCTAACCAATCTTTTTTTTTGACATAAAACTCTAACCTAGACTCCTGTCACCCTATTGCATACGTTGCCAGCGCTTCAATAGATATTCTGGGCAAAGTATGATATACGCGAAAAATGTCATAATATTTAATGCCTTAACGACCCCCACATTGTATACAATGCCGAGGTATTGTATAGAACGCCTGGATTATACACTTTGCCTGTAACATATACATACAAACATATATACATGGTGCTGGCGTAGACACTTCAAATCACCACCTGAAGCGTGCTTTATCTCAGACTTCACCATGTCTGATACCCAGGTGAGATGAGGGCGTATTTAAATTAAAGCCTGTGTTAAAAAAAAGCTTTTTGATTACGAACAAAAAGACAGGTCATTATGAATGCTATTTCTGTTTTTGTAATAGTATTTTGCGGAGTCAAAATGTTACTTTTCAGTTTTGATTCTTGTAGCAGAAGCTATACTTATACATATAAAAGGTACTTAACGAACATTCTATGTTATGCATAACTTGAGAAGTTCTTAAATAGTAAAACTAAAATTCAAAAAAAATAAATTCCGTCCAACGTTTGTTTTTCAAGTTTTTCGCAAAACAACGTAGCCTTATTATCTCAGGTTTCTTGGAACATTAACAAAATAGTCTGGCCAAATATGCAAATAAATATTTGCCGGGCGCGGCTGACATTAGTCCCATTGTTTGTAGGACAACAGTATTCCTCTACCTGTGTTATAAACGTGACTAAGCACAGAGGTGCAAAAAACGTCACTTCCTTTCGCTTCCCGAGTTTTGTTATGAGACTGCAGTGTTACCAGGGTGTTACCCTAGCAACACTGCAGTCGCAATTTAACGCCTACGGCTACGTAGGCGTTAAATTTAGGAGCTTCCAAATTTATTTGTCTTTTCCTATTTTTCGAGCTTAGTCCCTGCATTAAGAGTCTGTTAAACATTGAAGCAATCTTCGTAACCTTTTCCTTTACACAAGAAAACACTGTTTACATACATAATGTCTCTGGTTATTCTGGTCGCCAATATTGCAATATTATATAACGTGTAACTAATTTTAGTCCTAAGCACCTTTTTGAAAATAAATAAATTCAGTGGGTATTTAGCCAAAGAGCTGGCAACACTGGCAGACCCG
Source organism: Glyphodes perspectalis (assembly GCA_951394215.1). NCBI lineage: Eukaryota > Metazoa > Arthropoda > Insecta > Lepidoptera > Crambidae > Glyphodes > Glyphodes perspectalis. The sequence continues at coordinate 5,801,838 of OX596201.1, forward strand.
AATAACATTAGCGGCTTAAGTTTTACAGCGCCGATGCTAAGAGGTGCTTTGTAAAGCTTTAGCACCATAACTTCGTAATCTCTCGCTGCTATTTTTTAACTTTTTATTGCTGTTAGGGTTTTAATGCAACATTATGGTGAAGTTTAAAAAAACCGTTTATGTCTTTATAACTGCTTTTATACAAATTTTTGTTCTTAAAGGCTGTGGTTTTTGGGGTGACAGTATACATTGGCAAAATTCACTTTTTTATGTTAAGGAGAGTTAGAAAGGCGAAATGAAAATTTGCTTAATTTGAGTACGACATGTGGGCTGTAGCCAATCTCTTATGTGTTAGATTCGTTCGCCACATGAGGCATGGGTCCATTTCGATTGAGTTAAGCGACATAATATCAAAGAAATCTGGGTGACGCGATCGGCTCTAAAAATGTTGCTATAACAGCAACATTTGCTATAACAGTAATCTTTGGACTAGGATGAAGTACCTTCAGAAATAATGCATGACATGAATTTATCTATATATATGTGCAATTCGTTTATAATGTGATACTGAGATCACTTACTTAATTACTTACATGACGAATCGCGGAGGTTATCAATATGGCTACAATAGTCTTTTTATTTAGTGAACTTTGAGTTATTTCGCAATCGGTAGATATGCGGTTAATGGATGGCTTGTAGACATAACTGATTCAGTACCTCAAAACAATTCATATATACAAGTAACCTTTGAATGGATACCACACTAGATAGAGCGATTTGTGTTTTTGAATACATACTATTTGAAGTAATATTAAAATCTTGTTTAATAAGTAGCTAAATTAATATTAACTATTACTTTTCCAAGCACTGATAATTTTAAATTATTTATGAGCAAAATAATGTATGTATGTACTATGTAAATGCTTCACCGTAATTACAGCCCGTACATTAAATTCACACGTTACCGTCGCAATAAACCACTTTAATTAAAGCGACCTTCCCACAGGGTCAATATTTATACCCGGCCCGGTTCGATTTCACCTCGCCGGCTAATGGCGCATAAATTCCCGCCGCGAACTATTCAGATCCCGTCTCCGGTGAATAGCCGACAATACCTGAATACTCTCACGGAGACGATTGCGTCGGCCGATGCGCCTTTCAAAGAGCATCGCCCGTTTTCGGTCGAACTCTTATCGCTAACGAGCGCTGGTTCCGATGTGGCAGGAAGAGGCCCATTCCCAGCTACGGATAAATTGAATTAATCTAATCAACCGATAAATTGCCCCTTAGCTTACGCGACAGAGCTACGTCATGTGATCGTGTAACCGCTCAGAGCCGGGTACTCCAATTTGGTACTTAAATCATTCATTGTCTTGCCACGCTGACATGAGTGACAGCTGCGATGTGCTCGGAATATGCATGGGCTGTGATAACTGAAGGACTCTTAAATATTACTAGTGCTGTAGAGAGCGGATATTTCATTAGGGCATTATGGGGTGGTCTATTCTGTATAGTTCAAAGCATGTTTAATCTGATTTTGAACTTCCTTTTAATCTTTATTTTTTTGCATCTTATAACATATAGTAAAATCATGTAAGAATAGATTCATATTTTCCTCAAATACATACCACACTTTATTGTTAAAGGCGTGGAATTTTTTTAAACATCAGGTAACATTGGCGTAGGTACATACAAGCCTCGTTTCGCCATTTATGTAGAAAGCGTAGCCCATTGCATTGTCCGGCCCTTTTGTTTTTGTATGTTAATTTGACGCGGACAAAACTGACCGTAATTAAATCTCTGCGTAATGTGTACTTAAAGCTACTCGTAAAATACAAACAAATAGCTGTCGGAATGTAAATTGCGCAGCGTGAGTATGCGATCGTAATGAATGAACTCTCCAAACAGTAGTCATTTTGAATTGTTACAAGATATAATTACATTGCGGAACTAAGGTTGCTCGCCGATTAGTGGGTTCGAGCGGGGAGCGGTTTGGAGATGACATATTTAAACTGCGGTGATGATGTCAGGTGTTATGTTAGAGCAGCGATCCTCAACCTTTTTGTGAGCACCAGCTGCTTTGGATTCGTTATTGTTGATACAGTTATACTCGTGTCCGCATTAAAAGTAATTCATGGCCCTAATGAACACCCTAGCATTTGTCTTTTGTTCTGTATATTTTTGTGTTTAATACAGATGAGTTATGCTACACAATCCTTTACTTTTCTGCTCTTCAGGCTATAGCTGGTACTGGTACTATTACTTTAGCACTTACAGTGTAGTGTATTCAGAACTGATGGTAGTTTTCTCAAAGTCATGACAAACATATCTAAACATAACTTGTTATTTAATAAAAGGGGTGTGGGCAGATTCTTGAATAATTTCAGTAGATCTACTAGTTTATCTGGTGAGATGAACAATGAATTACGGATTGGCAATAAACGTGTCATAAACAGCTTTTTCAAGACCATGATGACATACGGACAGACTATTCTCCTTGTTTTTTATTGCGTCTGTCTTATATTTAGCTTCCCAATGCCTTGCACCTTGTGAACTTGGCCTTGAATAGCTGACATTTACACAATACTAGGGTAAAGTAATGGAGCGTACTTCCTAAAGAAATTCCCTGCACCGCTGTTAATAAGCCGACAAAGGAATTACAAGTACGGTCAAGCAAAAAGATAATATCTTGTTAGCGCTTACGCCTATGCAAGAAGGTTTAGAGTCCGGTGGTTTTTGTCGATGTATCATAAATGAAGTGGCGATTAGGGGTGCCAACTCGTCGGGAACAAGTCCTTACTCGCCTTGTCTGAATGATTAAATCTAGTAAATGTTTGTGTAGGAATATTTAATTCAACATGTGAAGCATTGATACCGATACTGATACAAAAGATTTAGGCATACACGTATCGTTGGCGTTAAAATATGTGAATGAACACGACTGAGCAATCAGGGCCATCAATCTAACTGCACATAGCTCGTTAAGATCCTAGGGTGTTGCGTGGGATAAAGATAATTGGGGTAGACCCACTAAAACCCTGCAGTACCCCTCATCGCCTGAGTGGTGTTACGAGTGGCAGCAGAGCGTGGGCTTCCAGAATCACGGTAGCCCTATTCGTCCCTTTTTCATCAAATGTCAGCGAGCGTTTTCCACAGATAGTTAACCGCGAGTGGGTTTATTCCCGCCTCGTTCCGCCGCCGCCTCCACAAAGGTCGCAGCCGTCGCGTACTGCGGTGCCATAAAATATATTTAGCATATCCGGTGACGTCACTGTCAAGCCCCACGCGGATTACTGACGCTGGATTACAACGGACAAAAGCACAAATTTTTAAACAATGGCTCTGGGAATTAGTGTATTGGACAGTTTAGTCAAAACTTTATACCTATTTCCATGCAACATTTATGTAAAGTATAAACGCTGATTTAATCGTCTAAACTAATATTATAAAGAGGAAAGATTTGATTGTTTGTTTGTATCAAATAGGCTCAGAAACTACTGGACTGATTTGAATAATTCTTTCACCAATGGAAAGCTACTTTAACAGCAAGTAACATAGGCTATATTTTATCCCCGTATACCCTCGGGAACAGGAACTACGCGGTTGAAACCGTGGGGCGCTGCTATTTGGGAATAAAGCTTTTAGTCGAATGTATCTTATTCATATTATATATCACAGTATATAATAATTGATTTAATGTAGTATGTATATCTGTTTAAAAGGTTTTTGTAAATGAAAAACTGTTTCAGGCAATATCTTTGCCTTACTTTTTTTAAGTAGATCTAGGTATTAGTTTGGAAAAGCGCATTGAGAAGGCAATTTGATAGAATCCTACATTTGATTATACCATAAATAATATTTTGGTAGTCGGATAAAAATAAAAGTCGATTTTTCATGAATACTCTAGATATTTCCATTAATATATCGTTTTTGATAAAATTAACTAAAATTATTGTCGACTATAAATTGTACCTGTTGCAAATGACACGCGTATCCCTAATTCAATTGTAATTTACAACTAATTATTGTCTCCGCGAACGAGTATGTGGAGTAAAATGTGTCAGCTGTGCACGAACTCATTGCAATTTATTACGACTGTGGCATTTAAAATACATGGCAATTTAGGTATTCATTGAATTTTCTGCAATAGTATTACTAAGCGTAGATTCACGTTATATGCGACGTTATACGAATTATTAACAATGAATACTTATCTACGTCATATAAAGCTGTCCGGGTATGTCTAGATTCAAGAACATATAGTAAACTTGGAAATATATTACTGAGAATAAAGTTATGCGGCTTTTAATTGGTTATCCAAACATTTTAACATTAGCTATTATAATATTATAGACTAAAACTATCTTAAGGAGAACGAACAGGAACTATTTTTTATTGAACATACGTGTAAGTATACCTAGTTCTTAAAGATGAAATATTTTTTTTTAATTAATAAAATCTGGAATATGTAATGGAAGCAATTTAATAATTATTTCAATAGTTGGAAGCCTCCAGTAAGATATACAAATTTTTTTGTTCGGAAGCCGCGGAAACATCTGGTATTTGATACAGTTAATGTCTAAATTGTATGTCGCGGCGTGTAACCGATCCATGCATTAGGCGGCAGGCGCATTTACGCATGTGCATACTAAATGTATGCCGGGTCACATGCCATGTAAAACAGAGCGTGACAGGAGGACAGACTACCGCGAATTGTGGATTGTCACTTGATATAAGTGGGCAGTTATGCGGCCCGTTCCGTGCCACTTCTCGTCTCATTGATATCGGCACATTCCCAACGTTGTTCTCTTTGCGTAGTGAGATCGTTCGAGTGCGTTGTCGAAATTAGGCGAAACCTTTTGCTGTGTTTGCAATAGTACATTCATTCACTACATTTGCCTGAGTCATCAGAGTTATATTCGATGCAACCTATTGATGCAACCAGCGCAAGCCTGGATTTAAAAATGGAACGCGTTTCGAGACTTTAAAAATGTTGGAATGTCGGAACCGTGGTCGGAACCTTAAACGTATAATGGATCTGTAAACATTTATTTACAGAATTAGGTTAATTAAATTTAAAATACTATTTCCATCGTAATTAAATACATAGAATGTTAAACGACCGCAATTTTTTTAATACTCCCGACAAGCTATATTTAGGCGAAACTGTTTATAACACACGCCATAGATTCCCAATAGATTCCCGTCTCGTAAGCCCTAAAATAATTATAAATTCTTATATGGAAGATATATTGAATGATTAGATATTCGTGCTGTGTTTTTTTATTAAATAAATAATGCCCTTTTTTTAATATCTTCATAATTTTTTTTTATCAAAAATTGAATATGCAGAATATTCAAATACATATATCAAATGACGCTTTGTATTCCCTTATAAGTAAGTGAATGGCCCGACAGCCTGCCCTACGCATATTTGATTGGGTTTCTCTTGTTAGTAAGTGCAAGCTGCCATGTTCGATATCGCCGATGAATATTCAAATGACACTTGGAGCTACTCCATTCATTTTATTGTTTATCTGTTCCAGGTACGTTCGCGATTTCACTCACCTTCGGGTAATTTAAACTTTTGAGTTGGTAAGCAAGCGTTGGAAATTATTTATTTTGATTATTACTTCTGTGTATGTGTAAGGTTTGTCTAATAGTACAGCTATACAATAACCTCAAGAACTGTGACATTGATATTAGGATGTTAATCGAAGAGCGTAGGTAATCCGGTAATCCACGTGAGTACGTACTATGTAGAAATTAGTGAGTAAGGTTATTAACGAAGTGGTGTTAATTCGAGTATGTTTTACTTTTAGACCAGTGTTACATATGGTAATGCCTCCGTTTCTAGGCGGAACAGCAACTAGCATCGGCTAGTTGTATTAAATCTGTCGTTTAAATGCATCGACCAATTTCTATTCCACTTCATCCCAGATTTCCCAAGCGTTTTTACGCTGCAAAATAAAAGCAAATGGGAGCAACTAAACAAAAGGTGTGAGATCGTAGTGCGGTTATGTGACCCGAACCTTTAAGTGGGCCGACTATACCCGAAGACCCATTAAATTTTTAATCACAACCGAGCCTCGGCGTGCGAAGTTTCGCAAACTCAACAAAGTCGGCCGTTTCTTTGAGAACGTGTCATTTTTCCAAATAGCTCCGATAATAGGAAACGGACTTTCATTTTTAGGCTTCTTGTAGGCAGTTGCAGTGCCATAAAGTGGAATTTAGTGTGAATAAAATTCACGCTTTTATTAAACCCCGCGGCAAACGAAATAAAACGAGTAAATTATGTAATAATCCAGTCTGTAATTAATCCTCTGATTGATTGATTGCACTGCCGTAATTAAGATAACAATGAAGCACTTTTTTCACAGATTCTCATTTACATTTGCTCAGATTTTACACTGAAGCTATAATTAATGATACGGTTGCTTGCACCTCGACTTTTCCTGGCTGTTTCTCCGGTCCATCCATCTTGGTGATCAAGGTAGATTAATTAAGATGTCTGGCGATGGCATCAAAGTTTAATCTGGCTTTAAGCTTGCAGGGAAATGTTTGATGCTATCGGATTCTTTGCGACACTGTAACTGTTAAATGTTGGATCTGCAGTCACTCAACATGTAATTTACTATACCTGTTTAAATCTTGTATTATTACAGAGTACTTATTAGTATCAAAAAAGATACTAGAAATCTAGTATTTTTGGTATTTTCTAATTAGAATGTTTATAAAGAAGACTCGTATATTTATAGAGTTTTACTGCTGTTGTTCAGATAAAAATGAGTCAGGCTCGAATTGTAGCCACCGAGGGGGCATCTGACAGATGTCACACCGCACGAAAAACAAACACAAACGCCCAGGAGCAGTTTGCTTTTTCGAGACGTAGGGTGTTGTTTGATCGGGCAATCAACATTTCGACTTATTGGTCGTGTGCGGCGGTAGTTTAATGGTAAGGACACGCGTCTTTTATCCTAAGAGTATGGGTTCAAACCCATTTATGTCCATGTGGATGCTTCAAATCTATATACATTGCCAATACTACGCCGGTGAGTGAAAACATCGTAAAGAAATCTACACACTCGAACAAGTACGATCCAAAATTGGCCCCCCTACCTAAGGCCTCGTTCAAGGATATGCGGGGCGTTGAGCGTTTTCTCCGTTCATGATTCCGGTGATGCGGCCCGCCACATATCACGCGCCAAAACAAACATATGGTAAATAGTGTATTCGTTCAGGAACGAGCGCGGCGCGGCGTCACATGCGGCTTCGTTAATTTCAACAGGCCGCTTCGGCCACCGCGAAACCCGCAGCGTCGCCCGCCGCGTCACCGCGGCGTCCAACGCGGCGTCGTCCGCTTCACCCGCCACAGACGATGCTTACAATTCAAATAAACGCGTGCAAAAACGCTTCTCAGTGAACGCTCAATACGTCCACCATATGTTTGCTTTCGGCAGCCCGCTCCGCGCACCGCGCCGCCTGACGCCCTGCGTCTCCCTGAACGAGCTCTAAGGCTAACGAAGGTTAGATTGGCAGTCGCTAGAACTTTATCAGACACTCTTAACCCAGTATCATGGTCTCCGCGGGCCCCCACTAATCACGGGACGTAACGCTAGGAGGATGATGATGATGGTGTATCGATCCGAATGCATGTAATGTGGCCGCGTGTCAATGTTATAAATGAGCCCGTCCTGCTTTGATCGCGCCGGCCGCGTGGGACCGTCGCGACTGCCCGCTGTCCGCTCGGGCTAACACCTTTAGGGCTGCCAGTGTGCCGTATAACGTTTTAATGTATACAGATAAATATAATGGAAGTGGCTGTTTGTAATGTCACAAAAGAGCTAATTACTAAATTCATTTGGCAGAATATACAATATGTATATAAAAAAAATAATACAATTTTAAAATTTTTTGCTATTTACGATACTTATAACAAAAAAAACTGTCTTTAAAGGTTTTGTCTGCCTGTTTGTTCCGGCTTATCTCTGGAACGGCCAAAGCGATTTAGAGTTTTATTTTATTAGTGTTTTGTAAATTTCTGCAGATTAAAAAGCGGTAAAAATCGCTTCGGTAAATATAACTTGTAAACATAGAATGTGTATAAAAGAGGTATTCTTTTGCGAATTATATAAAACAAATAAAAATAAGTGCAATGAAAATGCAAGAGAAAATAATAAAGGACATTCTAATTGCACATTGTTTAACGTAAGTAAAATTTATTAACATGAAATTCTAACGTAGCCGTGTCTCGTGAAGTCGAAAGCACTAGTAAGCCTACAACCTCATTCAACAATGAACCTTATTGCGACGCCCTAAGATCACAGTTTATAAAATTTTATTGCTGACAAGGTTATTACATTCTTCAAAAGGTACACATTTTCTTATAAATATATCAACCTTTAACTTCAAAAGCCTGTGCCACACAAAGATTCTTAGCTTCTAAGATTCTGAGCAACAAAATATCAGCACATTATACAACAATACCTACCCGACATAATTTTCCCAGACTATTTGCCCGGTCTAGTCTAGGACATTAATACAAATAGCAGCTTCTGCAATAAGCTTAACTCGAGTCTTACGTAAATTGATTGTAATGGTAATCCTTATTGGTGTATTGGTATGTGTGTGTGTATATAGGTGTCCTTCTGTCTCTCGAGTTGCTCAATACCGATATTAATGGAGCGGTGGTAAAACAGAATAAAAAAAACGGAGTTATGGTATCATTATATCACAGTAAAGAACATGGATATATTAATGGATAAATCTTCTTACAATTAAATATGCAGGTTTTTTAATATATCACCTACTCGTACATACCTACACAAAACATTTTTTTTAATAAAAATATGGGCATTTGCTTTATAACGGTTAACACAATAATAAAACAAAGACAAGGAAGACGAATGAAACCAACAATATAATGTTGTCCATTATAGTCTATTAGGTAAATTACGTAACGCAACAACGGTTAGCACCCCTGATCCAGGGCGGACACTGATTGATATTGATAGCGGAAAACTGTCAGGCCGGCGCGCGTCGGCCAGGCGGCCGGTCGGCCGACCCGCCGGTCGGCCGGTCCGACGCCGCCCAAGATTGATACGATGACATTCGTTTTCTCGCGGAAACAACGAGGGTTACCCGACAAACGGGCTCCCAGTTTGTTTAATTTGATCAATGGTGCGTGGTAATGATTTTTTTATGTGAATTTTAAACTCATACTGTAAAGTCAAGTGACTCTGCACTAGTCTCTATATTTTTTTATTAATATAGAGGCTGTTTCAACAAATAACCACTTTGTTTTTATTTGTTTGCCTATGTATTTTGTAACAATCTGAAAACAAGCTTACATATAAAACGAAAAAAGATTTGATGTTAGCATCTTTTGTAGACTGATTACTTTTGATTAAGTAATCAGTCTTTATTATTTTACTAGCTGTGCCAGCGGTGTCACCCGCGTTTATAGTTAATATTATAAAGACTATTTCCGTCATATATGATTTCTATGTAACTTTAACGATTAAGGCTGCACACGCGACGGAAGCTTAAAAAATGGAGTAACTTCTCCCGTTTTCCCCACATTTCCCTTCACTACTCTGCTCCTATTAATTGTAGCGTGATGAAAAGTATACTATAACCTGCCCAGGAGTATGAAGAATAATTGTACCAAGTTTCGTTAAAATCCGTCGAGTAGTTTTTTTTTTCTATAAGGAACATACAGACAGACAGACAAAAATCTTACTGATTGCATTTTTGGCATCAGTATCGATCACTAATCACCCCCTGATAGTTATTTTGAAAATATATTTCATGTACAGAATTGACCTCTCTGCAGATTTATTATAAGTATAGATATTCATCTTTATTTTTTTTATTTTCGTTTTTTCCTATACATTGTCATTAATAACTACATAGTAACCTTGTGTTGACATTAGTATATCTTCTGCAAACGTTTAATTAAATTAACCTCCTTTTCTGTTACTATCGACGACTTGGATACTCCTGGTCCTAAATCAAAACAATAAAAAAAAAAAAGTAGCGGTAGATTTTAAAAAATGGAGTACCGAGTAGGATGGCTCATATTTATTGATTCAAAAAGTAAAATGTGGTATTCAATCGCAATACAATAGAGGTTGTAAATGAGATTAATTTGGTGAGTAGCGCGGGTGGTGGAGGATTGCTCATAAAGATATCGGGCTTCAATACACGAGTGTCTGGCTTACTAATGTTTGACCTTAACCACAGTATACGACTATTAACAGTAAATAAACTTGCATATTTTAATATTTGTTACATTTATTTACATAATATAAAAGAGCAAATTTAAACCGTAGTTTCGCTTCAGTTTTTATGGAGGTGCTAAAACGTTTATCGTCTGCTTTTTGTGTTTAGACGCTTTTATGCAAGAGTGCTACACTTTTTGAGGTGAATAGTTACATACATACGTACATAATATCACGCCCATAATCCCCGAAGGGGTAGGCGGAGTCAGAGGAGCAGCAGGCCCCTTTAACCACATTCAGCCAAAAACAAAACTGGGCTGGGTTAGATGGAAAATTGTAAAAAAGTAGTGACAAGTGGCTAGGTCGTCGCAATACCATTAGTCACCTTTAGCGACATGCTAGACAAGAGACACAGTTGGCACATTTTTTTTTTTGTGCCAGGCCAACATGGGACATGTTAATAAAAAATGTGAATAGTTCATTAAACAAATATATATTTGGCTGGCTCGATGGCGCATTCGGTAGTGACCCTGCCCCATGCGCCAAGAGTTGTGGGTTCGATTCCCACCCAGGACAAACATTCGTATGATGAATACTTGTGTTTGTTCTGTGTCTGGGTGTTAATATCCAATATTTAAGTATATATTTGTAATACCACTGTTGATTCTGATACCCGTAACACAAGTGCTTAAGCTACTTACCTCGGATTCAGATCAATGTATGTGATGTAGTCGGATATTTATTATTTTATTTATTTATTTTATATTTTGAATCAGAATATTTTTTTAACTTATATAATGGGGAGGAACAACGTATAAAAATGTACATGAAAGAAAAGCAACAAAGGAGACAAACAGTCTACACAATGTTGTGTGTGCTTACTTCGTTAACGAGTGTGTACTTGTCAAGGGTACCTCCATTTACAATAGGTGGTGGTAAAAAGTAATACCTCTCAGTGTTGCTCCATAACGATATTTTAGTGGTACATAAAGCCACAATTTTGTATACTTTGTGCCGCTTGGTTAGTTTAAACAAATACAGTAATTTACTCACTCCATTAATCTTTTAATACTTGTGATAGAGTTCTCGAGCATTTAAGGGATTAATTTTGACTACAATATTTAAAAAAAATATATCCGACGACATCACATACATTGATCTGACTCCGAGGTAAGTAGCTTAAGCACTTGTGTTACGGTTATCAGAATCAACAGAATCAACAACAACACAAATATACTATTTGGTAGTGGTATTACAAATTTTCTATTTATTTTAATATTTCTATTTCTAAACACAAGTATTCATCACACGAATGTTTTTCCTGGGTGGGGATCGAACCCAAAACTCTTGGCGCATGGGGCAGGGTCACTACCGAATGCGCCATCGAGCTAATAATAATATGTTCGTAGAGAGTCTATATGGTTTATAATTTAAGACCTAAACCTACTTGGCACTTATTGACACTCGGTATTGGAAACTTCCTCGTTGCCACAATCAGGATGCCGATACTGACCACATATTGTCAATTTCGAAATGTAGAAGCAAGAATAAGAACAAAGAACGTCTCTACATACACAGTAATAGAAGAACGTCTCTACATATTATGCAGTAATAGTTTATGATTATTTCGGTGTCTCAATGGTCCGAGTACAGTCATTCTAAGGCCATTGGTCTACAGGGTGTTGTTTTAATGTTGCGTAGTAAACTTTATAAAGTTACCTTACTGTTGTCTATTCAATTGTACACCAACTATATTGGGTTGGCTGTTCTACTTTCGTTACGTAAACGGCTTGATGATTTTAGTTGAAACCGGGATTGTCGTGTTTCAGAATCATAACACTGGACGTACAATAACATTTATGAACTTCACTTTATTTATTAGGGCATCATGAGTTATTGGGTTCTGCTTTAGTAGGTGGATATTAACGGGAATATATTTTCCAAAAGGACATATATTTTCCCGTTAACCCGTTATAATATACCTTTTTAATATACACATGACATATGATATATGATGTATTTATGGTCATTTACTTACCTTTTAAACACTATTCGCCGTAGTAAAAAACTTTTACCCAACATTTAGACTTGGTCAAATAAATTAACAATAAACATTATAGGTACAATAAAACAGAAATCCGGAATTGATATTTTTTCGACATTTTAATATCATGGTGCTGTGATTTGGATAATTTATTATAGGAAGATGAGCTACTTCCTTTTGCTATATCACTGTACCCTGTGTGCTACACATGTGCTCTGGCGTATTCTCCACACGTAGGTGTCCGGGTTCCCCGAGTCTCATTCGGGTGCCATCATACATTTTGCAGGTTTGCTCAGCGAGGAAACAGCGTCTTATTCGAATTATCACCTGTTTGATAGTCAGTATAATGCGATTCGTAGAACGATGTTACTATCATTATGGACAAATAAAATCGTTGAGAGTAGACTGTGATTAAAACGTTTTTATACTCCATTGTTAGGACATTCTCCTTTTGTTTATGATTACATAGAAAATATAACGTTTTAACGTTATATAAAGTTCTATCAATATTACTTGTAAATTTCACTAAAGCCTTGATTAAAATCACCACCGCGTATTTAGTTCCATAATCATATACATTATTGTATGTATTCATAGAGATGATAATATTCTACATATATACAAACTGGGCTGGGCTAGATGGAAAATTGTGAAATAGAAGTGACTAGCTTGTCGCCTACACAATTACATTCATATTATTCTAGTTTAATCAAATTTAATTGTCGTATAATATGTACACCAGACGGTCTAAACGCTTGATGTATCGCCGAAAATTATCCGCTTCGTTAAAGCCACATATTGTAACAATTAATACGTTTGCGTGTCTGTCCTAGGAAGTCAATTAAAAGTGTCACAGATTGTAAAAAAAATACCATGGGCTCATTTGATTTCACGCGAGGATAACACACGAGAGTAATAACACGTACTGTTTGATTTATAGATAACGAATTATTTACACAAGAGCCGATGATCTCATGTGAACGAACTTGACCATAAAACGATAGAAGTTTTTTTTGTATTTTTTTACTGGTGAAATATCTACAAACATATTTGCCGACTTATAATCGGACGATTACCCAGCACTTTGAATTGATATAATAGAATCACACATAAATATTATGACGATATTGCTATTAAAGAGTATATAACTATTTACGCGTGGGAAGTCTTTCTCCCCCTTATGCTGCCTCCCTCCGAGCGGGCCTCCGGAAGCCTCCTCCTCATGAAAACTTCCCATCTTACCACTCTAAAGTTACAATAATAGTTACTATGGGACATTTCTTCAACGACTTCGCCTATGACCTGTAACAAAAGCAAGGTTGAGTATTGATGTCTTATATGTTGTACTTCTCAATGAATTGCCTCTTTGTAACTGATCCTTTATCACTTAGAAACTACCTACTAATACCCATTCTATTACGAAACCGACTCGGTGAAGTTGGCGAGAGTTTACGAGGAACTTGCCCATTAAAAACTTCTCTCACCTCCGTGTTTCTATTGATAAAACTTTGCTTAATTATTTGTTCATTGAATGTTTAGCTTCGTAAGTTTTGTGTGGAACTTGTTAACATTCTCATCGTTTGTTTGGCTGTGGGTAAAGGTTATTTTAGTAGGTAGATCACTTTATTTTATTGAAGCTAAGTAGGACATAATGATATTTCAAATTATTTATTTGTTAAGTTTGTTCAAATTTACCAACCAACGATCATAATAACCTTTACCAGCAAATAATGATCAATTGAGGAGTACTTTCATATGTCATATATGAATATGGCTATCTAGTCCTTCTAACAGATGGTATACTTAGGTATACAAAGGTAGTATATAATTGATTTTTATTAATTGTTTAAACTAGATTCCTTAAGCATGAACTGTAAACAGAGTATTCGAAATCGTGAATGTTAACGTAGAGATTAATTTAATACCTAGAAATTGTTGTATTTTTTATCTCCGACGTCGAACCTTATTGAAATGCCTTCAAGAGATTAAGTACAAATTCTTTTGGTAACATAATGCCCACGCTTCGTTATGAATATGAATGTTCCAATAAATAAGGTTGATTTTCGTGTACCTACAGAATGTTTGTCGGAAGCGAAAATAATATTATGTGCGCCATTTTTTCTCATTACGAGATACTTGTCTGATGTATCGTGATATGCGGATTACATATCCACTTCGGTGCCCATGTATGTTTTTTATTGTTAGTATTTGTTATAGATCGTATACACTTACTTGTTATGTCAAACAATCGTTCTTTTCATGCAGACATATGAATATATAGAAGAATACTAGACGGTTTGAATCATGTAGATTGTTTATAATATATCTAATCTGGCCATTATTTTGAATTATGGTGTATTTTGGACATAATAATATTTTTATCGACGTTATTTCGTGTTCACAATCAGGCGAAGTCTTTGAACTTGTATACGTTATAATTTTCCGCCTTAATTGCATGCGAAACGAGCAAATATATTGATAAAAACGAGTTCTTTGAAAGATAGTGTGCATAAAGAATAGATATGAACAATTAAATACTTAATCGCATTTTGCTTTGAGTTTGGCGTTTAGAAAATCCACAAAGTTTGTGGGTTGAATAGGGATGATGGCTGCATTAAAAAAACTATAATTCTATTTAGTCCGTCAGTTATATTATACAAAAATACTAGACACATATTTTTCGCTTTATCAAAATAACAAAAAATCAGAAAGATAAAGAGCATCAAAGTTTTGGAGTGGGGGCTTGAGACGTCACTATTTAGTAAAAATTGTACGAAAGTGTGAAGTCACGTGCAACTTGAATGCTTTGTATTTTCGTCAATGTTTGTTTGACAAATAAATAAAAAATACGTGTTTAATATTTTTTTATAATCTAACTGACGGATTAAACAATTTTTTTTAGTCACCTAGCCTTTCCGATTGGCTTTGCAATATCGTGTCTTGAGTTCCAAGTTTAAATAACTTTATGTAAAGCTTCATTAAGTACTTATTTAATAACGAAATGCAAATAATGCTGATTGTGTAAAGGTGAGTTACGTGATGAGTTTGTTTTGAAAATTTATTTATTAACCAATTCCATTGTTCATCTCCTGTTAGTGTTCAACATGATGAAATGATAGTCTATTGTTTTGAGTATTCATTCAATTCACAAACAGATTGTTTAGATTAGTCGTTGAATGAGCAAATATTTTGTAATTGTTTTTGAAATGATCGAAGTCAATATTGTTGATGGAACAGATTTGATGATTCATTGATAAATTGAAACAATGGGCTTTAAATATTATACGTCTGCAGTTTAAATTTTTAAGTGACTGGTATAAATAAAGTCCTTAACATTTATTATCTAAATATAAGCCCTGTTTTATTTCTTAGCTTCATTTAATTTATTTAGTAAATAGTATAGAGTCGAGACTTATCAACCACCGCATACATTTTACATATTAATATGTGTTAAATGTTTTTTATCAAAGATAGGTAATAGGATTAAAGTGATTCTCAAAAGTTATATAGCGATTATATTTGGGTTATATCGCTGTAAAAGTTTCCATTAGGTGATAAAACAGTTTGAGGGTATTAAACGTCATAATATGTTCTGGTAATTTTACTAATACTGTTCTTTATGGCTGATATCAGAGCACTGAGCTGAAAACGTTGGCTTTATAGAATGGCGCGAGGATTATATCGTAATCCTTTATAAATTACTGGTTACGTTGGCGGGACTTTCTATGGTACTAAGTGAAAAATTCATTGGTTCGTTCAATTTTGCTCGCTACTGCACTGGAGATAGGGTACAAAGGACATATTTCTCTTGGATTAGGCACAGGTGAATTTATTATTTTATTTATAATTCTTTTGGATAGGCATTTGGAATATATTATGTTTACATTATTTTGAATAACTGTGCTAAATCCTACTGGT
Source organism: Glyphodes perspectalis (assembly GCA_951394215.1). NCBI lineage: Eukaryota > Metazoa > Arthropoda > Insecta > Lepidoptera > Crambidae > Glyphodes > Glyphodes perspectalis. The sequence goes on from OX596201.1 coordinate 5,818,002, forward strand.
AATAATTCTGCAGTACACCCGTTTATATCCCACACATATGTCACATGACGCATACTTAAAAAAAAAACAAAATCATTAATAAAATATATTTGCATTTATATTTTTATGAGCTGTATGTTAAATAAATAGCATTTGAGTTTTGACAGTTGATAAAGACCTAGATCTACCATTGAAACCATTACATACATAAGTACATACATAACATCACGCCTGAAATCCAAAAATAAAACTGCCGTGATATATCTGTAATGCCGTTATCTACCTAAGCCTGGTTTTAAGTTAAGAGCCAAAAAGGAGGTAAAAATTCAAACCTACGTAACCTCTCAATACAAACAAATTAATTAATTAATTTAAATACTTTTTCAATTATTCTTATTAATATACGATCAAAAGAAGAAAATCTACCAGATGTCGGTTAACGGCATTATTGTTATACTACGGCAGAAAAGTGGGCTGGGTTAGATAGAAAATTGTGTTAATTTAAATCATTTTACCAAGATAATTATATATACCTAACCAAAGACCATACCATAAGTCAATTTGTCTGGTTACATTGTGTGAGGGATAAGGGTCCAAGGTAAATAGCAATGGTTATAATGTAACAACATCGCTAAAACTAGTTTCATGGTCCAATGAACCTCTTATACGGACGAGGCTATAAACTGGGAAGAAGGAATGTTAAAAAATAAGAAAATAACTGTAAAAGTTAATTGGGTCGTACTTATCATCGGTTGAGGTTGCTTACTTTAAATGTAGGTAGACGCGATCAATAAAAACACTGCATTGATAAATGAACTTGTTAATGAACTCTGGCGGTTTAATATCTGAATTATCGGGTATTTTGACTGATGCTTGGCGTGCGGCGATAACGCACCGCGCGGTGCATTTTAATGAAACAAGTATATGATGACGACTTCATTAAACGAGTTGAAAGCAATTTGTTGTTGATGGTTTATAATTGGAACACGGCATCAGCTTAGGGTTGTAATTAAAGTTTTTATTAAAAAAAGAAGCTTATTACATACATACGTAATGTTACATCCTTTATCGATGGTATAGGCAGAGATCATATCCTTCAACTTGTTATGATTCTGGTTTGAATATTTCGTTTCTACCATTCTCAAAGCCGTAAATAACCAGTATTTTATATTTATATATGAAGTTGGCAATAAATGCCTGAACTGTTATAATCTGTAGTTGTAATGAAAAATATATTTGCCCTTTTTTTCGCGTAGTCTGCCTGTACAAATTAAATTTGATATCAAATGGTTTTGAGTAGCACTGATGTAGCGTACATTTAGGCGACTGCAAATTTGCGAAAGTTGGAGAGATCAATAACTTAATTTTGTGCTTAAGAAAGCATTTTTCGATTTTGGTTTCCGTTTCGGACACTTTGCAATAGAATAGCGACTGTCTGTCTGGGTTGCCGTTGAACTCCTCAATATAATATCTAGCTATTTCATTAAACCCTAAGCGGGATCTTAATCACCGTTGAAGATGCTAACAATCCAGCCATTAGCAAAACCTTAGCGAAACCATAAAGTTAGCCGACAAGTTCCATGAACTCGCATATAAAAGCTGCATTTGACATCTGCAGTTCGGCCGCGTCTTTGTCCCGACGCCCAACTCCGTCTCGACACACACTTAGACAGAGTAAACTTAGCTGACATCAAAGTTCAAATGCGAGTATTTTTCTCGCGTCCTGCGAGTCGCATTTTCCGCATTCTCTTTTCGCAGTGCTTCGCTGTGTAGATGTCGTCTGTAAGTGTTTTAAATCTGTTCAGCTGTTACAGTAAAGCGCTTCTGTTCTCTTGTTTAGTAGTTTTGTTTTATTTTGTAGTCCTATCCGAGGAATAAGACTGCAAAGTAAATAACGGTTATATCATCAATGTAGGTTAGAAATTAATAAAATTCCGACGAAAATGAAAGAGTCTCACTCTATCATATCAAGAATTTTATCTTATTTATAATATAATTATATCGTAATAAGTAATAAAAACCATAAACAAATACATTTTAATAATAATTAAAAAATATACCCAGCTTCTTATTCAAACAAAAGTTTGAATTGTTTTTTATATTATAATGTAATTAATAATTGTTTTGTTTATAAAATATCATTCATTCTGCAGATTTCCTCGCAAAGCAGATGCTAACTATTAATTTGCCACCACTCTCTAAGACTGTAATAAATAGCACAGAAATTGAATCGTCTTATCATTGGTGGATAGAGTCATTGAAATAACTATGCTCAGGGTAGTTACGTGACGGCACTGCGAATGGGAGAAGCTGCAACCCCATTAGTTGTTGACATAACTCGAGAGCCGGCAAACTACATCATCCACTATAATTTTCTTCCGAGAAATGCTCCACTATTCTAGATGATTAAATCTTTGTGAATATGAATATGTGCTCAAGCCACTCTGATTTTTTCAATTGCTTTAAATTTTATGATAACAGTGAATTCTGAAAATTCTTATTTGTTTTATTAACATTTAGGTAAAGCTAGTGATGGCTATTAAGAAAGTAACTTTACTTTATATAACTTTCATAAGAATAATGTAAAGAGCTTTTTATTATCAAAGTTATTATTACATAAGTTACCAAAGTCCTCGAACGCAATTTTTCCTGAATCCCGACGATGATTCAGCATTCTGCAGTTTAACTACAGATGTGTTGTTAAAGGTGTTATTATATTATCATATTTCCGTTACTCGTCCTGTATTTTTCCCATTTTTCGATCTAACCCAATCCGGTTTTTGTTTTTGACCAAAACTGGTTACTGCCCTTATGATTTTGCCTACTCATTCTGGTATTGCGGATGTGATGAGATGATATGTATTACTGCACTGGCATTTACATATGATATGACCAGAAAATATCACTAACTTAATGAGCTATCCCAAATATTTAATAAACGTTTTTGAATTGCTACGGTAAAACGAGGACTACGACATCGGTTCTCATCAAAGGGAGAGCCTAGTCAAATGAAAGTGAATCGCGACAAGCGTGGTTCGCATCGCGGACATTGCTAACTATTTTCGTATCCTCAGCATCATGGCATTTAGCATGTAAAAATACACAAACAAATGACACGTGACCCGTCTCCATTTAGCCCGCCACTATTGACATATCGCGAGACTCAGGGCGGTGGAACTGTGCCAACTGGATGTCTTTACTCGGCGAGATATACGTCTGTCGCTAGTTTTGTTTCCTACAAATCAATTTCGCGCTTTTGTCTTTGATGCCGAATAGAATACGGAGAAACTGGTCGTGTTACACTCGTATAAAATGTTGTAGTGCTTCCTCATGATCTTGCTCGTTACAGTTCCTTTTTGTTGAGTTCGGATGGGGTATTATTGATTGTTCAGACAAGTCAACAATATACTGGTATTTCGATTCAAATTTATTGATTTATACTCCGCTGTACATACATAAATTAAATATGTTAACGATTACCTTCTTTACTTTTCACTAGTAAACTTTATAAATTTAGAAACAGAAAGGTAATCAAAGGTAATACATTTTTCAAAGACTGTCTAGCTGCGATTACTTAATAGCCGTTACATCATTAAGTCCCATGTTGGTCTGGGACTTAAAAAGAATTTGCCAACTGTGTTTCATTCCTAGTATGTCGTAAAGGCGACTAATTGTATATCGGGTTTTGGGTAAGTGATTGTTGAGGCGACAAGCCTTGTCACTACTTTGCACAATTTTCCATCTTACCCGGGCTGGGTTCATTTTTGGCTGAATATGGTTAAGGGCCTGCTGCCCCTTTGACTCTGTTTACCCCTTCGGGGAATATGGTTGTGATGTTATGTATGTATTACACCAACGGTGATCCATGTTATGAGGAGAATTTTAGACTTGTTTCTAAACATACATTATGTATTAATATGTAACGCATACCTTAAAACGATTGAGAGGATCGGTCTGGGTTTTTCTGCGCATTTTTTCCTCAGCGTGAGTCATCTTGCATTATTAATAGGTACCTAATTATATTAGGTGCGTCTCCTTCGGCGTAGACTTCGATTCGGTCCCCTGCTGTGCAGACATCATTCATAAGAATATCTGCACAATATCGTTGATGGATTTTTATGTCTATTGATATATCGTATGTTAAGGATATGTCTATGCGTAATAAATTATTAGATTTTATCTAATTTTTTTATATAAGATTTATTGAAATGTGTATTTGGTCTGCGATTATGTAGGCGACGAGCTAGCCATTTGTCTCTACTTTGTTTGTGTATTTTTTTTTTCATTTAACTGAATAGATAGACAGCGTCGGGGTCAAGATAAGAGGAATTCTCCGGTGGTTCGGACATGTGGAAAGAATGGATGCCCAAAGATTGACTAATCAGATTTACAATGCCAAAGTGGAAGGATGTAGGAGCCGAGGAAGGTCCAGACTCACCTACAATGGCCGAATTGGTCGTGTGCTAACAGAAGGTGTTAGAAGCCATAAAAACCGTAGAGCTTGTATAAAAAGGAGCATGAATGTTAAAGAAGTAAGTGAGGTGTGATTGTGTTATATGGCGTTCAGTTCTCTCTGTCTACTACTATTGAAGTGGTGTGAAGTTTAGTTAGTAAGTTCTTAATTAAATTATATTATTTTTGATTAAATGTAGGTTAACGAGATTTGCTCCTTGCACTCTGCCTAATCTATGTATGTAATTGTATTTTGTGGATCTACATAAAAGCCGCAGTAGTTAATAGAAAGCTGAAGAGCGAAAAGTCTTCAGCTTTCTGTTACTGGAGTTCAAAAGTTTTGATTAATTTGATAAGTTCATTTTTAGCGTTTTTTTTTTTTTTTTATGTTCATTTTTAGTTTTAGTGTTTCAGTTTACGTATCACAGAAAACCCTAAATTGTTACCTTTGGTACATTATCCTACGCATTACATTACGATTTGCATGTCACTTATTTCATATAATTGAAATTTAAACGATAGTATATTAGATGCTACAGTCGACTACTCTTTAGTTACTACTCATTAGTTACCCTGAGAAACACAGGGTGTGTAATACTAAGGAGTAATTAACAAAGAGTTAAATACATGCCATGTATTGTATTCCTGTACATACGTAATAATGAGGTAACGTGGATGTAATTACTCAACCTGGTCATCATTCTGAACCATTCTTGTTTATCGACATTTCGCAATTCGACAAAATGCGACCCAGGTCAATTGAAATTAACATACAATTGCATTTTTGCATCAACAGCACATGCTTTTTGAACCATTATTTTCTTGCATACTGTGCAAAATTGATTTATGATGATGTAGAGATGTGTTGGCAAATGTTAATAAATCCGTATTATGGTACTGACACAGATTTATTGGTTTATTGAAACAAATGTGTCATTGGATATCGTGCAGAGCCTTGACTCAGTACTAAACTATTACACCCAGTTGCAAGATTACTATATATATTTAACCTACGGGACAGTTGCAACTTGCAACCGCATGTCAGACTCATATGTGACTGTATTACTAATGTGTTGCAGCCGTGAGCCCAAGCATTTTATGAATTTCCCATTCGATACAAAACATGGCACAATTCTAACAGCTGTGTTCCTAGTCGCTTATTCAAAGCGCTTGATCCACTTTGAACGTAGATTCCTACGTTTTATTTTATTTATATAAAATTTAACGAACTCTTAAAATTTTGATATGCAGGTGTGACCGGTGAGAAAATAAACTATAAATAGCTCTAAATAGATGCAATGATTACTCATCAGTAGATCTTCTATCCGGTCGTAGGCCACACATATATTCGTCGACTAATATGATCGTATCTATGGAGTCTTGTAAAATGTCATTCGCCAATCCCAGAAATCTATGACATCATCCTGATTGTTCGATGAGTTTTGATTAAGAGTGATAAGATCAAATAAAATAAGTCATCACTCTATATGTAATTGTTAAATTGTTGTTATACCTTAAATTTCACGTTCTTTATCGGTTTTCGAATTTATTGATCGATATAATTATGCTGAGGGCTTCCTAATTCGTATACATACAAAGTCACATGTTGGTCTGGGACTTAAAATTAATGTACTGTGTTTCTTGCCTAGCATGTCATAAAAGGCGACTAATGGTATATCGGGTTTTAAGTATGTGATTGTGTAGGCGAACAGCTAGCCACTTGTCACTACTTTTACATGTTACTCAGCTAAGTTTTTATTTTTTTACAATTTTCCATTTTCACATTTCCACTTGTCGCGTACACAATCACATACTTACCCAAATCCCGATATACCATTAGTCGCCTTTTACGACATGCTAGGCAAGAAACGACCAATGTCAATCAGAAAACTCAATTATAAAATCGAATTGAAATCATTAAACTATAGTTTAAATTTATAATTGTAAATTAACATATATAAACACATTTTCAGGCAACGATGAAATGTCGTCTAATTAAATAACTTATCTTCAGATTATGCTTCCATTTACAAATTGTCATTTGTTAGGAGTATGTTTTTTTTTTGGGTCTAAAAAGAATGTGCCAATTGTGACATTCTTTTTAGGTCCCAGGCCAACATGGGAGAAAAAGAAATACATTTTATGTCTCAAACTGTCCTAAATATCTAATTTCCTAATGCTACGCTCAGTCTAGGTTTATGGGTCGGTTCGCGGCCGACACAATAACATTGGCGACATAAAGGGGCTACCAGACGTTAGTAATCCTGTTGCGCAACGAATATTATTAAACATTCAATGAATCGATGACATTGTACATGTATATCAAACAATGAGTTCACTATGTCTGGCACATTGTTGGCGATAAGTTATTATGGTACAATGGAATAAGTTATAGTGCAGACATCAACGCCGCCTTGAAATAATTAATAAATAACTGCTGGATTTTTGGTACGATTTTTGAGACAAAGAGACAAATTTCTAATATTAATGAGGAATCAAAACATATCAGTCCGAGAGACACTTTCTATTCGTTATATTTTAACATAAAAACCATTTAAAAGATTAGAAATTAGTTTTACCATAATGAACTCTAAAAAAGGAAAAAAAATCTTTTTATAATGTAGGAAGTTGCACGGACTTCTTCGTAGGAGCATATATAGAGACTCCGTGACAGTTCGAACTACATATAAGTGTTTTAAAATATAATATTCTTCATATTGTGAAGCAACAGCTTTGACAAGCTCGATGGCGCATTCGGTAGTGACCATGCCCTCAAACAGCAAGCCAGCAAAGCCCTTTATCCACATTCAGCCAACATTTATTGTAGACTGAATGTGGATACTGAGCTGGGTTAGATGGAAAATTGTGAAAAAGTAGTGATAAGTGGCTAGCTCGTCGTCTACTCAATCGCATACCCAAAACGTGATATATGTATCATTAGTCGCTTTTACCACATGTTAGGTAAGGAACACAGTTGATACATTATTTTTAAGTCCCAGACCAACTTGGGACAAACTTTTACTGTTACTATTTTGTACTATAGGTATAGACAAGCCATTACGCTCCCTGTCACGATTCATAATATTTTAATATTTTGATTAATAGTGGCGCCTAAAATTTAAGCAGCTGTAATTTATAAACTAATAAGAAATATGATAATCTTTCTTCTCTAAATATTTATCAAATTAGATGGAAACCAGTAGTAATAAAGGACCATTAATATCGTTTTAAATTCTACATAATGTTCCTACACGTAGAACTAATATTAATTTATTATTTAATCTAACTATTAAAGCTTGGGTCATAGTGATGTAATATATGGGTACGTGACAGTGCATACATAATTATATGATTATAGTATGGGGCAATATGGACAGAGCGGTGTTTTGTACACTCATTATAGATAAATATACACATTGAGCATAATAGGGCATATGAGTGGTGTTTAAGTTATGGGTACAGAAAAAGCTAAAACATATTAATATATAAGTCTTCCTAGCTTAAAATAAATATTAGGTAGAAAAGGATTTAGCAGAGTGCAGTATTTCTTTACAAAACATGTAAAAGATGTTAGCTTCAGCAGCAATGCCGTTGTGCCAGTTATTTTTAACATTTTCTCTCCAATTGAGGCAAATAGCTTTTCTATACACAACGACTTCAAACAGTTTACCTGCAATCTTTAGTTGACTAAACAAGAAAAAGACTTGTCATTAAAGACATATCTTTTTCTCAATGAACAAGTCATTAGTTTGAGTTTTATCCGATTTTTTACGGGAACTCTATCGAGCTGGATTTATTTTGCTCCGTGCCACTTCGGCTCGCTCGTTCGTCGTCGAAAGCTGGCGCGCTATAAATCGTTCAATACGCGATGATGTCCATCCTTCTATCCAGGCTACTGCGCTGGAAGGCGATTGTATGGGGATCAGAGCTAGTTTTTGCGAATCGGAAAGTTGTACGTTAATTTGCTCTCGAAAAATAATGTTTTTGTGGTATACTTAAGTTCTTTTTTATTGCTCCGAAATGATTCCTATTACGATTAACTTAACAATAGCGTGAGAATGTTCGCGATTAAATATCTGGACTAAGCATAAAGTGCACATTCAATTCAGTTTTCCCCTTAGTTGGAAAAAAATGTAAGGTCAGCATTGGTTTTAGTTGCGAAAGTCCAGCTACTTCTATTGACTAGGATGGGTAAGCGATTCATCTGTGCTTGGTAAAGTACGATAAATTGTTGGTCCTGAGCTCTTTCGTAAGTAAGATAACATAAAAATTTGGTTCAATCCTGATGGGCAATAGGCATTTACCTCGTAAAGCTGGTTTGACTATTGAACATAACGTTTATATAACATAAGTACGTACATAGATTGCTCATTTCAGATCAAATCCCCACTTGATTGAGGTCGAGGCATTATCCATTTAATAGAAACATCTGGTCGTGATCACTAAACACAGCGTACTAATTTGCATGTCAACGCATTGTGCAGTTCACAGGAGCCGCTTATCCCACGTCGCTAACCCGAATAGTGAGCGGACGGTTTTATGCGATAATTCGGCGGATAGACGCATATTATGTTTCCGCGATAAACCGTGAATTATTACCGGTTATTGCGGCGACCGGGTCGCACAAAGGAATGTGGCTTTGTTGCGACGTTGCTCTTTATAAATAAACTAGAATTGCTCGCGACTTTAACCGGGAATGTAAAAAGATGTAGGCCGTGCCGCGGTGTCCAGGTCTAGGGCTGCCTGCATCAAAGTACGTGTTTATAATTTAAGACTGTTTCCGATATGTTAACAGGCCTGGTCCCTCACAGAGGTAGTATAACCAAATGTAAATGTAAGTGTTAAGTGAAGCGACCTTTGTACCTGCTGCCTTTGTAAAGACAAAATAAACTTATTATTTATTTATTATTTATTACCTTTCTAAAGGTAGATTCCATCCCCAATCAGAATCTGGTTACACCAAGATCTTAGATTTAGTGATTCTGGTAATTATATTGACGTGACTGTCATCAGAGTTCTGTAGTTCTTAGACTGGGTTACAAGGCAAACTGGATCATCTTTACATAATATCCAAAGTTCTGGATTTCACAATTGATTTCCCTTACCACGAAAGTTCGGGTACAACTACGTACTTAGATTCGTCCCCGGGTTTGAACCAACAGCACTCGCATTTGAGAAGCGTGTACTACTACCATTCTATGTTTCTGTTGACAGGCATTATGGATTATTTGAGAATTGCGTTTTTGTTTAATATTTTATCGTCCGACCATCAGTGGTAAAAGAAAAGAGGGGTGTTGCCGGCACGGAGCTGGTACAATTATATTGTCGTTCCAGGTGACGCGAATATCCATGAAATGTTCCCTATACCCATATAGTATAGTATAGGGTATAGGGAACATTTCATGGATACTGATACTACTGATATTAATCAGTTAGGGTTCAGTTAAAATCAGCTGGGGCGTTTATTCGGCACGATAGCATCTATTAATAATATGGAATACCAAAGTGCCGAAAAATCAGACGACATCATGTACTTACATGGTAAGTGGCTTAAGCAGTTGTGTTTCGGATATCAGAAACCGAATAAATAGTGGTATTACAAATATCTACTTAAATATTGGATATTACCACCCAGACATAGAACAACAAAAGTATTCATCACACGAATGTTTGTTCTTGGTGGGGAGCGAACTCACAACTCTTGGCGCATGGGGCAGGTTCACTACCGAATGCGCCATCGAGCCAGTCAAGGAGCGTACCTATAAACTAAAATTTATTGCCAGTGTACGGAAAAGTGACCTGTGTAGTCATATTTTTCTATAAGAACATTTGATACGAATATATTGCAAGTGTAGGGAAAAGTTCACAGGTCATATTTTTCTATGAGAACATTTATAACTAATACGATATATTTTTAGATCAATCGAACATTAGTCACGACTGAACGCGGCTGAATGACCTAATATTAGGTAAGAACGGGCTTGCCCCATGATCCACAGGGCTTATCTTTCGACAAACCAGGCTTTGCATGTCTAAATTAAAGTAGACATAATATATTGAAAAGTGGAAATAGTTTAACATACCGTAGAATAAAGTACCTACAATGTTATATATAGAATAGTTTACCTAAAGTACATAACATGAAACATGTCGCAATTTATGATAACGTAGATGATTATTATGATACTTCAGATGTGGATTAGTGGTGCTGGACAATATTGTCTCTTCACTTGAAGTCAGCTGTTAGTCCTATGTCCGCAGAATATTCCCTCGTGATTTTATTTATTTTACGTAGGCTACTTTAGCCTTCGCTAAGTCGTTGTAAAATATGGGCATACCTTATTTTCTATGAAAAATTCATAGCATATTTTTCACTGGGTAAATATTTATAAATATCACTTATTAAACTGGCTGGAGAACAGGTATATTGATATAGTTTAGATATATAAATTTGCCATAGTCTCATGGTAAAGCTCTGAAGTCGGATGGAATGCTTTTACGCACTTTCATATTAATCGGGAGAGAAAGAGAGAGAGAGACCCACAAAACCTTTCGAGTCTTCTTATTGTTTGAGCTTTCACCACGGCTCCAATTGGACCTTGGATTACCACACTACCACAACCGATACCTCAATGGCTTCAAATATGCCTTTGATTGAAGATGTCCCCAGTACCCAAGAATTACGTTAGCACTTTAAGTTAGCAATTGCGTGAAGTACTGTACTTTAACTATCTTACCAACTTGAGTGTTTTCGAGTTTCGAGACATGAGTATTGAGTTTCAGTCTAGAATACTGATGTAAGTCGCGAAACACAATGAGGTCCTCAAAAGTAAACGTTTGTCAACTATGTAAGCGAGATAATGAGTGTTTGCTTCATTATCTTGTCACTGAGTGCACATGTTAAGGAACTTGACCTTAAGTATGTACCTCATAATAATAAATGTGTAATTATGATATGCTGTCTGAGTTTTTAAAAGAGTCTACGTGATAAGGTAATAGTTTCTTATAAATAAGCACTTGAGACATCAGTGTTGCGTAGTTAAGTCTTTAAAAGTAGGTACTAGCTATTAATAGGTAATTACTTGAAAACCTTTTTGTTCCAGCCAATGTTCTAGACATTGGACAACAATTGGATTTTTAATAAAACAACAGAACAGTCAAAACTTAGTGAAAACGTTCCATCCTTTTTTAATTTCATCTTAAATCACTAACCTTGTTTGATTAAGCGGCTATATCTATGAAATTATGTATTGTTATATCCATTACTGTGAAATTTGCACCTATAGAATAGGGCAGGGTTGTCAAAACAAAATACAACTACTTAGTATAAAAGATAAAATCATAATAATTACGTTTCTTATAACTAACTAACTAAACTTCACGCCACTTCCCTAGCGGGGTAGGCATAGAGAACCGAACGACATAATGGCACGGTTCTTACACACCACTTGCTTCTTTGACATTCATGATCCTTTTCATACAAGCTCTACGGTTTTTATGGTATCTAATTATTTTAGTTGTACGATATAAATAAGAAATGCTTCTAAATCAATCTATTTCAGTGCCGTACTTAATGGTAATCAATACAATGACTGTAATCAGACGGTGATTGCGTAACTACTTCACATCTAAAGTACTCAACGATGTTCCAGTCAAAACCCTTGCTTCAATTCAATCAGTTCGATTAGGGCCTAACTATTTAAGGCTAATGTATATAGGTCGAACAAACTTGATTGTCCCAGTCTAAATTAGTACAACTTCAAACTGGTTTGGCCTAGAAGAGACTAGTTATGTGTAGTTTCTAAGTACAGTAATTACTTGATGGTTTGTCGTACATAAAGGTTTGTCATGCCCCTAACGAAACCGGCCAAGGTATCTACTTAGTTAAAAAGAAAGATTTTTTTAATGTCTGTCAATGACTAAGGAAACACAGGGTATTACAATCTCAATAAAAAAAACATTGATGCCTTCGTTCTCAAAAACGTTCATTTTTATAAGACTAGTGGGGTCGGATGAGAAAAGGATTATGGCAGCCCTGCCGCAGACGCTATGCGAGTTTTTGCGAGGTGGCCGTTGAACCGCGTGAGAGATTTGTTTCGGCGTGAGTCAGTGCTGGCTGCGGGATGAGTCAGTGGCATCACGCGGCGCCCACTGCTGGGATTAGTCTCGGCACTCCCTATCACGTTATTTAGGCTTTTTCGTCTACTTCGATAGCAGTTACATCGTCCTTTGTAGGATTATGCTGGTATAAGACAAGTAGGCGAAAAATTACCAAAACGCTCTTTCTTTATAAACATCGAGGATCCTCTTAAACATCAGGCTTGAAATTTTCTTATTCTCAATGATTGGGTCGCCTCTCTAGAGAGCTAGTATGACATCGATAAAAAAATATTTTTGTTGTATTTAATCGATTCTTCAATCAGCTAGTTTAGTAGGTATCCAATTAAGCTAAAATTAAAAACGGGACATGATGTGTTTCTTATCACCCGCGGCGGCTGAACGCAAAAAAAATAATTGTGCGAGCTCTTATCTTCGTCTTAACGATTAGTTCGAAGAATAAAAATACTTAAAATTAATCTATTATTTTATAACAGATTTTATTCCCAACCTATTTTGGGTTATATTACCTACAGAACGTCCTGCTAACAAAGCTTAATAACAAAGTCTGTAGGTACTGAACCTTATGTGAATAGCTACGGAGTAAAACTCAGGCCACGAAGTTTTCCCCTAGCGTTACAACTTGGGTCTCTTCAAGGCTAAATTGAATAGGCTATATCTACGTAACAAGCCACATTGGCTTAATATTAGAAGAGTTTGACGACAAATGCGTATAGAAATAGCAGTATATTAAGATAAGAACTAAGTTTTTTCAAGATATATTCAGATTAACAGTGTTGATACATTTCAAAACACGTTTCTTTGAAATTGATCTCTCTTTACAAATACTCTTTACACGTTGATAGTGAGTTGTGTTGCTATTATAGGTATTCGTAGGTATATTTACGTTAACGCATGCGCACTTGGAATGAATTTCACTTACATGCATTTTCGAAAACTTTTACCATTTAACGATAAACTCGTAAAATGGTAAAAGTTTTCGTACTTATAATAGAATAGCGGTCAATTTTAACATGACAGTGATTTTTTACACAATATCTGTTTTTTCCAATACACATACGACGAAATTATTAGAGAACGCTACGCATATTGCATGCGTTACTCGTTTATGGCTTTATATTTCAGTTAAGTATTAATTAAATAACATCGCGCCTGTAATCACCGAAGGGGTGGCAGATTCACCGGGACAGCAAGCCCTTATAACCACATCCAGCCAAAAATAAAACTGGGCTGTGTGAGATGGAAAATTTTGAAAAGATATTCATACTAATAATTATAATAATAATAACATTTCAGTTATATTAACATGTATTTAATTCATTATTTCAGGTAAGCGTCTTATCGTCCCTTTAACTTCTAGGGACATAGATACGTTTAAGAAAACAGTAAGTGCAAAAAAAACTATAAAATAAATATTAATGTAATGTATACAAATGTATATGTATAGTTAGCTATAGCTGTCGTCAAAATATTTAATATTATCTTAAATGTAGAAAATATTTTTAAAATACAGAAAAACTAATAAAGACATAATTCTAAATGCGAATTTGACAAGTACGATAAAAAAATCATAAATAACAACCATCAAATGTGACTAAATATTTAAAAAGAATTTTTACGACAGGTGACAGCATGAATAACTATTAATGGACTTTAAAATGTCCACATTGTATTATGTGCTTAAGGAAAGAAGAGATTAATTGTTTGTGAATTTTTATAGCTGTACGGTTTTTTACACAATTCGCATTGATCACACAATCAATGTGTCTATTCATTAGAGACAACATAAAACAAGTCGGTAAAACGTTCTAATCAAAGATGTTAATCTTATCTACAATCGACAACCCGAATACGATTTCAATGCCTAAAACACTTTGATTGGCAGTAGGTTCGGCCAGCTGCCTTAATTAATACAACTAGTATTTATAACACCGTCATCAGTATATAACTAATTGCAAATGCGTAAATTTAACGTTCGTCTAATCGGTTAAGATGATGTCCTAACGAATCCACCAAGCAACTTCAAATTCCAAGACAAATTAATTATAATTTTCGCATTGAATTTGGAAATTCTTACGAAGTTACGATGTTCTAAATTCTCAGCATTTCGAAACGCTCATAAAGTCTTTAGGTTAGCTAAACGCTGGTTAATCCTTAGACCCTATCCCGTCATATCCCGTGAACCGTGATGTACATTCACGTAATACGTCTAATTTTATTACCCAAAGCCACGTTTAGATTCATTCTATATAGGTTACGAAGTTCAAAGACTTGCCATCCGCAGTTTTGTCACGGAGAATAATTAATACACTTTAAGTTATTCAATAAAGCTAAGCTAAACTTACAGTATCGTTTTAACAGACCGGCTAGGTAAGTATTGTTGTGAGCATTACCCAATTATGTATGTTTAGATTGAGTCAGAGCCCGTTGTTAATATTTACAAATCTATTGTTATATGATTTTAGAAGCCTGTAATTTTTGGATGCTCTCAAAGTGGGATAGTGAAAGTCCCTTGGGATATAAACTGAGAGTAAATAAAAGTGCGTTTTTTATTTATTTATTGAGATATCAATATTGTTCATATTACAACATATAATAATAATAATAATGTCTTCCTAACCGATATCGGTCACGGCGGCCAATCACAACGGGGATTAGCCATCTGCTCATGAGATTTATAGTGCACCTGAGACACTATGACAGGAATCTATTCCTTCACTCTCATAGTCCAGTGAGACGGCAATTTGACATGACTGGTTAAAGGTCAGGTGCAGGACCAACGGCTTAATGTGCTTTCCGAGGCACGAGGGTGATTATACTGCCAACTTCCTGACTCCGGACTGTTATTGAGTAATTTCAATATTGAAATAACCAGCTACAAAATCTTGGGCCGACCCGGGATTTGAACCTGGGATCCCTTGGTCCTTACGCGGCAACATATAAGTAGACATTGACAAGATAAATAGCTTTAATAAAATCTATAGTAAGTATTCGCGAGATACCTACCTATATTATATTTTACAAAAGTAAGTATACAAGTTATAATCTAGTGCAAACCAGTAGCGTGAAGATGATATCAATGATGCCATACTATGCCTGAGTTTGTTAACCAGGAGTTAGTTATTAGATTAGTCTGGCTACAGAGTATCAAATCAGTGGAAAGGAAATGCCGATATCGAGATAGAAGCTTTCTTCTACATTAATCCGTATAATCAGCAGTTTGGAATTAATTGGATGGTTCGATTAGGCGTCCAAATTAATCGTTTACTATGTATTTAATGCGGCTTGTAATTTAAACGCCGCTGGAACAGCATATAATTACGTACACATAATTAATTTAGATAGTGTAAGTATTATATCGATGGAGGAGTGAGATAACTTATCTGTTGTTGTTAGAATACTTGACAGTTGTGCGACTAAATTGATGTTGAGTTTTTATGACGATGCTGTAGTTTATCAATTACATTTTATTGACATTAAGCTCAAAGCTTGGAATAGGCCTTAAGGAGTGTATTGTAATATATGCATATCGATAGCAGGCACAAATCATTTTGAGCTTGTTGATTTATGTAACTGTCAAAAGCACAGTTTAAAAGAACAGTTGAAGCTCTTCATATTTTTTTGTCAGTCTTAGCTGCGGGGAGCTTAGCTTGGAAAATGAAATTTAGCGGGATACGAGGTTCGTGACTATCATGATTTCTACAAAACCTTTGTTATTTGCGTATATACCTACCTACGTACTTAATATCAATGGATAGGGTTACTTGAACAAGGACGAGATTGATCTAACTATTAACGTCACATATCACGTTTGTCCGTTTATGCAATTATCCGCATACTGAATAGTAATTATTTTGATTACAATCATGCATAGGTAATAAATTTACTTTTCTAAAGCATAAGCATATTAGTTGTGAACGCCATATCCAATCCAGTAAAATCTGTCATAATCCTTTGATGTGTGTGTTTATACAGTGTAATCACAACGTTTTATTTAGATCGAAAAAGTAATAAAAACAATGCCCTAAAGCTATGTATATTGTCTCTTAATATTTAAAAATGGCACAGAGTACGTGCCTTCAAAGTGAAGGCACTATCGCAAAATCGTAATATTCCAAATAGCATAGATTTTGCTAAAACAAAAAAGGCAATCATCATAAGTTATTGGTGGTTTTGTAATTGCCGCATCGTTTAGCCCGAAGCGGACATATTTAATCTGTGCTTAAATTGCGTGTTGCCATTATAACTACATACTATATTATCTTGCATGTATAAATTAGATAACCTGTTATTAAATACTATATGCGTCGTATTGACAAATTACGATAGCTCTGTGCCTACTTTATATCGTTGAGCTTTGATCTTACATATTTATTTTACGAATGTTAGGTTCAATTAGCTGGATAAATTAATTGAACGTGTTTTATACATCTTTGAAGGTGTTGAATGCATTTAAGATTATTAATTGATGGAACATTTTATTTAAATTTGTATGTCAGTTACACATACATATTACATGACATCATGCCCGTAATCCTCGAAGGGGAAGGCAGAGTCAAAGGGGCACCAGGCCTCTTTAACCGCTTTAGCTTAAAACAAAACTGGGCTGGGTTAGATGGGAAATTGTGAAAATGTAGTGACAATTGGTTAGCTTGTTGCCTACACAATCACATACCTAAAACCCGATGTACAATTACTAAAAACTAACACATATAAACAGATTTTAACGCAACGATGATTTGTCATCTACTTAAATAACTTATCTTCAGATTATGCTTCCATATACAAATTGTCATTTGTTAAGAGGCTACGGCCATTAAGCAACGAAAACAAGTTATTTTTAAACCCACGGGAACATCTGCAATTTCGTTTGTGGGCAGGAACAAGCACTGCATATTGGGCGAGTCCAATGTGGGTCAAGGCGAGGCAAACATCTTGAACTCGCGGGACTCAATCCGTCGGCGCGCTTAATATGCTGAGGAGAGTGCGTTTGTTCGTTCTGCTCTCATAACGCGAATTTTCAACTGTTTCCTTCGAAATTTTGCATATACCTACAGGGTGATTGTTTTAAGGAATTGAAAGTATAGCCCATTTGGCGTAAAAATATTTACGGAACTAAAAGTCTGTCAATTATTTTTCGAAACTAGTGAATTTCGACTTCCGTACATATTTTACGTCAAATGGGCTATACCTTTACTTCCTTAAAACAATGACACGTATTCCAAGTAAGACTCGGTAACGCGCTCTGCTTATGTCAAGTAGTTGCTTTGTTCTTCGACATCATTCAATGGCTTGTAGGCTTATTTATAAAATGAATATTAACTTGCTCATATGCTTAGGATTACACCAATACAATAGATGTTTAATAAAAAATAAATTTAAAATGTTGACGTGAACTTTTCATGTCTTTGTGACTTGTCGGCTTTTTATTAATAAGTATGAACTGATTTATTTCTGTTCTCAATAAATACGTATATTTGAATGTGACACATTTACTTATACATGTGTTTGTCCATAACACGTCCGTATTTGAATTAAAAATCCGAAAAATGGGTTGGTCACAACGTGTCATATTATATATGTTTACGTAAGAGGTCGGTATACTGTCGATAATATACTAAAGTCATCACTTCATTCTAGCGGCAAAAACGAATTAAAATTCATAAAGGTGAAGCGCGTCCGGGGATGCGTAACATCATTGTTATTTTTCAGTCTATCGGTTTTATCGGTTCGCGTTGAAGCCTCGGGCTTGTAATAGCTTTTACGATCTCGGAACAAGCTAAACGGGCTGACTTTATGATTGGTTTTATGCTAATGCAGTGCGTGTAGTATGAGCCGTAAAAATTCGTCAAACATTTTGTCATGTCGCACGCGAAACCGACTCGCGTACTACGACTCAAATATTTTCGCTTAATTACGTACTTTCACGCTATGGTACCTTAGTTTATTAAATTTAGGGTTTAATTGTGTTAAGTATATGCTCAGTGGGACATCAAATATTTATGTATAAACAATTATGTTAAGTGTTCAATCAGATGTGTTATTTAAATAATTAAGATGATATTTCTATCTGGTTAAATATTATACCTAATAGATCGTAGTTGAAATTAAGATTTAGTTATTTTCTGGTTGATTTTCAGACTTGACATTAATCAAGATCGAAAAATACTGTATTAGAAGCGAAAGACCGGAATTTAATAATGAGTTAAAGTATTTACATAATTGAACTTGCTTCGTTTCACTGTGGAGAGGTACTAAAATATACACGGAGCTTCAATCAGGTTGCCAATGTAACGAAACCTTCTTAAAATTCAGTGGTAAACAAATTTCTTTATCCTTGCAGGAAAAGGGACGGGTGGTACTTGTTCAACATTTTTGGACCTCAGGGCTCTTAGATTAAATAATAAAGAAAAGGCAAAAAGGAGATTGATAAAATGTTGTCCCTTCAGTCAGTGGGTAAACCTCAGGGAGGCCCCGGGAACCTTCGTCAACCACGTCTTTATTAAAAATGTAGTCATCGTTCTATACAGCTATACAATACAATACCTGTTGACGCAATCAAATTATTATTTATTCATAAGTTCTAACATTCTGAAAAAAAAACGGATCCTACTAATGTTGTAAATTGGCAACTCAAAGATACCACGAAACCCTTTTTTTATTAAACTTAATCAAAGTAGTAGGTATATACCTAGCTATACCGTGCCAATTGACGTAAACAAATTAATATCTACTTACTTTATTTATTTATACATTCTAAGTAAAAACATATCCTATAAAGTTTTTGTTGCATCGATTACTTGTTTATTGAGTTAAGTATCGGGAATACCACAGAAACCTTAATCACCAACTTTTTTATTTACAATCAAGCCGTCGCACAATGCATTACCTACAACACCTTTAGGGAAAATCAAATTAATATTATTCGTTTATGTTCCTGCAAAAACATATCCTTTTGAAGTTTTTGTTACATTGATTACATAAGTATTCGAGTCGTTTGAATGTCAATAGTGTTCGTACAGGATTATTTTTGGTAAGCCCCATGAAGTCGAATAAAAAAGGGATTTAGGGTCAAATAACAAATATACAGGTCTCGTAAATATAATTAAAAATCTTAATGTTCATCTTAAATGATATGCAACAATCGAGGTTTAGAATGGTAAGAAGAATATGACTAAAATGTACATATTATTATAAATATCTTTGTATATTTCGCAAAGTATTCAAATCATACGATACACGTCAACACATTGTACCTGTTTTACTTGTTTATGTAGGAAAATACATTTCAGTGTATTTGTTTGTTAATATAGATTGTCTTATCATCAATTTCAATATGGTATGGTATAGTAAATGGTATGAAGTGAAATAATATTACACATATATTATAAATATTACGTATTCATCAAAGTATGAAGGGCGCGGAGAAGGGGGCAAACAAATGATTTAATATTTGTAATATGAGTACGACGAATTTATTTGATAAGGTTTAATTTTGGTATTGACATTTACAGTTTGTTTATGTTTCTACAAAAACAATTTCAATGTCTTCTTTATAACACCAATTTGATGAAGTCAACGCATATAAACATAACAGGCCCGTTGGTCGAGTGGTAAGATACCCTGGCCACGGAACCTCGAGTCATGGATGTTTATTAACGTATTTGAGTATGTCTATCCATTCACCTAGTATCCATAGCACAAACTTATAAGCTTAGTTTGGAACTGAGGTATTGGTATTAACCAAGTCGGGAAGAATTTATATTTATATAAACAAAAGTAAAATAAATAAACATGACACGTGCCGTTTCATATTTATTACAATAAATTTTTTAAGGTCGAACGGCAATTCATTTGCATATAAAAAAAATGCAAATCGGCTTATCGTATTGCGTGGTTTATCGCGCAACAAATGATAGCATTATGATTTCACCCACTTGATTTCGATTGCACCGCGAGTTTGCACCACTTGACAACTGGGCCGGTCCTAATTAAGTCTGGACTCTCGCTTTAAATTAATTATTTCATTTTAACAGGCTTATTTAGGTTATCTATATTTAGGGTTGGTACCGATTATAATTATCGTTCCGACCGAAGGTTCCGGCATCAGCTTCGAATGTGTGGTATAATGGGTAGCCATCCTAATGCGTGTTAGTGTATAGTATAGTGTATTTAGTTTCATTGGAATAAACTAATAATAGTATTGTGTTTTTAACCTACTTCTATCACTTCGTCACAAGCTATAATACCATTAAGAAATAGTCTTGGGTAGTTTAAAATATTAGTCTGGTCATTATATAGTAGGGTATCTTATCGGTACATACATTATATGCGCTTAAACAGTAAAATCTCTTGCATGAACTGCTATAAAATATTAATTCTATTTTTAAGATAATAATGTCCTCCTAACCCATGCGAGCGGTGGTAGCTCAATGGTAAGGACACGCGCCTCTTAACCGAGGAGTGCGGGTTCAAACCCCGGCATGTACCTCTAGATTTTAAAAAAATCTATGTACATATTTATAGCACTAGCTCGACGGTGAGGGAAAACATCGTGATGAAACCTACAAATTCAAACAACTTTGAATTTGTAACCATGATCCAAAAATTGTCTGGTTCCCCTATCTTAGGGTTACGAAGGTCAGATCGGCAGTCGCTTCAATGTAATTACCAGACTCGCTAAATCCTGGATCATGGTCTAAGCGGACCCTGTCTAAGCACGGGACATAACGCTAGGAGGATGAATGTCCTCCTAACCCATATCGGCCACGGCGGCCAAACTCAACGAGGATTAGCCATTTGCGCAGGAGATATTATAGTGCACAAATATGTGCGCAAACACAGGTGCACTCTGTTCCTTCACTCTTATAGTACGGTGAGACGGCAATCCGACATGACCGGTGAGAGGTCAGGCGCAGGACCAACGGCTTAACGTGGTTTGCGAGGCACGGGGTTGATTAAACCGCCAACTTCCTGAGTAATTTCAATATTGAAATAACCAGCCACAAATTTTTGGACCGACCAGGGATTTGAACCCGGGATCTCTAGGGTCTTAGGCGGCGCATGCTACCACTAGACAAACGAGGCAGACAATTTTTAAGGTATGATGTATATGTTATATTGATTGCAGCTTTTCCTCAAATTCCTCAAATTCCCCGCTAGGGGCAAATGTTTCGTGTGATGAACGTGGACATTTGTACTCGAGTCATAGATGTTTATAAACATATTTAAGTATGTCTATTCGTTCACCTAGTATCCATAGCACAAGCATTAGCTTAGTTTGGAACTAGGGAATTGGTGTGCCAGTCTGGAGAATTTATTTAATTAATGCCAATATGAAAATAGAAGCCAATCAAAAACATTCATGTTATGATTACATAATATCACACGATACATTACAACGAACCGGCTATAGTTATTTAGAAACATATGTGCCAATTTAAATAATTCAAATTAAATTGGATATAACATAAACTGATTATTAACAAAACAATCTCGATAAGAAGCCGCCCACAGGCGCGGGCGCACTGGTTTGCGCCAATTATCGCGTCTCGATTCGCGCAATCTTAATTAGCTTGAACCCGAATGACGTTTTGAATAACTTATTTCCTTTATCAGGATCGTTTAGGGATTGACCGTGCGGTTAAGCCCAACGGAGTTCGGCACAGTTTGGCCACAGTTAATAAGGATGGGCCGAACTTTCATGATTAGATTCTTGTTCTTGAAAGTTAATGTAGGTAAATTATCTCGGCTGTTATAATTAGTTGAGACGTTTTAAAAGCTGTCAATGACGATAACTTTATAGATTTGAATGGCTTTAGTAATTTATTATGTCATAAATTAGACTGCTCAAGTGACTAAAAGTGTGAGTGAAATTAAAACTCGTAATTTATGGTTGTTTTTTAATTTACTACGATGTTTAATAGGGTTCTTTAAATTAAAGGTTCTTCAATATAGTATGGCGTCTTCGTTTCGGAATTAAATTATTAAATTGATATATCATTAGTAAATTAACATATAATAAATATAGTAAATTATAAATATATATGTATAATAGAGATAAAAATGTTATCTTTTTATATATATAATCTCGGAACTGTATCGTGGACGGAGTTTGGCATGATTTTAATTCCGTTGAAGCCAAAAGCTTGTGTAACTTCAACCTTGGCTAGGGTTTAGTACCTAGTAAATTTTATTTTGGCTAAGGTGTTACAGATCTCAACACGTAAGTACTGCTTTGTCTAGCTAAATAACGATCAGCTGACAACGTCCACTTGCTGTAAGAATGTATTGAATAATTAATCCACCAGATATACCAACTACAGTAATGAAGAGTCAAGTTACAGGAATTATTGATTAATTTCCCGGAAGAATTCTTATTGTGAGGTGCCACATCAAAACCAACCATATCGTGACAAGACCAGACGCCTGAGCTATGTCATCTAGTAATATTTTATTTTAGAAAACCTTTTTAGAGAGTTAATGTGCCAGTTGTTTGTTATTTGGACTAAATAAATAAATATCAGACAGCAAACACACATATTTCTCTGATTTTAAAGTAGCATAAGCCATTGTGGATACAATTGAAATTAAATTCAATGAAGATACTAACATTTAGAACTGATACAAACGTGTGCACTTACTACTTGTCCCGCGGGGCTCGAACCCAGACCTTCTGCGTTCGAGGCAAAGTCTATTGCACCAAGAGGGTCAATAATAGACAAAGACTACATATTACTACCTATAATAGCTTGGCTGTGCAATACAAGTACTAACTACAGACGTTGTGTCTATAGCAGCTTAGCGACGAAGGGCCCACTTTCGGCTCACTGCAGGCCGGTGACTCACAGGCCCTAGTTATTATCAGGCACAGGTTGCGTTCGGGTATGAGAGCTGGTATTTATTTAGGTTAGGGCGCCGAAGGGCACCGCGACCGGCGGGTCGGCAGGATGATGACCCCGCGCCGCCATTCGTCACGGTTATCGTTTTAATCTACAATTTGAACTTGCTTTTACTTTCATACGTAAATGTTTTGAGGGAAATGTTAGGGTATAATTTTGGGAACACAGTGTAGGCATATTAATTTTCATTTGTTGTGTGCACTGATGGATATAGATGGTAGGTGCTTAGTACCGTTCCGTTTTGTTGCACGAAAAATCCGGTGTGTAAATATTCAAAGGATAAATGCTTCAGCTTAGTAATAATAGGTATGATGACTGCATTATAAAAAATGTCTGTCAATTAGATTATACAAAAATACTAGACACATATTTTTCGCTTTATCAAATTAACAAAAAATCACAAAGATAACGAGCATCAAAGTTTTGGATTGTACGAAAGTATGATGTCATGCGCAACTTGAATGCATTGTATCTTCGTCAATGTTAGGGATCGAACCAACAGCTCTTGGCGCATGGAGTAGGGTCAGTACCGAATAAGCCATCGAGCTTGTCAAAATAAAATATATATTGATATTATAATATTGTATTACATTATTATAAAATTATGATATATTATTATTTTTAGAAATCGGCCTTTATTACTTCACATACGTACGGCGGCGTACGGGTAATGATGAAATATTCGAAGATTCGAAGTATATACTCATATAACCTCACAAGACTAAGTAAATATTATGTGCTCAGATAGCACAATTAACTTACTTAAACAATTTAGAAATCATTAAAATCACTAAAGAAAATTTATGTTGGTATTGATGATAGAGGATTGGATCTCCTACCTTGGTCTTTGATGTGACGAAATTTCAATGATAGCTAGGTAGATAAATTAAAATCCTCTGATTTTCAAGCTTCATTCTACTCGAGTATTAATAATATTTCATACGTTATTAAAACCAGCAGCGGTGTTATCCGACGAAACAGCGTACGATACAGCGCCCGCGTCGTGCGAGGCGAGAATTATCACTCGTCATTATCAGCGGGCGATTTATTCAGGCGGCTTATCCTTTGAGGCGAATTAAAACAACCCAGGCCGAGTCGCATATTTCATACGATGCTTGGCGCCTCCCACCAACCGCGGGTTAGACCGCCGCATGCTTTGTAAATCTGCCTTTTTATTACTGACGCCATTACGTGTTTATAAAATCCTTAAAAATCTAAGTCATCACTAAGATAAGTATAATAACAAACAAACACACTTCATTTGAAAAGGTAATGTATTACGATCAATGATATATTTATTCATTCTGAAGCTAGTACTCACGGTTTCACTCATGTACAATTCAGTCAGTTAAGTTGAGTTTAAGGTGCGACCTACGGGAGTTATCTACATATTATTCTGGGAATACTAATTTTACTAATGGCAAACAGCCACGTTTTATTAGAAAACGTTCAAAGTTTTTGCTTCAAAAAGTAACAGTTAATTATTCTCACAACTTTCGCGTTTAATAAGTAAATAAAATCTTACTTACTCGTTTTATGGAGTGCCATAAATCCGTGGTATAAGAATAAAAGGATTAAATTGTCTCCTTTTCACTTCTAAATGGGATTTATATTGCAGTGCAACTTAAGTTTGCATTCCTCCGCTAGTTACTGAGCCTTTTGCAACAAGATAAATACATTTATGGAAGTTATTTTTTACATTAATGCCTTTCGTGTGTGGCAATCCTTATTCACATTCCCCGACACAACTAAAGGAATTTTATGTAAATTTGATGCGACTTTTTAGCTTGTTTTGCATTCTTTTCGCCCGCCGTGTGAACAGGGGACCTAATGAATCGATCCCTCGAGTCTGCTCATTTGAAGCATCGAGTTGTTTGTTAGGTGCCTTTTGAATTATGAGTCAGTTTGTATAAAGAATAACTTTTCTTTATTTTTCATAGGTATGCTGTGATTATAATCCTGGATTTAGTAAGTCTGGTAATTATATTCAAGCGACAATGGCTAAGAAGGTCAGATGATCTTATCCCTTAGCAGAGGACAAACTGTTAATATTTTGGACAGAGAAGCAAGCATTTTTTTATATCGTCGAAAAGTGTTCATTTTCAAATCTGCCCCACACACATATAAGGTGCCTTCGTTGGTTCGTCGTAACATCAGGTTGTAACAAATAGTCAACTGTCGTAGATCATTTACGAAGGTTGATAGTACTTTAGATCTCGGCTCGCAGATTTGTTACAAGTAGGTAGTTGCAGAGGCCTCAGTAGCGATAGGTAGAGACAGGTTTAGATTTTTATTCACATGGAGCATAGGTCCCATGTTGGTCTCAGATTTATTTCTTGATTGAGTATGTTTAAGGGGGCTAGCTGTCCCTTTAACTCTGCCCACCCCTTCGGGGATTACGGGCGTGACGATATATACGTATGTATGTGAGCATAGGTAGTGGGCGATTAGCGCGAGCGTGACAGGAAGGCGATTGCATCTCGGCGCAATTCGTGGAAGCGCCTTTGTTCCGGCTCCAGCGCAGCGGCCCGCGCGCCGCCCATTGTGGACACAATTAATTTTTTAACACTAATTTACACGCCGCGATTAACTTGTTCCGAGTAGGGAACAATGTGTGCACTGGTGTGGTGAAGCTATTCAACGCGTGAGCAGCTATCTAGCGCTGTGCCTACATGGATTTTCATGATATCAATCGGGTTAAATATTGTATAACTGTTAACAAATACGATATCAACCTGATGTTGGCGTGTCCATATTTTACTATTAGTTATTCCCAAATTTTCTTGATCTAGTCGTTCTTAGGTTTTGCTATTTGCAACAAACGTAATAATTTGGATGTGCTTTTAATTCTATACGCATAGAATCCAATGCTTCGTATATTTTAACACAATAAGCATTTTCTTCGTATTAATCTTACTATTTTCAAGGTCGCTCAGGACCCCTCTTAAGTTTCAACATTTGATAAGGTAACTAATTTAACAATTATTTCAGTTACTCGTAATTACTGAGCTTCGCAAAATATTGTTGCGCAACAAGTATAATTTGAAATGAGATATATTATTATGAAGTTAAATTTAATTACTTAGACATGTATATTAATTACCTGATATTATTACAAAAAAATATTACAAGCAATTAATTAGGTTTACCCGAGGTTTTCCTTATGCGATTAGAATATAAATTTAAATAAAATTAAATATTCGCAATTACTTACAGCTTAATGTAACATTTATATCGTGAAACAAGTTTTAGTAACGTAAGTTAGTACTTGAATAAATTACACACTTTAATACATCTCTATTTATACTTTTATGAATATTTATACATGGACGCTATGTTGAGTATCGTCACCAATAAAATTTATGTAATTAAATGTATACGGAGGCTTTATTCAATACTAGCTGTGCTCGCGGTTTCACCCGCGTTTATTGTTAATGTTATATATGCCTTCCTTGATAAATTAGGTAACTATACAACACAAACACATTTTTTCTGTTCAGACCAGTAGTTTCTGAGATTAGCGCGTTCAAGCAAATAAACAAACAAACTCTTCAGCTTTAAATATTAGTATAGTATAGATTTTGTCACCTACTTTATAAGCAAACACACAGGAGGAGCAGTGTGGCTTTGTGGAACTTGTTATGTTCCTAAATTACATCTTGAAGTCACTTACTTAAGCTATCTCAGCCAAACTAAGACAAAGTAGGTTCAATTATGATTGGCCCGTTGGTAGAGTGCTCAGAGACCCTGGCCACGAAACAGAGGGTCGCGGGTTAGAATCCCGTTAGGGGCAAATGTTTCGTGTGATGAACATGGACATTTGCACTCGAGTCATGGATATTTATTTATAAACGTATTTAAGTATGTCTATCCTTTCACTTAGTATCCATAGCACAAGCATAAGCTTAGTTTGGAACTAGGGAATTGGTGTGTCAGTCTGGAGAATTTGTTATATATTATATATTATTAACTTATTACCGGATTCGTTACAGACTAACTGAGAAAAGCTACTATAAGGTTAAACAGATCTGGTTATCTTCATCTTAACTAAATTAGAAGTAAATAATATTAAATTATATACCAAAGTACAAGAAAACAGACGATACTGTACTCCAATTTTCGATTAATTATATAGCTTGTTTGAGATGACCTAGAAAAAAATATATAATTTATTACGTTAGTAGCGAACTTTTTATCCCGTATAATTTACATTTCCCAGGGGAAAGTACTCGTAATCTAAACTGATGAGGGCTTGCCCTGGATGGGGTCTAGTGAGTAACAAATAAGGGATCGTATATTAAAGTGTATGAACAGGTTTGTCGACTGAGCGTCCGGTTCGTTTAAAATAAACAAATATATATAAAATTAAAGCAATAAAAAATTATGAATGACTCGTAACAGAAATATATAATTTCGTGCACTTTCAACGTCAATACAATTTGAAAGAGAAATATATTTTTAATATAATTTATAATAATATTATAAAGCTGAAGAGTTCGTTTGTTTGTTTGCTTGAACGCGCTAATCTCAGGAACTACTGGTCTGATTTGAAAAATTCTTTCAGTGGTAGATAGCCCATTTATGGAGAAAGGCTATATACTATATAACATCAACCATAAACGCGGGTGAAACTGTAGGCACAGCTAGTATTATAATAATATACTTATTCAGGTAGCAGCTATATTATCCTGTATTTATAGATAACCATTAATTGTGACTTATTCACCCACTTGTTTCTACATGTTGATAGTTTATGTATTGAGCGCTTATTATAAGTAAGTTGTGAGATAAAAAAAATTGTAATATAAGTATTATATTTTCCCTCAATTGCGATCCTTAAATGCTCTTTGTGAGCTCCGGCCCGTAAACTGAATGGCTGGAATTTCATCTATTTCATGAACAAGATTTCATAAAAAGCTTGGTAGGTACATATTATTAGTGTTTATCACGAAAATATCAAAAACAGGCCGCCAACGGTAAAAGAACAGATTAATATCTAAATTGGGAGTGGGATGATTTTAAGGTATCATTTTTGCAAGGAGATTCAGTACACTTATGCCTGAAATTAAAATTAAGTCTATAGTCTGCCGTCACTGTTTGCAATTAGGTAAGCCGTTCGTTTGTTAGACTGAATATTAGGCGTTTAGTTTAAAAAATATGCCAAATGTAGCGAGTTTAAGAAATATAATGAAACGACTGGCCGTCGGGATTACGTAACCTTATAAGAGCTAGATTATGTTAGTCTACTTAAACATACGTTATTTAAAGTGAACTAGCAACCCTCATTAGAATGGTGCCATTGGTATGTCAGTCTGGAGAATTTATAATTATTATTGCATACATACATAAATATTATAACACCCAATCAACGAAGGGGTAGTTAGCTCCCTTAACCGCTTTCAGCCAAAAAATTAAACTGGGCTGGGTTAGACGGAAAACTGCGAAAAGTAGTGAAAAGTGGCTAGCTCGTCGCCTACACAATCACACACCCAAAACCTGATCTTTTACGACATGCTTGGCAAGGAACTCAGTTAGCACAATATTTTTAAGTTACAGACCAACAGTGCACATTATTATTATTTTTACCCTTAAAGTTAACACCGCGTAGTATTATAGGGCATATTTTCTAATTTTGCTGTCGACCGTACTCCATCGATAAAGACGTCCTTGGTAGGAACCAAAGTACGGTTCCTACCAAACGTATATTCAATTTCATTAATACGTCTTGGACTAGATTTGATTGATAGCATCCTGGGTTTGCTTTTACAAGCATACATTTCGAATCAACCATTAACCCACACTCACAACACAGTCTACTTTTAATTGTGTCGGCATCATCGACTCTTCGTAACAATATTATAATAACTACTTTTAAAAGTAATTCGAATATTAACTTATCATTGATCAAATAACTTTTAAGCCTTAGCAAGGCAATATTTTTTTTTACTTAATCTAAAGTTGCCTATATCTTACCGTTTCTTATTTGGGAACCTTTTATATAGAAAGTTACAAGTTGCACACACAGCACAGCTTAAGTCATATTCAATTCCGGTTGTTGTTAAACCCGCTATACACAAAGACTCTTAGTGTGATTTATTTAAAAATATTGTGATTGCAAATCTCGTGAAGACGCCTGAGAATAATAGTTCAACGAGCCTTTTGTGTTGTCAATGGCCTTTTGACTTGGCAACTCATGTAGGTATCCTGAAAGAGTTTCTTGATTTCTGAACTATTATTGCGTCTTTAAGCGAGGAGCTTTATATCTACAGTTGCATTAACAGATACCACGTATAATTACAGTTTGAAACCCGACTTTGTAGAAAGAAATTCTAACTAACTAACTAACTAAAGTTCACGCCACTCCCTTAGCGAAAGAAGAAAGAAATTCTAAACCAAACTATACTACACTAAAACTACAACTAAATTGTAAAGAACTTTTGACTACCAAATAGTTCGAGCCTATTCATTAAAAATTTCCAGTGTTACCTAACTATTTGAATAGTTTACTTGTATCGGCGCTTAAACTCTAAAGCGAACTCCCTCAATTAACTGTCTAGGTTCGTACGAAGCTTAGGGATTCAAGTTGAGTTAAGTGAGCACATTAGAATCATTATTCTATTCTCACACAATATCCCGTGTCGGAATGTCCAATTTATTCTTGTAGGTCGGTACTGTGTAAATTGATTTATCGTTATTGTATTATTCGCTGGCGCCAAGGTATTCAACTTTATTGAAAGATGGCTTCGACTCTGAGAGCTATCAAAAGATCTCGGCGTTTGAAGTTCGTGCTAATTGCCAATCAAGGGCGATTGGACCGGCTAGCGTGGTAGACGAGCCTGGAAGAGACAACATTTATAATCTGGTCACATGTGAGTTTGTAAATGTAATATATTATATTATAAAATCTACACATACCTATTTGAGATGGCTGATAATAGTTCTATTATTAAAGACGATTCCGTTTAACAACAACATAGTGTATAATATGGCCTATACGACATGCCTACGTATGTAAGATAATTAAGAGGAAGATTCAGATAATGACTAATATTTTTTATCTCTTACCCAATATTATGTTCTAAGATTTCAGCTATATTTAAACGTGTCACGATTATTTTACGTTAACACATGTTCTATGTACAATAAAATACAAATTGGTTTATATTCTTATGACTAAATAGCTACAATCCGTGGGTTTGCGCACTGCCACATCTTGTTGAATTATATTCAATGGAAATAATTATATTCTCAACCGCCTCAGTGTGCGGGGCTAGAGATGTGGTCATTATCGATTTTTTTAATTAGATATTTGTAAAAGTAATTACTATCGCGCCTTAGTCATTTTTACTTTATTAAAATTAAAAAAGATTTTGTACATAAATATATCAGTGATTTTATTATATTTATATATATTACTATAAACCGTAACGGAATAATGCACATCGCATTCCATGTGGTTGGCATCATATGCATAAAATGATTATTCTTTTAATACACCTTGAAAATGATTGATATGTTTTAAGGTCTACTGATGAATCACTTTGATGTTACTTTGAAAAAAACGCTCATATCATATACCTAAGGTATTTTAATGCCAATTCATCGTCTAATACAATATTATCTTAAACATTCCCTCAAATCGACATCGCAATTATATTCTGAGCTGAGACTATTTTAAACGCTTAATTAAAAACTAGTTGCTATAATGTTGAACTATTTACACTGCTTAAATAACAAAATGTGTTCATTTTTATGATGAGGTTAAGTCCAATCGATTCAAAGATTAAAGAGACATCACTAGGATGCGCAGGCGCAAAGTCCAGCGCGACCTTAGCATAGATACTCGCTCGTGTGCTCACGTAAGATAATCGCACAGTGCATCTGTAACGAACATACGGACACAATTAGATAACTGCACTTACAATCCTGCATTATTTTAAAGTATCTTTACATTTAAGTCTAATTTGAGTGGCGGTAGCTCAGTGATTACACAAGCCTCACATGTGAGGAATGCCGGTTCAAAACCGACATACATAAAACATACATATCGTCACGTAATCCCCGAAGGGGTAGGCAGAGTCAAAGGGACAGCTAACCCATTTAATCACTTTCGGCCAAACATACAACGGGGCTGGGTTAGATGGACAACATCATGAATGTTGAAGAGGCGAGTCAGGTGTGTAAGGATCGTGCCATATGGTGTTCGGTTCTCTCTGCCTACTCCGCTAGAAAAGTGGCGTGTAGTTTAGTTAGTTAGTTAGTAAGTTATAATATATATTATACATCTGTATAATACATAACCCACTAAAGGTACCATTCTGCATTTAAAATAAGTAGGTATATGAAGGGAAGGTTGCCGTTTCTTGGATAATTTAGCTACTGTCATACGTATACCTACATGATATGCTGTTACCTACTCATAACATAACGTGTTGTCTGGAATTTAAATCTGCATCTAATGAGTAAACAACTGGTTGCGCAAGTAACTTATACAAACGTTTTAATCATTGGTCGTGAAATACATAATTTTTCGTATAAATGTGCACTTTTGAGATGTCCGCGTATGTAGAATGATCTATTTATAAATTAGTCAATTTATCCACTATTAGCTTTTCTGTTTTTATTAGATTTATTATTCCTCCATGTAATTTAAATTATATTCTTTTTATAGTAGAATATTATGTACTAAAACCAGATTAAATATTATAAAAATAAACAAGTTAAAAGGTAACAGTACCTTTTAACTTGTTTATTTAACTTCTTACAGAAGACAGGAGCCTAATTTCCTAGCCTAACATTATATCAGTCCAAATATAATCTGTGTGTATTTTACTCCGAAACAGGCCCAAGAAATTCACAAGATTTGTGAAAGTCAAACACAGAACAATAATAATGAACGTACATTTGTTATTCCGACGAGATTCCAACTAAATTGAAATGTTATTTCAAAAGCACGTTCGTGATTAAGATTAACTATCTCTTTCGTCTATTGTCGTCTATCTACTTTGTTCTGGAAAATCCAGTTTTTTAATATTCGTATTGTCTTTTGAAGTGTGGGCGTGGATTTATTTTAAGCCCAAATAATGGAAAGAGTGTCAAAGGCCGCATTAAAAATTGTAAACGAGCTTATGCTCTCTCGTATTAGAATAGATTGTACGAAGTTTGAATGATTGGTTAATGCAATTGCTACACCAACTAGGCGTCTTGGGTGGTCGGCTAATGTTCGCATCTTCCTGTTCGAAACACTCGCCAATTAATAGTAATAGTCGAGTTGATAGGAGACAAAGCCTTCTTTCAACAATTCGCATCAATAAGGCACGATGTTGTCACGTAGTTTATTCGCTGCGAAGTTATAATGTTATCCGCTTAGTAATATTTGTTGCGGAACACGTGTTGTGCGCCCAGAGACAAAACATACTTTGTTAGTCGTTGTCATAATATTGCCATTAAAATGGTGCCTGGCTTGTACAGTTTATCATTACCGTATTATAAGCCAACGTTTAACTTTTATTTAGACAATAGTAGTTGAGATTTGCTATCTAGGTTGTAGAATACTTAATAGTTATCTCGTAAGAGTTAACGCTTCTAGTTAGGTAATCAATTTTGTGCTGCATTGGCAGGCACCCGACTGCTTGACTAATAGTTTGGCGAGAAGACTTGGATCAGGCAGTATTCATTGTTCATCTCCTTTCGCGCAACACAATGATAAAGCTTCTCCCAAGAAGCATAAAGCATAAGTTAGAGCTAGCTGTTTAGATATAATTTTGTTTGAAAGCAGTATTATCGCAATAAGTTGTATACTTCGAGAAACTGTAGCTTCCAGTGAAGTTGTTGTTTAGTATTCAATAGATAAACTAAAATAAATATGCCGAGACTGGCACGGAACAACGCAAGATAAACGCGCTCAGACATAGATGGAAAATCCCGAGTAGAATCATCAATAGAAGTACCTGATTACATTCATTTGTTCTTATGTAACTAGGAATAAAGGTCAAAGTGTTTACCTATTTTGTGGCTGACTCTAAAAATATGGGAATTGAACCTAGTTATATTTGTAATAAATATTAATCACAACCAACAGCTTTTTATGAAAGCCTTTAAGACTCGGCACTCGCAAACACATATGTGGAATTTTCCGTAATGTTATCTTATCTTAAGGTCTGATAGATCAAAACATATGACGGTTATGAACTGTGGCGTAAGGGTTAATGTAGTCAATCCTACTAATATTATAAATGCGAAAGTTTGTATGTATGGATGGATGTTTGTTACTCTTGCACAAAAAAACTACTTAGTGGATTTTAATGAAACTTTAGAATAATATAGCTCATACACCCGAATAACATATAGTTTCATCGATGTACCACGCGAGCGAAGCTGCGGGCAGAAGCTAGTTCAATATAATCCTGACTTTAATTCTGGAATAGAGTTGCTTGACTTTCATGGCTGCCTTCGCTTTTCTTTTCTTGATTAAAGACGGTCCGTCTTTAGTCCAGTGCTTTTTTGGTTAGTACCAGTAGTAATTGTTAAGCAATTTTGAAGGCTAAATGCCAACTCTAGAAAGGTCTATATAAGACTCACGTGTGTAAAATACCAACTACCGTGTCGAATTAAATGTTTAGAACAATACCGCTTTGAAAACCAGGTCCTATATAATAATTTTGTTTCAAAAGCGATTAAACCACCAACTTTATTAGCATCAATTCAGAACAAATGCACAGCATTATTGTTGTAGGAAATTCTGCTGTTAAACAAATAGTGTACGCGAGTCGTAGATTAGCGCGGTGGCTCCTGCGGGGGCCATTGTTCGCGCTCTCTCCGATAGCACTCTCGGCCGCCAACATAAAGTCTGTAACTTCAGCCGCAGATCCAAATATACTTCATGCTACGCGGATTTATTTTTTGCAGTCGTTTCCCCGCGGGTATAGAGGCGATAATGGCCTTTTTAATACCGTACACTTGGAATAAGTTTTGTTACTGGATGTCTGAAGGGTTTTGTATACCTACCTACATTTAATTCATCATTCGGGGATTACAGGCGTGATGTATGTTAGTTCATTTTCTTGGAAGGCTGTTTTGTCAGACACTGATCAGCAGTTATAAATCAATATGTAAAAAGTGATACAGTCAGCAATATAGGTATGTTAACATTATTTGTAGCTGTATACTTTCAACTATATTTATAACATGAAAACATAGGTGAATCAAGCTACTATTGTTGCGGTCGGTAACTTACATTCGTTTCTTTATCTATGGTACATTAATAGACATAATACAAGTTACTACAAAAGTTCAAAACATAAAATAAAAGCTAATTTGCCAAATGCCAATTCACATTCCAATAATCTCGTTTCGTTTAATACTTTTAATGTAACGGTTTCCGCAAAGGAAATCACAATTAATTCCAACATTATTAGCGGAATGACAACGGCGCTAATAAATCGCAATCCTATTACCGAATATGAAATATCGTATCAGGTGTATGAGGCCGAACACTCGCGCGCTGTACGATAAAGGCCTGTTTCACCGAGACTCGAAGTCTGGTTTCACAGTCACGCTTATGCTGGCGCAGGTGGTCAGCGACGCGAGCCACGAGCTAGGTGTTGCCTTGTACTGTTTCATAGTGAGAAACTGCCTGCGCTAACCAATCGCGCTGATCACAATACAAACCCGTGTTTCGGAAGCGCATCTCGTAAGAACGGTCTTACGAGATGCGCTTCCGAGCCGCGCGGGCGGTCATTATAACTCTGAAACCAGCCATAGACAACGATATCATTGACAGTATTGCCTACAAAATTGTGCCAAATATCAATCTGAAATTTGTAAAATAAATGTTTAATTAAAATATACGTAAGTTAGTATAAAACATTATCTTGTCTCCATTAACTTATTAATAAATATCATAAAGCAATTCGGTGGGTTTTAAATTAAACGGTGGAACTTGAGTGATAGAATAATTACTCTTGATTTGCTCGGTACTTACTATTACTAGGCTATTTATTTTAACAATTTCTGATGTGAGGTCCAAAAAATCAAACTTTCTGGTGAGTTTTAAAGGAGTCAATCAATGTATAAGAAACCTGGACATCACTTAAGGGGCAATTTACACAAACAGTACCCTTGTACTTCTAGAAAAATTAACGCCAAGTTCTAACATATCGGGAGACTAACAAGATTAAAGATATTCCTTGAGATATGTCTGATTTGTTAAAATTAGTTAGTTATATTAATTTATAGTATATCAAATTTATAACTCTAATTCTGCATGGCACAATAATATTTTATGTAAACACGGATTAACCATTTCCAAAAACAGTGTCCCAGTGAAACAAAGTATCAAAGGTACGAAAGCAGAAACGTTTTGGTGGATCCTCACAAATTGCACAAAGTCCCCGATTCCTTATAGATAATGAAATATTGCTCATTGGAATGAAAACCCATCTATTGGTATTCTATAAGATACATATCGGTAGGAATAACTGGGACCAATTCCATTAGCCGCCTCCCTCGAATGAGACACCTGACTTAGATTAGTTTACCTTATCGTAGTACTATCGGGCCGGTCGTATAGTGGGTTTCTCATGGATTTTATTAGACCCTTCGAGTAATTTTGTGTGGTGTTTGTGAAGCGTTTTCGTGTTGGGTAGCGGTTTCAACAGTGTACTGAATTTATAAACCTAATTTTGACGATATTGTAGAGTTATAGAGTAGTCTGAGGTATTACGTCAGAAATGGAAACATTATTATGAATGCTATTTATTAATTTCATCAAATAGTTTTTACTTGCGGGACTGAATAAGTGTTAAATTTTAAGCAAGCACCTTATATGGAGGACTTAAAGTATACCTTCGCCATTTAGTGGAAGCCACAAAGTCTGAATAAATCACGATCAGATATCCGAATCTTAGCGATACTAGATTGATTCTAGTATAATCTCAATTGAAATAACACTGAACTTTAACGTTAAGCTTCTCAGAATACATTTGACTGGATAGTATCTAGAGTAGATACTAGATATATAAATATTTTTTTTAGAGAATCAAGATATAATTTTTTTTTAGAGATAATCTATGTCTCATAATATAATACGATATAAGAATAATAAAGTTCAACCATGTGTCAAGCTTTTTAATAATAACTACTAAGCACTCAAATCAACGTCCCATGACATCACCCGCTACTTCTCATTCTAGTCACAACATTCATTCCCAATGAGCCCACAATTTTCATAACGTTTTATTTTTAAAAAATGTTTGTTTTGCGTCTGCATCCGATTTGCATCAAAGCAAAAGCTTTAGATCTAAAATGCTCGACAACGCGGGGGCGAGCGTGCATCGCGTTAAATATATTCTTGTGAATGGGCGTCACGTGGTTCCCTGTCTAATTTTGGACTATGCGAAAGTGTTTTCGGCAAGTCAGCGTACGAGAAACGGATTTCGTAAGACAGTGATGGCAATAAAAAAGACATAAACCTGGATATTGGATGGGAGTGAAGGACGTTGGGGGGTTATGTCGTCTGCGAGATGTTTCGGTTCTTTTTATCGATTGTGATATGTATTTTGTATCTTTTATTAGATACTTTGAATCACGTTGAATTTTAAGACACCTTGATTCTTATTATGATTGTAACAAGTTTTCAACAGTCGTCGTAGAGCAAGAAATAAGAAACAACGTTTGAAACGATGCATCTAGACGGTAAAAACAAATCTTTGTTCATTTCGTGGGAACAGTATGACGGCAATGTGTTGCATTTGAGGTAATTAGCTCGTCAGCGTTTAGGGCATTCCACTAATTGCTTTA
Source organism: Glyphodes perspectalis (assembly GCA_951394215.1). Taxonomy (NCBI): domain Eukaryota; kingdom Metazoa; phylum Arthropoda; class Insecta; order Lepidoptera; family Crambidae; genus Glyphodes; species Glyphodes perspectalis. The sequence goes on from OX596201.1 coordinate 5,855,252, forward strand.
GCCACCGATAATTAGTTTTTAAATACTTGGTATTTTCCCTTGTCGACGCACAAATATTTTATCTTCGACGGACTATTTTATGTTTTTTTCCGAGAAAAACTGAAGAAGACATTTTTTCACCTACTTATCTATCTATAGTTTCACACATACAAGGTAATAAATGAGTATGGTTGCTTCAAAATATGTACTTAAAAAGCTCCTTTAGCAGTCAATAAGAAAATTACATTATCTGTGGAACTTGGAATTTAATTTCTTTTTTCCATAAATTATTTAGAGGTAATGTAACGAAATAAATCAAGGTTGTTTAATCTTAGAGCTCAAAGTAAAACCGCTGAGGGTATTCGTGGCCCAAAGCTCTGGGGTTGACCAGTCTTTGTCAAAATCTAACAACGATAGGCATAGAAATATGACTCATTTCGAGCTCTTCGTGGAAAATTTGAGCTTATACAAACAACCTCCAATACGTGAAAAGTTTTTCGGGATTATTATATTTATATTTTTTTATTATGATTATCATATTTGTTATTAAAATAGAAAATTTAAATCAAAGCCTCCATAAAAAGTTACTTGTATTATAGCCGTGGGGTATATGTATGACTCAGTAAGGTGAGGCTAAGGATATCGTGTCAAACAACCGCTCAATTCCGTCTTGGCAGTGACTTCAAAATTAACTAATTACCGAATAAATTAAATTACCTAGCGTGCAGTGAAGATTTACGGTCCTCATCGGATGCACACCTGACCGTTCTAGTTGCATCTCGCAATTCCCTTGGCACCGTTGACGTAGCGATTGCATCATGACGCTGCAACGATCACGCATACCAATGAGATGCCCGGAGATTTACCATTTAGATCCTTTTATTTTTGCACAAAACTAGTCTTTCAAAGTCACATGCCGAAACGAGTCGCGTAGAGCTTTGTATCGCCAAAATATATCTGCGTTTATTAAGGATGTTATTTTTTAGTTTGTTCTTTGTTAATAATAACTACTTGTATGTATTTATAATGAAACGAATAGGAAAGAAATAAAAGAAAATGAAACTACTTACTTAATTGGTTTAAAATTTTCACCATTGACTAAAATAGTACTCCCTTTAATTGTACCAGCATTTAAAGAAACCGATACACAAATATGCGGATGCTCATTAATATGATCTTAAATAAACAATAAATACAAAAATTCAACTTCAAAAAATATATTTTTTTATAATTCTAACTAACTAACTAAACTTCACGCCACTTCCCTAGCGGAGTAGGCAGGTTTTTATAAAACAATATTTCAAATGTATTTATAAAGACTTAAGTTATTGAATTGTATTTGAGATGAACAAACCAGCAGAGTTGAAATCAATAGGTGTACTCGTTCATAAAATGGTGTCACTTCGATTGTCACATTTATCGCACAAAAGCTTTGTAAGTAGGCACACAAAGTCTGACCCTTCTGATAAACAGCCTTATGGCTATTGCATTAAAGTTTATGAACAGAATGAATATTGTATTACTAGGGTATTGATACAACGGTCTAAATTCATTGAATGGTTGATTCATCACGCAGCTTGTTTCAATGGACAGCTATATCTTAGCATAATAAAATTTTAATAAGATTAGTTATAAGCTTATACAGTTTCTTGGACTTGATTGGGACGTATTTTGAATAGCGCTAATCTGTTCAGTGTTGATTACGGTCTTATTCACCTTTGAATGATTAAAAAGGTTAATAAACTCGAGACTATTTTATTTATAACCAACCTGATCACTTACTAATTAAGTTCCGTTTGTGAATTAAATATTTTTATTTACAAAATTATACTGTTTGAACAACATTTAAAATATTAAAATCAAATATATGTACTTATTTTACGAAGCTTGATAGCAAATTTTAATTAAAACTTTGTTTATTTCAGGTAAATGCTCCTAGAGTTAATGAGAGTGACAATAATAGCTGCGCTCAAAACGAAGCTTCATTTAAATTCATTTCCATTGGTAAGCAAATTATTAAATCACAACATGACTATTATGTCGCGGAATCATTAAAATAAAGCAGTATATACACGATTGGTAGTGGAAGAGGAGTTACATTATGCACTTTTGAGCATTCTGCATCATTCAAATCCGTGAAGTACCCTTTTGATTTGGTATTTTTCTAACATCACGCCCGTAAACCCTGATTTTAAGAACAATTTTAATTTAAATCGATAGTATAAGGAATGCAAGGAATATCAACGTCCGATGTAAATGTTTGATTCAATTCTTACTACTATTGAAAAAAAAGCACGTTAATACAAAACTTAAATGCAGCGGACGTTAATAAGCATTTAACTTGTTTATCGTCACATTGAGACATTGCAGTCCAATTAGTCGGCGAAGTGTTTCCCAATTAAGATGTTGCCTACTGCACCTCGCCGGAAGTTTTCTATCTCTTTCCACTTTCTATTTTTCTGCCAATTATAGAAGCTGCAAGTTTTGTGCCACAGAACTTTCCCTGTTCACAGGCTATTAATTCGCAATAAAGTATTATTGTGGTGGATCTGAGATGGAACTTTTGCTTAGTACAAAGGGATAACGAAATAATGGGATACATAACGTCACGCTCATTATCCCTGAAAGGGTAGGCAGAGTCAAAGGGGCAAAAGGCCCCTTTGACCATATTCAGCCAATAATAAAACTGGGCTGGGTTAGATGGAAAATTGTGAAAAAGTAGTGACAAGTGGCTAGCTCGTCGCCTACACAATCACACACGAAAAATCCCATATACCATTAGTCGCCTTTTACGGCTGCTAAGCAAGAAACATAGTTGGCACATTCTTTTTAAGTCCCAGGCCAACATGAGTCTGAATAATGGTATAGTTATTACTTATTTTATTTATACGCGAAATAGTCAGATTTGGTTCTGTAAAATTTTTATTCTTTGTTGTTCTATCGGTGGAGTCGCTAATACTTTCCGAATATTGATTTATGTATTTGGGTTGTCAACCTGAATTAAACTATGTAAGTTGTTAGAATTAATTACAATCAGGCGTCCGTGCCATTATAAGTTCATGGTTAAAAATCGTTACATATAAACCACACTACATTACATACGGAATTAGGTCATGTATGATTAGTAATCTGGATTTATGTATAATTCGTCATCCAAACTAGTTCTATAGGAAAAAAATACTCTTCTTTGCCTTGATAACCCGTCATGGTTAGTAGATTAGTAGATTTTTCATATTGATGAAAATCGTTCGAAAATCCATGCAATAGTTTCCGAGATTAGCCTCAAAGTGAACGAGGCGGAACTCTAATAAACGCATAGTTAACATAAGCAGCATGCTATTCTTCATAATCACCACTCCATTATATCAATAAAAGGCGAAATACTAATAAGTTTTCTTTAAAGCTTCTTCCTGCACAAATAAAAATGATCTCGCGACTATTGCATTTAATCCAGACGAGATAATTCTACAGACGCATAGTTTGCATACCGATGCAACCTGTATTGCTGAAGATAAAAACGTGTCCATCAGCGAAGCTGCTGCTTGCCGAGTAAGCTGCCAGTTTTTGTGAGCCATGATGAATGGCGCGTACCCCGGCCTTGCGACAGCTGGCAAGTGTTTATCATTGTAAATCGCTTGTGGGAAACGATAATGCTTCCCTGACGCGCATGAAGAATTCACACATCACATTCTTACACGTCAGTGACTTAGTCGTTACTAGAAGTTTTGTATGAAGAAGAAATTTAGGCAAATGGACGGAAGTTTATCAAATCATAAAATTACGTATAGTAGGGAAAATCTTACGAAAGTTAATTTATATGCGAATCAAAAATTTTATTAAAACAAACAAAGAATATTGGGACGATTTACAATTAATTGCAAATTGTTATCTGTAAAAAAGATTCTTAAAGTGATAAATCAATAGTGCCGTAGTTATTATTAGTGATCATAATCGTTAATAATTAGTTATTTATTAACGATTATGATCACTAATAATAACTACGCCAATACGCCAATACGCCAATCCAAATTGGCGCAGCGACCCAAAGTGAGTTATGGCCTCCGATGATTCACAATCGTTACTGATATTTGTGAATTTTTTATTGGTTCAAAACAAAAATGAACTGTCAAATTTTATACGAAAGTATCTCGCGTTGGCCGAACATATCTTTGTAGGATTGCAGATTCAATTCAGCATGCAGCTTATCTTCCATAGTAACGCTTATATTTTAGTCTATTTCAGTAGTATATCAGTCAGTTATATATGTACAGTATATACTTTAGCTTATGTGTTTACATAAGCGGAAACCAAAGCTACTGCCCGTGTTAAAACTATTTTTGCATCCGATTCCTAATTTAATACTGCATAAAATAGCCACAAACGAACTCTAAATTTAACTAACTATCTTTTTCGGAGAATCAAACTGAATGACGCTAAAAAAAAAGGTTCTTCATAAAAAAATAATTATGTAGGTATAATAAAAATTATGTAAAATTTTCTGTTTCTAAATACGTCGGCAACACTGTAAGTTGTTGGCGAGAGCTGCCATTAACCGGATTCTTAGCAGTCGGTTCCAACTTAAACTAACTAGATTCCTCTGAGCGTTATTGACACTTCCTTTGCCAATTTTCCATAATTTCGCGATCAAGATAGTGTTTGCTATGAAAATATGATATGGAGTTGGTGGTTAAATAAAATTAATGTTATTAAATTAATTATCAATAGCAATGTCATTTTTATTTCTTTTAAAACAAGGAGTATTTCTATTTGACCCATGTTGGTCTGGAACTTAAAAAGAATGTGCCAACTGTGGTTCTTGCCTAGCATGTCGTAAAAGACGACTAATGGTAGGTATATCGGGTTTTGGGTATGTGATTGTGCATCTGATTATGCCTACCCCTATGGGCATGATGTTATGTATGTTTGTATGAGTATTTCCAATTATTTTTGAATTCCATGATTCCTACAGTGGGTAGGTTTCAACAGCAAATCTACTCTCTGTAGGAATCATGGAATTGGTTATACATCAAGATTTAATTAGATATTATACTTACTTATAATAAATTTAGATTCAATTTTTTAAATGACGTAATAATTAGATAAATATTACAGAGCTGATGATGGGTCCAAAATGAAACTCTTCAAGGACTACTTATAATACTCTTGAGTTTTTACAGAAAGGATTTGTTGTGACGTATCTATCTGAAACATTAAAGTATATTTTAAACATTAAAGTCTATAAATATATAAAATAGTTAACAGTACCTGATTCAAATTAATAATAACAGCGACCCGCAGTTTCACCCGCGTAGTTCCCGTTCCCGTGGGAATACGGGGATAAAATATAGCCTATGTCACTCGCTGATAAAGTAGCTTTCCATAGGTGAAAGAATTATTCAAATCGGTCCAGTAGTTTCGGAGCCTATTCGATTCAAACAAATAAACAATCAAATCTTTCCTCTTTATAATATTAGTATATATTACAGCATTTTATTCTGCCTCAAATTAAAACCTTTTTACGCTATAATGTTCTCATCGAATCGCGTGGTTAGACCTTAGGGAGCAAATGTTATATTATAGGTATAACGATGTGAAATGTAGCCGTTTTGAACAGTTGCGATTTATAGCCAGCTCAGCCGGGTGCCGTAACAAATGGGGATTTGAATGTATTTGTCGGTTGGCGCTTTCTGTGCCTACAGGAATGACTTCTCGTAAATTGTGAGTAAGCTGCGAGTATTAACAGTCCAACATTTAGATTGAGGTGCTCGGAAGGGGCTGTGAATTGTTTTAAGTTAGCAGGGTCGCTTACACAATGATCTTAGGGAAACATCAAATTAATAATTACCTCTCCGGATAACTTTCTATGTTTTATTATAAAAAAATATGGCATCATCGTACCTGTTACTAATATTTGGATGATAACGCCAGGGGTGTTAGACGCGACCAAATATTACTTACTTGGTGGTTACTCATGAAATCCAATGGACTTCTGGATTCAGCTTACCCTTTTGGTATTTGTGTATGTATGAAGCCTAATTTATAATTTTGATAATTAAAATTACAACACTTGGAATCTTAGCTAAATTTCAAATTCAAAATCAATTTCCTTGAGCTGTTCAAAGGAACTCTAGAAATCGATAGCTGTACTTCGCGTGCATCGGCTATTTACGACAATTACTCGTTTAATAGCCTATTTTATAACATTTAACTGCTAATAACTGGAAGCACACTAAACTATACCATAAATAACTGTTGCGTTAAATTAATGTTGTAGTATGGAGCTGTGAATTATGTAGTCGGTGTTGATGAATGTATTTCCAAACTTACCTCATTTTTAAACGCTTTTGTGAATTTTTTGTTGCAATATCAAGAAAAGCAAGGAAAAAGCAGTTGCTCTTATTGAATTAAACCATTGTGGAGGAAAACCAGTATCTGAATTGGTGTACGAAATTTATTTGAAAATATTATTAAATTTTGATGTAATTTTATAGATATTATTACATATTACTCGAAATCTTTTATAATTATTTTTATAACGATTTAATTGTGTTTTATCTTTCTTTTAACTTTTTATAAAAAAATATATACTTATACCAAAATAATTTAATTTCAAATCTCTTGTAAAATGGTAAACGATCATAATAAATCCCGTAAGATAGTACAACTTTGATCCATACGCAGTAAGATTCTAATCCTTTTGTTTTGTCTTCTTCGTACAGAAATCGGTGTAAATCTACGGATTATTTTAATGAATAGACCGAGTGAAAAGACTGAGTGTGCTACTGGCTTAATTACAAATCGATTGGGGGCAGCTGTTTCGGTTCCGTGCCCTTTGAGGAAACCAAAGGTCGTGTAACCGAACCGGTGATTTTACGAGCAAGATCTAACGATTATATTAATATTGGATTACGGTCCTTATTCGATTTGCCCTTCGGCCGAAATTACTTTTTTAAGAACAAAGTATAACGATTAAGAGAGATATTGGAAGAATAAATTAATAAAATTGTTTTTAAGGAGTTTTAGAGGTGAATCTTTGCTTCAATTGTTATTTTAGAAAGAAAATTAATTTATTGAATGACACATAACATTAAACGAAAATTAGAAAATAATGTTATGTAAATACAAGTAAGTGATATTAGAAAGGTATCTACTCAGCATGTGTCGGGCAGCGTAGTGGCGACACGACCCTGGTCTTCCGTAGATACTAGTGATATTCCGGATAATTGTATCCATATCCGTTACTTTTCTCCGGATCTTTAATGGATCTTTTACCTTATTATTTTTTTAAAGACGGAAAGCAATTCCGTATTGGTAAAGGCTAAATCATATTCCAAAAAAATAATATGCCTTTCTTTTTAATTCATATGGCCAGTATTAGATTTTATTTAAATTCCGCCTCAGTGCGCTTTTAAGGTATTACATAAATATTTTTTTTCGTTAAAGTCTTAACGTTAATTGTTTAAAAGTAATTAATCAGTCAGTCATGATACCGTTTTATGGATATATAAATAAGAGACAACATACAAAAGCTTCCATAGTCCCTACAAAGCACAGCAAGTAATTGTGAAATGTGTCTATTTAGAGCTATTTGTTACGTCCGATAGCAGAGCTGATACCCGGCTGCGGAATAGATGGACACAGCACCGGCTAGCAACGAATCACTATTGCCAGTTGATTACCATCCGCGCACGATATTCACTATCAAACAGAAATAGAATTGAACCGAAACATTTCCTTGCAATGTTTAAAATATTTTGAATATAGATTCACTCCTTGATTTGCTAGTATTCGTTCAATAATAAAAATGCAAATGCGCTCACCATTTCGAGTTTAAATTCAGAATTGAGTGAATGGCTGAATTGTTTTTGTATATTTCATTCAAATACCTTTTAGAGGAACATACATAGCTTTCAGCTTGATACACGTGTTTATTGCTGGAATACTACATCGGATATAAACTAGATGGTAATTTTATTTGGAACTATTGTTTCTATTTTCACGGCTCAATTTATTCACAGGTAGAATTGGAATTTTTATAGAGCGAGATACAAAAAATAGAAAAATAAAACTTATTTATGCGAGCATTTTAGATATAACATAACATACATATGGATGTGTTTGAATAACATATCACCTTAACCGAACCAGGATATAACTGTAATGTGATGTTGAGTTGTAATTGACTCATCCCTTAATATGTTATAACAAAATTAATTTACCTAGTACAAGTGATAATGTAGATATATTATTTTTAAGTTTACATGCATTTAACATTGAATTGTTATAGATAATTTTTTATTATTAAGATGCCCGATAATTGGTCCTAAAAAAATATATTTAAAGAGTTTGAACTTTATTGTTTAATAATAAATATCAGCTGGTTAAAAAATATAACGTTATTTTGTATTTAAAACATTACATCTACTGAAATATTTACGATTAAAATAAAATAGTATTCAGACCGTAATGAAATCACTTCGGTAATTACATTGGCGATTCGGGACATCTGTATTCACGTTTTGCGAACGTATTATTTATTTTAATTGCGACACAACATCGAATTCCAGATGTCGTGCATCGCTCACGATGTAAAACATCGCTGATTAATATTGGATGCTGTTTGCCTTTAATTAAGCATCGGTTTGCGCAAATAATTACTTCCGTAGGAACCATCGGTGCAGTCGGCTGGCCAGTTCTGCTGTTGAAACAATGCAGAAATGGAACTGCTGTGAACGGTTTGATTATTAAACAAAGGAAATTTGATATTGTTAATTGCTCTTGAACTTTGTGCTTGTAACCAGTGAGTTTTTTAAATCTGATTAGGACCACTCGTAATAATGCTTACGAGAGACGAGAAAATAACCAAGTGACTTTATTACCTATATAGTATTGCATAATGAAAACAACAAAAAAAAATTTAGAATCGGAAATGAAAATGAAATAAAACAATGAAATAAAAACTGATTTTTAAATATGAAAATCCAGATTGTTCGTTCAATATGCTCAGCCGTAAAAGCTCGGAGGTAAATGTCGGGAATCGGAGTTCACAATGCCATTACCCCATAACTAAAGAGGGCGTTACGCAACTTTTAACTGCGAAAAATACAAGGCATATCTTTTTCGGCTCCCTTCTTTTACCCTCTATCAGCAAAGAATATTTAAACTAAGAAAAAAGTTCACTTAGGTCATCATTTCTCGAAATCTGTGAACCTAAGTCTAGGTCTTAGTAACAAAGGAGGCGTTGTCTTTAAGGCTTAATTCCATGCTACGGGCGTGCAGTTTTTCGTCGTAAATGCACCAGTGCATGCGGAATACTAACACGATTAGGGCTGCAACGCAAATAAATGAATGCGTGGGAGTGCGCGTAAATATTTCTGGCAATGGGTGGATGCTTCCCATCGGTGGAGGATTTTAGACTGTAGTTTATAACTTTTGCAGGCAGCACTGGCACAAAGAGCCATTAGTTTAAGGGCTGATTTTTAATCTTCGGATAAAAACTTATCGACTAATAAGTTAAAGTCACCATATGACTATAAAAGTGCTTTTTTGAAGCCTATATAAATAAAGACATTTTGAATTTGAATTTGAATTGGGATTACAAACGTAAATATCTATGCAACTGAAATGTCATTTGTAAAAATTATAAAAGATAAATAATTTATATAAATAAAAGGAAAGCCGACTGACTGACGATCAACGCACACCCAGACACAAGTCGACCTAAGACTCAAAAACATTGCACAATGATTAGTCATATAGCGTAAGTGTGCACTAATAACGGATTTTTGGAAATTCAAGCCCTGAAATTTTGAAAATTAACCCCCAAGTGGGTGAAATTTGAGTCGTGAGATTGGGCGGGCTTGATATTCTTTTTTTGGCAACCCTGCATGGATATGCGTGCACTGAGCACTGCAGGCCGGCTGCAATGAATTCTTTGCTGTTGTCATCTGGCCCGCGGTGTTTATTGTACGTTATTTGTGCATCATAATAAGCTGAATATGCAAGTAGGTATTATTCAATACTTTATGATTTTATTTGACGTTGGCCAATTATTATTCAGTAGCCCAGATAATTCTGTGTTCAGTAGTCGACTTGTGTGTCAACTGGTGAAGAATTAATCAATGCGTCAGACGTCAGAGGTATAGACATATTAGACATATTAAGTATATAGATGAAGACACACAGATGCTATATAAACTATATTTAGCCCAAATTACTAACCTATATATATGAAACATATAGCAGGTATATTCTCAAACTGACGTAAATGAAAAAAAATAGGTAATAATATAAAAGGATACCTGGAGCTGCTAATTGCTACGGATTTATGTACGAAATGCAAATTTTGCAAATAAAATTAAGCTCAGAACTAGGGAACGTTTACACGAAAATATTTTTTTGCTTATACGTCATAGGAAAACCTTTCAAATATAGTAGTAGCTTTTCTTAGAAAGCTTAATTCTAAAGCACCTTTAACGTTTCTATCAGTTTATGAATAAAAAGTAACTAAATATGTAGGTTCTATATTTGATAGGTTCTATATTTGACATTATTACGAATTTATGTATGTAGTGAGATGCATTGTCTGGTTTTGTCAATAAAATTTAATGAACTTCCTTCCAGTATAAAGCTGCATCGGGACCTAAAAGAATAAGATGAAAAAAACGTTAGCATAATAAGAAGGTTTTTAAATCGCGCCATTATGTCTGGCGTTCTTAAGCCAAGTTCCCTCCGAGGAGCCAGTAACCTGATGCCAATCACGACTTGTTTGACTCAATCAACGGCGCTTACATAGTACAATTAATATGAGTAAGTTCTATATCAACCTTTGATGCAACTGCAAGTGGTAAGATGACTTCTGGATCCCATACGATATTTTGGAGCGTGATCAATATTCGCTTATTTATTCAGATTTTCCCTTACTTTAGCTATGTTGATAGTTCTGAATTTCTATGTAGGTTTAGGTGATTTATTATTTATAAAACATGGTCGTTATTAAATATGACTACAGTTCTAAAATACATTGGGAACTTTATACAATGAATACTAGAACAGTTCAACCGTTTCTTTTCAGGAATTTTCAATGAATAATTTATTGATCCAAAGAGCTTTCGTTGATAAAGATTCCCTTCTCTTCGCAAGGGTTTGAACCTTTATGATTTTAGGGATAAAATATACCCCTTGTATGTTTGTATCATGTACTACTATCCTACAGTTGTACTATGTCTCGTCTGTAACGCGATTAACGCTCATTAAACTGACAGCAGCTGTTTTTTTACACTCGACTGCTCACAGGGCCGTAAACCACTTAAAGAGGTCACTTTGACAGGAAGGACGAATTTGTCACAGTTTCATTCAAATATGGATTTAGATGTGACATCCATGAATCACGTTCTCATTGAAAATCCCTAAGGAAAATCCAAAGTATAGGTAGACAAGAAGGATAAATGTATATTAATATTGTGTCTGCGATTGTGTTTGCATTACTTTGGAACTTAATTTATAAAACCTTTCAGTCCTGAAACATAAGTTATCAACTCTTTCAATATAAATGAATACAAAGTGTTTTGAAGTGCCGTCAGATATAACCGAGGCTTGCTTAATTGGAAAAGAGTTTTCATTAACGAAACCGATAGACATAGGCGTCTGAATCCTGATTTTTAAATGACCTCTGAAATAGTTAAGCTTTTTTAGATATAAATTAAATAAATAAATAAATTGTCCAGACTGACATACCAATTCCCTAGTTCCAAACTAAGCTTATGCTTGTACTATGGATACTAGGCGAACGGATAGACATACTTAAATATGTTTATAAACATTCATGACTCGAGTACAAATGTCCATGTTCATCACGTGAAACATTTGCCCCTAGCGTAATTCGTACCCGCGACCCTTGATTTCGTGGCCAGGGTCCCTGACCACTCGACCAACGTTCCAGTCTATAAGAAATGATTCACTTCATTTATTGTGTAAGTACCTCTTATCTAAGAGCGTCTTTTCCGACAGATCGCATTTCTCCGAATCACAATATATACCGCAATAATATTATCATTAATAATACATACAATGTTAAATTTGTGATTCCGGAAAAAGGCCGAATTTCCTAAGATCCATTAAGGGTATTTTCTTCTATACATAGAAAACATTGTTTTCTAAATACTGATGTTTCATATTGGTTAGACATGTTTATCAAGTATTTCAGTTTATTTCAAAACATCAGTCTGATAATGATAGGTAATACATATTTTGAATTTGGTAGTCTGCTTATTGTGTATTCTAAATATTTACAAAAACGAAGTCGCAAATAGTTGCTAGATAAATATAAAAGCTCTAATATTATAATTTGTTATTAAGTATTTTTTTAACTTAATTTTACGCCTCTGTATACAGGGGCGGATTTTTAAATGAGGAGGCTGGGCTAATCCTACTTACAACAAACATAGCATCACACCAGTAATTCCCGAAGGGGTAGGCAGAGTCAAAGGGGCAGTAGGCCCCTTTAACCACATTCAGCCATAAACAAAACTGGGCTGGGTTAGATGGAAAATTGTGAAAAAGTAGTGACAAGTGGCTAGCTCGTCGAATACACAATCACATAAGTCGCCGTTTACGACATGCTAGCCATGAAACACATTTGGCACTTTCTTTTTAAGTCCCAGACCAACATGGGACAATGGGCTGGGTTAGATGGAAAACTGTGAAAAAGTAGTGACAAGTAATCCTTCTTAGGGGCCTCAAATAGTTTTCTTCTAGGTTCTACTAGTGAACCTCGTGCTGTTCGTTAGATGTGTATACACATATCTAACGAGTTGAAAGTCCCCGTTGAAGACAGTATTGTCTTAATTTCAACTTTTTTGTCCACGGGGTCTGTACAATATCCGGAGCCTATAATAATCCTAGCTAGGCGTAAAATACTAAACGTACATTCACTCTTATGATTTATACATTTAGATTCACCAATACACCGGCGTTATTTAAGAGTGCTCCAAATTTGATTGAGTGAAAATTGTTCGCGAATTCACCTCGAAATCATCGAAATAGCACAATTTATCCGAAGAGACAATTTAAATAAAACGCGCAGAGTGCAGGCGGGGCGACGTAATATGTGATAGTGACTTTAGTTTTTTAATAAATTTACAGAACGACCGTCTTTTATTGCAAGTGGTTAATCTAAGGGTTTCTTGTATCATTAATTATAAATGCGAAAGCGCCTTGCTTTTCCGTTTGTTAAATTTTCACGCATAACTAACTGATTGCAATTAACTTTGGCACGCCAAAAGTTTGAGCACTGACAAAATGATATTACCTTTTGGCAAAACTAATAGATCTCACTAAACATACGATAAGGCCTTTGTCAGTCTCGGACAAAAGCTAGTTATAACTGGTTCTCGTCATCTTACACATATTTGATCTATCTTTATGACGTTACTCCACTTCAGATGATTATGCGGACATGCTACCAATTATGTTGAGAGGTAGGTACATAACGCTTGGTCCCTTGCGGATTGGAGCATGATTTGCCAAACCGTGACCAATCCAACAGATTGGCAAGATTGGGTAGTGGTTAGGGACAAATGGAATAAGGAAATACCTTTATACATACATTAATTGGCAAAGTCTACAGAAAATAAGTATAAAGAGACTAATGGTTTGATTGATCTTTTCTAGTCGATATTCTCACCGACTCGGTCAAGATCAACTGCAGCATCAGATTAGATTGCACACCACCGAAAACCCTGACGTCATCCAAAAATACTCCAGATTTGATTGGGCGAAAATCGTTCGCGAATGCACTCTTGAAATAGGGCAATCCACCAGCAGAGACAATCGAAATAAAACGGCGGTGCAACGTCGAGAACGCCGTAACTGATATTTGCGCGGCGTTGCAAATTAGTTCCTATTACAATTTCGCAAGGAGCGGCCGGGATGGCTCGTTCGCGCCCGACGCCGTTCCGAGCCGGGTCAAGCGCCTACTCTGTGGAGGGTTTTCTTTTTGTTCGTACCGCAAAGAGTTTTATTTTAAATCTGTGGCTCTAACGAACCGCGCTCTTGTTACACGCGACAGGGCGCGCGTGCAGCTGTCGCGGCCGCTTTAAATCAGCCACCTAGTTCTCGAATAAATTCGACTTGAACCTCGTTCTGGAATTAATCGATCCAGCGCATCTCCAGTGCATACGGAACAGCTTAACAGAGAAATCTTCGCTGTTTTAATAGAGTGAATTTAAAGAAGTACTGCCATATCAAGCAATTACTATACTTTCTGGAAATCATGCCAATGACAATTTGACGATATTAGTGAGCTTTCATTACAGAAAAAAAAGAAATTTGAAGACATGATATTGTTCATCGGAAAATGTAAACATAAGAAAAAAAAATGTAAAAGGGAAAATACACTATGGGATGAATGCATATTTGACGTAAGCACATAGTTATGTTTGAGAAGACTCTTCCTATAAGCGGCCATATGTAACCATTTAACATGTCAAATACCACGCCAAGACGAACATATCAAAAGTTATGATATTTAATTCATACCAGTAGAACTACCCAATAAAAACACTTGTCGTTTATAAGGCAAAGACATATCGTCGTTATTGCTATATTGTATTACCGTTTGTCCAATAAATCGCGGCCGGTTGTGACATGTGTAAGGCGCATAAGCGAGTGAGGCGTCGGCGCAGTGTTCCTGCCGCATACATTAGCGCGCATTCTCACGAGCAAACCCGTTCCCGGCCCGCTCCGTCTTTGTTGTTCCTTTGCGAATTCGCATGCCTTCGCTGCGCATAGAGTAGCAGAGGGATCGTGACGTACAGCCTTAATAGACCAGCGCGCATACTACGAGTGAATGCATTCTTGGCAGATTTATGTTGGTCCTTTGTAAAATGTTCGTTGTCAATTGATGCTCTGTCTTTGTTATTTCTCTCTGTAATCATATGCCCTTGCTATACAAATAATAAAATCAGCAGCGTAAAAAACAGCCTCAAAAACGTAAATTAGCGAGAATTTTTCCCATCAAACCTAAGACCGTATTTTAGCTTGTAGGATCCACTTTTGTTATGGTTTTTAGTAATTGAATGTTTTTATTGTCCAGATTATTAATTTACTAGCGAATAGACAAGCGAGCATTTATCTACTGTTGCTTGAATTTGTTTCCCTAAATAACCATATTCGATCATGTTCTGTTTTGAAATAACTTTTTTAACTGTGACCAAACTAATTCAAAAGCCACTTCAAAGTAATAGCCCTATGTATAGTTTCGCAACTACTGCTGGTAAATTTTCAAACTATTGAAACTTGATTAAAAATATACCTACTACAATATTACTTAAAGTTTGACTTCCAAACATAACAGTTTTTAAATTTTCTTTTATTAGTCCGTGTTCAATTAGCGTTGCCGATATATAGTTGGGCATATTGTACAAGAGTGGAGAAAAATATTGCACTCTCGGTAAAACGAGCTTTTAGTTAAAGCACTATTTGTAAAAGGCGAGACAACTGGAAATAATCTGAACAAAATGCATGTGTAATCAGAGCATGACCTTTAGTTTTTAAAAAGAGTTCTGGTATTTTTGTACTGTCCGCACTTACCAAAAACGTTGTCGACAAAACCTTCGAATCCACTTAATGAGTACTTTTTACACGATTTCTTCCATGAGTAAAGGTAACATAATATTTTATTTTTACTTATTTAGTTTTAGTTATTGTCACAGCTGACTCGTTGCCAATTCTATCGCAACTCCCTAATGCTTCTTGATATAGTATCACATCGTAACCGTTCAGAAAAACTGCCTCTGTAAGTAGGTACCACCGAGCCGAGTGAGGCCACAAATTGTATTGAGAGAGCCATCTGCGAGTTGTTGTTTTGTGTTCACGTGCCTTCGTATCGCTTCGTCGACTTTTTTGCAACGTTCGATCTTCAGAAAGAGCCGCCGTCTTGTGCCAAATGAGTCGGCGTGATGTCCGCCCCGCAGTATGTAAAAAGACGATAATATCTCTAGCACGCCTTTTATATGTAGATTCTCGCAAATTCGCAAAAATTTATTGACTGCAGCCCGGAATAACTTTTAAGTGATATTAATAAAACTGCAGTAATGCATTGTTTTATTGGAAGCCCGTCGACGACGCGCCAATTTATGGGTGCATTGTGAACAGTGCAGTGCAGATGCAATAAAGATGCGATGAAGCCGCCTGAACATTCGCGCTAATTGTGATGGAGGCTTTCTTTGTAAAGTTCGTTAATTGAGTCGCAATGATTGTGCAGTCGAGAGTAGCGGCACTTTGAACGGTTGTTGCGTTATCGCATTATAAAACTGCTATTAAAATTACAAAAAAGGAGTTTCGGAAAGTATTCGATGTTTATTTCCAATATGTACTTATATAGGATGAGATAAGAGCAATTTTTTACATGCTACATTATCTCGCTTTCTATATACCTACATATTTATTAGTGCTTTTACGTCTTAAACCCTACATAAAGAAAAAGAAGTACGAACCAGCATTTATAACGACACGAGTTGCTGAAATGCTAAAACATTCTTATAGTAATTATGTGACAGTTACCAAAAACTTGAAAACCTTTTCAACGTCTCAAACAGAATAGACTTTTCGTTACAAGGTCTAAGTACGTACGTGTATATAGTTACAACCTCATTGATGTATCGCGCAAAGTTAACAATCGCTATACACTCAGACGAGTGAAGTTAAAACATCGACTCGAGGAGTAAAGTCGGCGCGAATGTTCTCAAAATAATAACGGCTTAGAGTGCGTGGTGTGGGCGCCTCGGTGGTGCTAATTTCACATTCGGCGTGGACGCACGCCCGATATAGACTTATAGTCTTCGCTGGAACGCCCGCACGCCACTCAGTCTGCGCCGACGCTAAATAATGCGGATTGCGATGACTGATTTGCAAACTGAACGCTGTCATGCAGATCAGTTTATTTTTACAGAGAACTCGTTTTCAGTATACTAGTTCTATTGTATCAAATATTTTAATTTCTATAGCAACCATGTTGGTAAGGTCTAAGATTTTCTCATATTTTTGTGTTGCATTAAAATTTATTAGTGTAGATATGATATCAGTTTTATGAATATTATATGTTTGTAGGTTCCTCTACACATTTAATATGAGTATGACGTATTTCACTTGTTGTGTCAAGATTTATCAAGGTTAAAGAAATTTTTCGGTTAAGTTTTGTCACTTAAATCTCAATTTTTTTTTATTTCCAGGTACGTAAAGAAGTACGATTAATGAAGAAATGATGCGAAAATGATTTGATTAAAATGACTTTGTAAGTATTAGAAAAATAGGGTCATTTTAAAGGAATAAACAAATGTCATACGTCTCGATACATTTTGTGATGCATAACACAAAGCGTGAGTAATAAAAAAAACATTATGTGAAGATAGAATCAGAATGGGCTGTCAAACAGGGTCGTAAATAAGACAATATCATCTCAAGGAAAAACGACGGCTTTTGCGGTCAAATGTAGCAGCATATTTCTAGTTTTAAAACAAATATGTTATTTTGATTTAAAATTTTAATGAATTAATTAAAATCTTGTTGGTATTTGACTAAACTTAACTTAAACTGTCTAGATCTATTAATTAATGTAACTTAATTACAAATGAAGATTCTTTGAAAAATAAAAAACCTAGACAGCTTTTTTATGTTAAGTACCTACATTAAAAAGAGCTCCCTAAAACTCAAATCTGTGTCCAAGAGAGCATAAGAGCAGGTCATTAAAATATATGTGTATATTCTTAACCCTTTCATCTCTGAAAATGCTAAGTACTAACTCTTGTTACACACGTGTTTAATTTTACAACAATTAGCATGTTGTTCCACCTTGTATGTTTCTGAATACATTACGCCTTAAATGCGTATGGCTCAAGGGCCTTAATTAAGACGTTTAAGGGGCAATTAAAGGCTTCGAGTGAGAAAGGCTCTCAGTGAGAGCCTGTCACCACAGTATAGGACAAATAAAAGCAAAGTAACATTTTATGCGAAGTGCCTATGCACACATTGACAATCCACGCACACAAAATATTTCCCAAGCTTCACACTCACTCACTCGTAGGCTTGAGTCTGTCACAGATAGACATTGTGGCAGAGAGTTGCCATTTTGTTTTTCTGTGACAGACTTACAATTTGCTACTCTCTGACACAATGTCAAGTTTGAAATTATGTTGGTGGGTATGATGCTTCAAATAAAAACAAACGTACAAATACACTTTGAAGAGGGAAGGTAGTTTACTGATCAGGATGTGCGATTCATATGGGGCTTTAAATCACAGTCGGAACCTTTAAATTTTAATGTCTCTAGTAAAGCGGAAAAACAGCGTGAAGAAATTAACACATTAAAAACCTTTGGATTTGTAAACATAGTCCTATTATCCATAGATATTTGCAATTTTTTTTGAGTTTTCGACTCTTTGATACGGGATCATATTAGTAGTAGTATCTTTAATAGTTTAATGTCATAATTTATATAGTGTTTTCATGTTTAAATTTACCTTAGATACACAAGTAAATAGTAAAGATCTATATATGTTGATATTATGTACATCTTATGTGCCCAATATTAACATCGCAGCAAAAATATCTTACTGTATTTTGTCCAATTGTGTTGTCATTCTGCCAGATGCCGGCGTCATACCTAATATGGTGTCAAATATTCACTGGTTTGCGTTTTCACCTCACCTCTTATGGAACCTTGTGTCGGTACAATAAGATGCTTGTTGCAGTTGTTTTTGCGGCCTATTTTTGTCTCAGAATACTGACATTTACTTATTAAAAGTACGGTACATTGGAGTCGTGATTTCTTCGTAAGTAGCTTTCAAATTATTAAAGGGGTCTCGAACTAATTTATTCAGAATGAAGTTCAATGCCGTTGCAAACCTTTTTTAGTACTTATTTTGTCGTTGCATGTGTCCTGGTTGAGAATTTAATTTGCACATATTTGTTATTCTTTGCTGGAGCACCTTTCTTTCTCGCTGCAATTTGTATTCACTGATAATTTATCTGACGGAAAATTTATATAAAGAAATACAAACGAGAGTGGCTAGAAAATTACTTTTTGAAGTACATGAAAAAAGTCCACAAGAACATTATATTGGATTTGAAGTGTGCTATTTGAAACAATAGACTAGTAATAGTTGGATTCGCGAGTGCAGCAACTGGGCGAATGATAGCATAGTCTGCATGTGCCGTAGCACTCGTAGCGTAGACGCCTCGTAGCCTCGTAGACCAGCGGTCAATGACCCGCTACTATGCACTGCAATGCAATGCCACAATGACGCGACGCATCGACAGTAAATTTATAAGTGCCGGGACTGAACTCATTCATTGTAGTCTAGGTAGCGAAACGTAGATGTTGATGAACTAAGTATTTGTATCAGGTCTTGTGGTAATGTTATTGAATCTGATTTCATATATGAGTACGTGTTTAATATTTATACCTAGGTGTTACATCAATAACTGAGTGTTCTTATATATTTATTTACTTATTATGTTAACAATAAGTGTATAAAAATGTTTTGCCAGCATTTGAATTTAAATACATATACCAATAAATGTAACAACTGAGCAACAATGACTTGATACAAGTAAACCAATATTGACATGACCCGACTGATTGATATTAATCTCAGCGGAATTCAGCCTTTGGTTTCATAGCTTCAACTAAAAGCCTGTCAGTGAAGAGGGATTGTATTAGCGTAATTTTTCATCGCATTCCTGCCAAGTAACGTGTTCGCGTCGTTAATTTGTAAAGGAGTTACGCAACATTAAGGGCGAGATGGATCGCCGGAGACGCCGCGCCCGGGATATGACGGGAGCTTCCCGGGAATATAATGAAATTACTCTCTTTATGTCTCCACGTGGAGGGAGCGTGATAAGTAAATCCGTGAGGATGGTATATGTATAATCAGAAATTGAAAAGTTTCGGATCACTTTTGATTTATGAATGCACTGAAATAGCTACAAAGTTTTTATGATTTGCGCTAGAAGTTTTATACAACTTTTAGTTAATTTCTCAAATATGAAAGTTTGGAATAAGAAGTTATGAATTTATAGATATTATAATGGTATTTTAAAGTTTTAACTTTTGAAAATTTTTAACACTTTTGATTAATTATCTTCAAAATATTTTAATCAAATTATTTACTACTAGCGTTTAGTTCTAAATTAACATAATTTGCATTTACTTAAAATATTTTAAAGATGTTATGTATATTATAAAGAAATTGCCCCATTTGGCTAATTGTGGATGTTTAACCATAACTTGATTTTTATAATGGATACGAGGGTTATATGGCAAATGTCTCAATGTATTAATTAGACTTTCTTAATCCAGGGTTATAGTCAAAACAAAATCCGAAAAGGAGCAGTAGGTATAAAGCAGTACAGTTGAATAAGGGGAACATTTGTAACGCCTTGTTCTAATACAAAATTAGACCAAGTGACTAGTTTACTTTATTTGGCAGATAAAATTCCTTGTGCTTAAACTGTTATTTCCTAAACCAAATTATAAATAACATAAGATTTTGCTTATTAGTTGCGCGTGGGCGTAGCCTCCTCCGACGCAATAGTAGCCATAATAAAATTATTTACACAATTCCATTTCGAACGACGCTCCTACTCCGTTACGTTTTATGTCTAAACATGTTTAACGATGGAATAACGATGGAACCATTGATATATAAAAAACCCAAGATACACACTCAACGTCTCAAAACCGTCCGCAAAAAATGAGTGCACAATTAAAAATTGTGCACTCATTTCAAATAGTCTTGCGACGCCCGCGTCACTGTACGAACGTCAAAAATGCCGAAGTGTTCATTTAGAAATTGTACGAATATTGCGTCAAGAACGTTGAAAAAGGACGGGATATCGTATTTTCGGTAAGTAAAAGAGTTTAGTAATTTGTTTACGTTGTTTTTATGAGTAATTATAGTATACTTTAAGTGATTTTGATTTAATTTGTTTTAAAACTTCACTCAACGGTCCTAGTATAATACGGCACTTTTCAATTTCCTCTGTATAAGTGTAAGAATAATGCATTACAACGCCTTTCTATTTTAGTCGCATAATACATAATGACCCTGTTCGTAATAGTGGAGTCGATTTTTTATCATTGTGTTTAATTTTTTTTTTAATTAATAAGTTTATAAATTGAACTTTTTTGTGTTAGTTTTCAACAAATATTTATTCATTATAATAATAATATACTAGCTGTCCCGGCGAACTTCGTATCACCCAGTAAATGAAAATCGACATTGATTTGTCGATTGACATTTAACATTGACAGATACGAATCCCACCGTTTTATATGAGAAAATACTTTTGCTTTTATTTTGTTTTATCGTAAATTTTTCAATGTTTTTAATAGTTATTCTGTTATTCTGGACGAAGACAAATCCAACAAATCAAAAACAACGTAAATCGGTTCAGCCGTTCTCGACTTATAAGTGGTGTAACAAACACGACTTTGTTTTATTTATATAGATATATATTCTGTACGTGTATATGTCAGTAACCTCCTTCGAGACGACCCGGCTGGACAGATTTTAATGAAAGGTTTGTATTTGACCCCGTCGCCCGCCCGTAGATGGTTTAGAGGTGGAACCACTAGGTGGTGCTGCAATCGGGTTATAGAGCTTTTAATTTTTTTTATTGACTCATTGACCGTTAAAGAATAGAATTTATTTGTAATTGTGGTGGTTTCATATATTTTTCAATTACATAAATATACATATAATCAATCATCCAAACGTTTGGGCAGGACAATGTCTGTTGAGTCCGCTGAACTCCTAAACGGCTGGACCAATTTTGATAAAATTTGTTGCGCGTGAAGGGGCACTCCACCTTCTGAGTCCAATTATGAATCTAGTACAGCAAAACTTCGGTAGGACAACGTCTGTCGGGACCACTTATATAATGTAGTTTTTAATCGACTTTCAAAAGGAGAAGAGTTCGTCAATTCGTGGTTTTATTTGCATATTTTATTTTGTTATTTTTATATTTTAGTTTTCCTCGTGACCCAATACGATGTGCAGAATGGACATCGATCGTCAGCCAGCAAAGACGTGAAGATTTTTTTAAGCCGAATAACTCAAGCGTTGTTTGTTCAGAGCATTTTTTAGATAATGATATGTATGTCACTGCAAAAGGCATAAGACGACTTCTTAAAACAGCTATTCCTAATGTAGTGGTAAGTAAAATTCGTTAGCCAGTTAAATTATTTTGTCAAAGTAATATCGTACCTTCATAAAAATTTTTTTTACAGGATGTGACACCACAGGACCTAATGATAGTAAGTAACTACGACGAACGGACAATCTTAGTACCTATCGCTGTATTATAAAATATTACATGTGATATATATCATTTTGATGTTGCTTGCAGATTGAAATACCAGATGATAGCGGTGGTACTAAAGTCTGTCGTACGAGTTCCATGTTTAATTTGGAAAATAAACAGCAATTTAAATCTCCTACTACTTCTTTAAGTATAGGCTCTATTTTGGATACACCTCGAAAAACACGTATTAAAAGCGAACTTCACAAGTGCCGCAAAAGGTTAATATGCAAGGAAAAAGTCATTGATAATTTAAGGAAAAAAAATTCTCGACTTGTTAAAAAAAACATTTCACTGAAGAATGCGTTAAAAGTTTTAAAGAAAAGATTTAAATTAGACTCAAATTTATGTCAAGACTTATCCACTTATATTAACCCAACTGAATTGTTTAATACTAGTTTTTTAAACAGGGTAACAAAGAAGAAGAGATGTGCAAAGTATCCTCCGGAGGTCAGGAAATTTGCATTGACATTACATTTCTACTCACCAGCAGCTTATAAATATATACGAAAAATGTATAATACCTGCTTACCTCATACAAACACGTTGCATGATTGGTACAAAAGTGTTGAAGCGAAACCAGGTTTTACACAAGAAGCACTTGATAGACTTTCAGAAAAAGTTAAAAACTCAAAAAAAACTTTACTTTGTTCTTTAGTGGTGGATGAAATGTCAATTCGACAGCAGAAAATTTGGACTGGAAAGCAATATGAGGGCTTAGTTGACATAGGTATAGAAAGTAACGACACAAATCAAATAGCTACTCAAGCGTATGTATTTTTACTAGTCTCTGTTAATGAATCATGGAAAATTCCTTTAGCTTACTTTTTCATCAGTAGTTTGACAGCCGAAAATAAAACAAATTTAATAAAAATTGCACTCACAAAATGTCACACCGTGGGAATAAAAGTAGTGTCACTAACATTTGATGGTTGTAAGACCAACATATCTGCCATGAAACTTTTAGGCTGTAGAATGGATGATGCTCACAATTTGAAACCTTTTTTTAAACACCCTTCAGCTGGTTACGAAGTTTTTGTATTTCTTGACGCATGCCATATGATCAAGCTAATGAGAAATTTATTTGAATCAAAAAAAGTAATTTACAATAGCGATAATAAACAAATAAAATGGAAACTAATCGAAGATCTTCATCAAGTTCAAGAAAAACATGGTTTACATTTAGCAAATAAATTAACCCAAAAACACATATGGTTCAAAAACTCCATTATGAAAGTTAAGCTAGCAACTCAACTTTTAAGTCGCAGTGTGGCAAATGCAATCACTTTTTGTTATACTGATTTAAAAATTCCAAACTTCATTAATTCCCGTCCAACGACAGAGTTCATTCTAGTGTTAAATAATTTATTTGACATTTTAAATTCTAGGAATTTCAACTGCGGTGGTTTCAAAAGACCCCTAAGTAGCATAAATTCAATAGATGTTTTTAGGTTTTTCCAAACATCGAAGTCATATTTATTATCGCTTTACATTATAGTCCAAAGAAAACGCACCATCAAAAGGAAGGAAGAAACAAGAATTATATTTTCTCAAGACAAAGTACCTGTATACAATTGCCAAGCCAATACAGGAATTATCGGGTTACTTGTTTGTATTGAAAGTGTACAACGTTTATATACTAGTTATGTAGAAACCGGTTATTTATCATATATATTAGCCTATAAGTTTAGCCAGGATCATGTTGAGCTCTTCTTTGGCAACATTAGGAGTCAAGGAGGGTTCAATAATAATCCCAATTCCCGCCAATTTAAATCTGCGTATAAAAAACTTTTAATGCATTTGGAACTCGGTTCCAAATTTACAGGCAATTCTGTTCCTTTGGAAAATGTGCCTATTTTGAATTGTGGGGCAACTGTATCAAACATTAACAACACCAGCATTGGATATCGTTTTGACATAGAAAACGAATGTTTGCCAGTCGAAGATAGCAGTTATGAAACATATGAAAATAATTGTGACGTCCTATCAGATTCATTAAATAATTCTAACTCCGAATATGTCTGTCAAATTGTTGGTTACATTGCGGGTTTTGTGGTCAGACATCTGTTAAAAAAAATTAAATGTGACCTCTGCAAAGATTCGACACTAGCACGTAATAAATTATGGTTTCACAAATTAATAGATATAAAGGATTTTGGTGGTCTGTGTTACGCTAGTGAAGATGTTTATACTGTATGTAGTAAAACCGAGGAGATTATAAGAAGAGAACAACGCATACATGGTCAAAAAAATACAACCAAGGCTTATTTGTGTTCCTTGGTTTTAAAACGTACCTTACATTTAAATATATTTTCTAGTATTGACACACATTCCCTTCAACAACCTGCTCTATTCAATCACAAAATTAGTCTTATAAAAGCTATTATAGAAAAGTTCATAGACGTCCGTTTACACTATATCGCAAAAAAAACAACAGAAGAGTTAAAATCGAATTCGAAAAGACAACTATACAATAAACTGAACTTGTTTCAAGGAAATTAATGTGTTTTAGTGTAAACTACTGTGTTAGTGTAAACTTCTTCACTAGCGTAACACTTTTTTTTAAAGTTTGGCGCGTCTTTCTTGCACAAAAGGACGTTCTCGCCTGTTCTTATATTTATATTAATTAAAATACTTTAGTTTCTAGTACTAGTATCTACTGGTTTTTTATTATTATTTTTAAAGCATAGTACATGACAGTTTTACCATATTTTCGCCTATTGGTATTTTCCTTTCAAATTATACAAAATATTTGATAAGATAAGTGTATTTGTGTTCAATTTAATAGAAAAAATTACACTTTCTCAGAAAGTTTATTTTTGTTTATGCTAAGAAAATAATTTGTTGATTTTTACAGGAGTATTAAAATAATGTGTGATCTAAATGATCTCAAATTGATAATATTAATTATAACCATTGATTTAATACTAGAATAAATATTTTTTTATTATATTTAGGGTCTTCACATACTTATATTAAGGAGCTTTTAGTTTAGGTGGACAAGATTTATTTTCGGTTGTGTAATTTCAGATTATTTGTGCAAATTTCAGTTTTGGTGGCAGCCCAAAGCTTTGAGTGTCAATAGTTCAGTAATAAATGGCCAAATTTTCGACCATAGTTATAACAAAATATGTTTTATACTTATACCTAGTATTTTCCTTTATTATTTTGTGCCTACAAAAAACGAATACTCATATTCACACTTATATATTTTCAACCAAAAACATAAATAAATGATTGTACCGATTATTTTATATTTGTTTTATTGATACACATGTCCTACTTACAAACATATGTATGCTCAGTTTAAAGTATTTAACAAACTCTTATAATACTAACTCAATGTCGTACAAAAATAAAAAGTATAAATACAAGTCGTCTCCACTCCATGACTTGTCCTACCGGCAAGCGTCGGTCGTAAAAATTTATTACTTTACACACACATACACACACTGCTTTATAAAAACAACTTTATACTATGCACGTAAGGTTGAATTTGCAAATTAAATATGTTTAAAGCATAACTATAATTACGTAGGTATAATAGTTGAGTTTGGTGACAGTTTCGAGTGTTACTTTTGTTCGAGATTGTGCATCTTGGGTTTTTTTTATATCAATGGATGGAACATTTAATTTTGAGAAACGATTACCATTTAAATTGGTTCGTTCGCATCTTATGAAGTCGTTTGAGACATTATTAGGCCTCTCCAAAACCAGCGGGTGGCGCTGCGTATAAAATAATTTAGCCCCCGTTAGGAATATTATATACGGATTTTTAAGTAGGTGCTTTTCTTAGGAGTGGTGGTAGCTTAATGGTAATGACCACGCGCCTCATATGCGAGAGATCCAGGTACGAAGGCGGGTACCTCGGGATTTTTCAAATTTGGTTGGTTGTAAAAGACTCGCTACATCCTAGATTATGGTCTAAGCAAACTCCGACTAAGTACGGGACATAACGTTTTGACAGGGTGTGCGTTACAAATCTACTAATGTTATACTGTAGGTGTATTCTTTATAAATATGCTCGAAGCCTTTGTTTGTGCAATCATGGTAAACAATTCCGCACACGTAAACACCTTTTAAATTGCTTTTAAACACGAAACAAACGACACGGCAGCCGCCATGCTATAGTGATAATATTACACAGAGACATTGTAATTTTTCTAGATTATGAATGACTAAAAATATTTAACATATCAATGACTTGTGTCGTATATTATTTTAATGAATATTACCGTATCAGATTACTTTATTATTGATGCAGTAAAATTTAAATGACTACACACTACAAACTTGTTAAATGGTCTTTCTATTTCATATATTTTTTATTATCTATTTTAATATGTAATAAAACGCTTTAATAAGTTTATCTCTATATTTTGACACACAAGTTCAACCATATAAATAAAAAAGTTATAAAAAGACAGCCTCTTTGGCTCTACCTACCCCTTCGGGGATTGTGGGCGTGATGTTATGTATGTATGTATTAAATAATATATACGTTATTAAGTTTACTAATATCATAACTGTTGCGTAGCCCCAACAATAGCAAGGAGGTGGTTTAATACGCCAACTACATAGAGTATTCATATGAGGCACATTAATATGGTAACGTTAGAAAACCGCTCCTCGGTTTGCGGGAACATTAGCTGTTCACCCAGCAGGCCGTATCCATTATAAGTCCATTACATTACCCTAACCAGACAGGGTATCGATGTGCCGTGACTGGCCTGGCTCATCTATTTTCATTTCAATATGTACTCCTGGTAATGGAGAGAACATTAATTTGTATTTCGCTGGATGCAATCCGCGTGGCAGTTTAGATTTTATTGCGTTTATTTCTTTTATTTATGTATTCTTAACGATGTTTTTGAGTTCTTAACTAAGATACACTATTCAATCTTTAAAACGTTATAAGTAATATATTTATTTCATGGTTTCATTAGTTTTCATGTACATAAATAGTAAGATATATACTATATAAATATAAAGATGAATTAAAACATCTTAAAACAAACTATTTGTTTGTTAATGGGTATGTTTTTTTTTGTTTGGGATATATTATCTGAAAATACTGACCTTATTCTATAATTCTTGCCTGGAAATTTAAGGTATCAACCACGAGAAGAAAAGTATTTTTTATCCAAAAATCAAGAAAGGAATGCCAGACGAAATCGTTACTATTTGACTACTCAGCTTATCTATTTCTATATGTGAAGTGTACATCATTCAAATATGTCTAGACTCGTTTTTATCTGCAATGAAGTACATATTCCATTTATACACGTACGTCTATGATTTCTTAAAAGTCCTCATATCATCTTCCTAGCGTTATGTCCCGTGTTTAGACAGGGTCCGCTTAGACCATGATAAGACAATTTTTGGATCATGGTTACAAATCCAAAGTTGCTTGAATTTGCAGGTTTCATCACGATGTTTTTCTTCACCGTCGAGTTTGTGGTTTGAACCCGCACTCCTCGGTTAAGAGGCGCGTGTCCTTACCATTGAGCTACCACCGCTCTTTAAAAGTCCTCATATATCATTACAATTTTCCACCAAAAACATTCGCGCCATAAATCATTGGGAACAAAGGGCATTTTTCGCGGCACCGCCGTTCCGACCGCTGACTTATATCATGCATTCGAGCACATTCTCGTGTTTCTTGTGATTTAGTGCTGAAACACATTAACGTTTGAAAAGAATAATCAAACGCACCCTAGGCGTTTATTACTTATTTATTCGTATTTCCAGCATTCCATAACAGATCATTAATAGGTGATAAAATGCCATATCATAATATCACATTTGTATGAGATACTTTAATTTTTCGTGACATCTCTAATATATATATATCGCTTAGATACGTAAAAACTATACAGATAATATATAAAGGTAGACTTTACCACACGTAGTCCTTTAATTTTATTAAATGCTTATCCAACATTTAAAATATCTGTA
This sequence comes from Glyphodes perspectalis, assembly GCA_951394215.1. Classification (NCBI taxonomy): domain Eukaryota; kingdom Metazoa; phylum Arthropoda; class Insecta; order Lepidoptera; family Crambidae; genus Glyphodes; species Glyphodes perspectalis. The sequence continues at coordinate 5,883,551 of OX596201.1, forward strand.
GAAAATGTTTTCGTTTAAACTAGCTACCGACATATTTTAATTTCCCATTGATGAACATCTAACAGTAGTTCATACTTTCAACACAATGCAGTAGAACTAAACACACCCGAGAAGCATTTTCGGGATTACATGCAAACTTTCTCGCCACTCCAATCGCATATTCGCCGGGCACAGTTCATATTCGCGGATGTCGGCGCTCCCAAAAATTGTTGCTGCACCGAAATCTGGGAGTAATACAATTTCGGCGCTCGGATAATTGTTAGTGGAATGACCACTTTCGAATTTTCAGCTGTGAAGTGGATTCTACAAAGTTGTTTTCTTTTAGTAATATTGCATATGTGCGACTATTACAGCTTGTATTTATAGTTTTAATACATAAATATCATCGGGCCTGCAATCATCACATCACATTATGCTAAAAATCGATTTGGATTTGATTTATCATGTTCTATCTAGTGAGAAGTCAAACATATTTTCATTTTAGGAGTAGGTACATTATTAGAAACCAAGTACCCAATGACCATAAGCACGTTTAAGGGCTCACTAGGCAAAAACATAGTAGGTCGTGTTCCTTTTAAGTCCCAGACCAAAATGCACTTAAGTACAGTTTTAAAATAATAAATACACTAACTTTATTTAAAATCATTTGTAGGTATAGGATGCATTTGAAAAAAAGCATCTTTCCAGAACTGCTTATTATTCTGGCATAAAATGAGCCTGTGTTAATAGAGATCAATGCTAATCTTAATGTTCAGCCAAATATAAACAACAGTAGGTTCTTATAATTTATGGAAAATGTCCTTCCAAAGTAAAGCAAAGACGCAATAAGGAATGAAATGACGTAATTCTCGAATACGGGAATTCCCAACGGGCAGACGGCTAGTTTTTTTACGTATAATCTTATCAGCAGACAGGGCGAATCGCGGATGACGTCACGCGTTTACTTGCCGGCGGCGTCTGGGGCGGGCTGCTCTGCTCCAAGCCGGTCCCGCACGAAATCCTTGCACTTGCACATCTTGCACATTCGGTGCGTGCGTTCACGCGCAAGGTTAAGTAGCCGGTCCATTGATGAAGCATGCTTTGTTTACATTCAATAAAGATTATTTGCAAATTATATATTTTGGAATCTTTAATTTATCTTACTTAGTGTGGTTGCCAAGCATGTCGTTAAATGCGACTAATGGCATATGGGGTTATGGCTATGTGATTGTGTAGGCGACAAGCTAGCCACTTGTCACTACTTTTTCACAATTTTCCATCTAACCCAGCCCAGTTTTATTTTTGGCTGAATATGGTCAAAGGGGCTTAATGAGCGTGACGTTATGTATCCCATTATTTCGTTATCCCTTTTTACTAAGCAAAAGTTCTACCTCAGATCCACCACAATAATACTTTATTGCGAATTAATAGCCTGTGAACAGGGAAAGTTCTGTGGCACAAAAATAAAAATGTTTGGCTGAATGTGGTTAAAGGGGCCTGCTGTCCCTTTGACGCTGCCTACCTCTTCGGGGATTATGGGCGTGATGTCTTAAATATGTTAGTATAAAAGTATCATTTGTTCAGTAATTTAACACGAGACGAAACTTATGAAATATTTCTAAAAGCAAAAAAGATACTTTAGTGCAAAAATGTAAAGCGAATAACATGCTACTCCGGTAGAAAGTGACCTTTATTGTTGGCCATAGACGGCAAGGAAAGCGTGCTGAGTGTTTTGTAAAGGTTATTTGATATCGGACGCACAATGCAAACGCTTTGTATTCATGTATGCTGCCAAAGAGTTAGTTATTAGGCGGGAACCTGAGACGGATCCGCTGGGGACCCGCATACTGAGTGTTTAGCTTGAGAACAATGGGGTCAAAGTACCTACTGTCTGATCTTTGTAACGTTATTCGCAAATACTTCAAGTAGGCGCGTAGCAGATTTGTGCATGTATATTTAATTTATATTTTTTATCAAATAATCATAGAATTGCAAATATAACATACATAAGAGTATATGTATAATATACGCACTAACTATGGAAAGAAAACGATTTTGTTCGAGGGAGTACAGTTGTATAATAAATTGTCAAACTTCATAAAAGAATGTAAAGATGTAAACACGTTTAAAAATAAGTTAAAAATATATATTTAAGTAACTTCCTTGTCTATGTATAAGAAATTACAATTTTAGTCTTTTTTGGCTAGCTAGTTCCAGAGAAAGAAATTTATCTTAACTTCAAATTAATTTCATGTATCTCATTATAAGTGAACTGTAAGTTTTTATGAGAAATAAATTCTTTAAACCTATAAGAGCTAACATTTCCACATGTCAGCTTTTATGTACAACGATTTACACAAAAAGGGAAATTGGTGAAAAATCAGTTACCAGAAATGGAAATCGGGTTTCAAAAAATATTCCAATCTCATATTCACTTTATATATTCATTCGAGTTATATCTTGTTGTAACTCAACTATGTAGTATCAAGAGACGGATATGCGGATAAGAGCGGATGTACTCATCCTTACTTCAACCATCTCATTTAATTGTTATCCTCAAGTATACGCAATACAAGGAGTACGCAATAAATTACCATCGTTTGCGACCTTGCGGCGTGTACACCTCCGCAATTAGAGGCTGAAACTGTACCCCAATCCTTCGTCAGCCACTCGTATAATGAACCGAAACAAGCCCTCGTGGACGACAACAAGCTATCAATTATCGCAGCCCCCCAACTATTACCATAAATTCAAACTTTCAAAACAGACGCTGGGCCCGCGAATTAGTTCGTATTTGTAACGTCGAAAGTTTATTTCAACTATTTGCTACGGCAAATTGGACCTTACAAACTCAGGAATAAGATTACGGAATGGACCAGGGTAGCAGAATACAGCAAGGATTGTTTATAGCATTTACAGCAGATGGCATTGCCGAGCATTAGCATACAAACGGAAACAAAAACGGAACACGCTTTTAATAACCGTTACTTAGGCGGAAAATCTTTTTGTTTGTCTCTTTGGAAAAAGGGCGATGCTTTTAACGCTGCAGGCCTATACTACGCCTTATATATGTATACGATGCTAGGCTTATAATAGTATTTCGAGGTAATAAACATTTTGGTTTAAGTAGAAACTTAGTAGCAAGAATAATAACAGATCTAATTGGGGCTTTAGTTCTAACTCTATTTATACATTTATTTAATAATCTAGACAAGAGGTAAATTGTTTTATGGAGATAAACAAAAATTATGCGCAATAAATCTATGTAATTATATCAATATTTATATGGCGATTTATTTTCACAAGTATAGCTCTCATTCATTATGCTATTTAAATTTATTACAAAGCTACAAGCAGTTCAATTATTAAAATAAGTCCTATCATAGCTTTAACGGGCAATTAAGTTACACTACACCTTATATTTAGATAACTTGATATTGACTAAAAGTGAATAATCAAACATTCGTCTATTCTTTCAACAACTTCTACAAATAATTGGTACTCCTGATACCGAAAAGACAAGCAAAACTCATTACGTGAAACTTTATTCGTCCCACAGAAGTCGTTTAGATATATACGAGTGTACCCAATTATAACAGACAACAATCAGCAAAAGCTTTTCTCTGAGCACCAATGGCGTAAACAAGATTAGCAAAAATTTGAATGTTTAATAAATTCCTTGAATACAATACTGTGCAGAGACAGGGAGCGAAATGGCTGGGACCGACAAGGGCTGGTAAGAATAAATATACGATTTCGTTTAAAACGGTTCTACCTAAGTGTGGCAAAGGTATCTAAAATTATAAAGCTTAATTTATTCTATGATCTATTAAATGTGTGTTTGAAAAGCAGATAGGTAAGCTTTACATTAATTAATATGGAATTGTTTTTATATAAATAAAATTTCAGTATCTTACAGGACGATACCAAATGTCCGAAATATGTTCACACAACTGAACACCTTATAATGTAAGAAACTACGTATATCGTATCGTATTAACCAGAAACCTATTAATCAATTTCGATTGTCGAAAAAATGAACATTTTATTCTAGCATGCTCAATTTGTGCCAATCCAATCCAATCTGTAGGTTGTTTGTTTTCTATTCTCACTCCGCTGTAACCCTAGGGCTAGGTCAGACGGTAGGCGGATTTACATAAAAATTCCGCGCCCTACAGCCGTATCTGCATTAGGCCGGGTCGCGGATTAAACCGGATAAAAAGTCCGTCAAGGCAAATAGATTGCCGGCGTTGTTAATGCCGGCCCGACAGTGAAAACACATTTTGCGCTTATAGACACATTTAGGCGAATTTGCGCGGGGGACAAGACAATTACGGCCGCAAATGTTTTAATAGACACTGTTAGGGTAACATATGCGCATGAGTTCATTTGTTTCTGCTGGAATGGAGTAATTGGAGGTTTAGCTACAGTAAAGAGTCAATTTAACTTTTGCTTCGTTTCCGCTCTATCTTTTTTTATTTTTTTCGTATCTCATTCTGGAAGATTTTGAACATTTTTTAATGTTTAGCATTCAAAGAGAGGTACAAATATAGATAACAATTGTACATGATATTTTTTACTCTTTTTGTTGTAGGTATTAGTAGGTAGGTATAGCGAAATTAAGGAATTATGTCTTTATTATGCTATATTCGTATATTAATGTGTTATGTTCCATAAGCCAACTAAAATTAATTAAAAAATGAAAAATTACTTTATTGATAAATCATTTGTTTATCTTTTGAGGTCCAGTACGAGTTCGAGGAATCATGTATTTTCCGGAAATATTTATAAAATTTAACATGTAACATCAATATAAGAGAAACCTTTTTGACCGTTTATTATTAAAAAATGTTTTCAAAAAGCACATGGTAGGTTTTAATTCACTTAAAGTACATTCGTGTCAAATATACTGTAAAATTAATTCAAAAGACAAAATGAAACAGCTCTGATTGTACTGGTCGTCATGTGCAAAGCTCATTGGCTATTTAAATTCTTATAAATTAGTTAATTATACCGGTAACAGTATTATGAGCTATTCTACAATCGACATTTTAACACATAAAATTGCGATAGCCTATCATTTTGTCCGTAAAACCGGGAAGTATCAATGTAGTTCAAATATATTGTTTCCCTAATGGTAATGTAGCCGCCGCGAAATTACCTACATTGTTGTTAAACTGGGCTTTATTCGCCATAGCTTAAGGTTAGTTTTGCTTTGCCAGGTTAAATGCCTATAAACGTATGTAATGTCTGTCGTTTCATCGTGTTGGTGGTAAATTAATTTACTATTTAAAGCTACTCAAAGCAAGAAACCTATGTTGGCTCATTTTCGTCTACATTATGTATGGTTTTAGGACTATATTTACATTGGCAAAAGGAAATCGCTGTTAAAGGTAGAATTTATCTGCTTATTAATTAGTTTATGTTGAATACACTTAAAGTAAAAGCTACATATGTACATTCAGATCTGCATGGATATACCTATTATTTTTTTATTTTCGAGTTTGAGAATCATTCTCAGAAAAGTAGGTAATTATAATTTAAAAATTAAACGTGTTTTTTAATTGTGCTTCCTATTAGAAACTTTTCACGACTCATGAAAATTAAAATTACTAAAATTTAATTTAATTTAATGTTAAGCTGGCTTAGTCTGTGCGATTCAGTAATCGACAATAACAGGCTTAGTATGAAGGTATATTGAGAGAGAAGTAAAGAGTCTATCTAGTCTTAACTTATCATTTCAATGTAGGTACTTATTAAATACAGCTTGGTTAGCCAATTTATTTTGGTTAAAGCCGCGAAATAAGAGACGAATTGTCTTCTTTGCTTTCTTACTGTTTCAATGTCTTTAATATCGATTAAGCCGAACTATCACGCAAAATGCAACCCCTGCCGGTTCTAAGGTCACTTAAATTATGCACCACTGTTCCAAATGCCGCATTGCAATTTCGCAAAACAGTTGGTATAAGACATGCAACATAGCCCGAGTCTGCACTGTATGCTAATATCGCCACTTATCTGCGTTCACTACCCCTTTTTACGAGCGCTCACAATGTGACCTCGGCCTTAGCTATTAATTATGGAAATTATTGTGGCGCGCAGAGTACGACAAACAGTATTGTGGAAGGCGGAATAAACGTTCACTTTTATTGCTTTGTTTTATTGAATTCGAGGGCATTTTATAGTGTTAACTCAAACGGCATCTAAATAGATAAGAGTATATCTACCTACTTATAATACTTGTTCCGACAGTAGTCAGAACATATGAGCACTTTGTTGTAGTTAAGGGAATACTATACAACACATATTATGCGAAGCAAAATTTTATATAAGTATTTTATTGAGATAGGCATCATGTGTGTGTATAATGTCAGAGATACTTTCTGAAAATAACTTAAGGTTCTTTCTTTTGACTTTTTTAATTGATTCATTGCAATCTGAATAAGAAATAATTAAAGTTTAATAGCATGACCGGTAGCAAAGATATTAGATCATGTCACACATCCATGTTAATATGCGTGGTATTTATTTATTTATTTATTTATTAGAAAACCAACAGCGTTACAGTTAGTGTTGCATAAAAAATATACGATATCTTGATAAGACTAATACATAACAGGTTTTCCTTAAACTAAACTAATTTTACGGTGTTACCTTGTAGCCAAATTTCTATGAAGTGAACCTGGGTGTTATTGATCACCACTTTTGGTGAATATAAGAATTTGTAATAGGTTTAGGGCACTTCACTAGAATTTTCTACAGAAACAGGCTTTGGGACAGACTTACTATAATAATATACATAAAGAAGTACATACATTTGAAATACCACAAGTTAAACATGTGAGCTAAGCCACCACAGCTCCTTATCATCTTTCAATTCAACCGATTCTCAGTTTTATGACGAAGATTTAAAACATTGTTCGTAGATTAAGAATATTAGGGCCAACGCCCGAAGGGGACAATTGGACATCATATCCCTAGTGCTTTAAGAAAGTAAGATTGAGTTTTGTGGAGTTAAAAAGGTCAGACCCCAGGGGCCACTTTATGCGTCTTATGTTTATAACTTACAGTAAACCGAGCTACGAGTTGTATGTAGGTATATCTCTATTACTTTGTGCTGAATACGACTTTGGTAGGTATTCCAAGAAAATGAATGAGAAAATATAGAATATTCGCCGCTGATTTATAAGCGTATGATTACAAACTCGGCTTGAATATAGGCTAACACAAAGGGTTATGATTTTAGCGAACATGTTTGTATTTAATATGTTCCACTGTTTACCTAAATCTGTGTAACATATCCGAGTTTGATAAATGAAAGGTTAATCGATCCGTTATTTTTAGTCCCACGAACATAGACAGCATTTTGATCGACTTAAAAAAACAGGAAAAACACTTTTCACAGCGCGATTTTTTCGTAGTCGTAGGATTTTAAATTTATACCGTGTTGTGTTTTTATAAAAACATAAAGAATAGAAAAAAAAATCTAATATTGGAATAGTTACTGTGGCAGCGGGCGAAAGTCTGAGTTCACCGGCGGATATTGCACGATATTCGGTTGTTGTTTTTTGATTTGCCATGCAACGGTGAAAACACCGCCGGGGCGGCGGCGAAACGATAAACTTCGATATTGATGCATTCGAATTCGCCCTTCAATATTGAATGAACTTTCATAAACTTATAGCGTAGTATTCGTGTTTTAATATAGAACACGGAAAGGGAATTTATTTTCAGTTTCGTATTACAAATATTGTTGTCGACGATGTTTGTTTGTCTTGTACGCTACTCTGTCATTTAAAATTTGGACGTATTATGTTGAAAGATAAACATTTTTAATTTACTCACTTTGCTACTTCAAATATGAATAAGTATTTCATACAGCTGTCGTCAACAAATTTATTTATGACGTTGATTACATCTACATTCAAATAGGAGATAAATACTTATACTTACCTACTTATGTACATACATACATTCATACATAACATCACGCGTATAGTCCCCGAAGGGGTAGGCAGAGTCAAAGGGGCAGCAGGCCCCTTTATCCACATTCAGCCAAAAAACAAAACTGGACTGGGTTAGATGGAAAATTGTGAAAAAGTAGTGACAAGTGGCTAGCTCGTCGCCTACACAATCACACACCAAAAACCCCACACACCATTAATCGCCTTTTACGACATGTTAGGCAAGAGACACTGTTGGCACATTCTTTCTTAGTCCCCGACCAACATGGGACCTACTTATGTGCTCGTACAGATGGACATTTTGTTTGACGTACTCATCATCTTCCTAACGTTATGTCACGTGTTTAGACGGGGTCCGCTTAGACCATGATCCAGGATTTAGCGAGTCTGGTAATTACAATGAAGCGACTGCTGATCTGACCTTCGTAACCCTAAAATAGGGGAACCAGACAATTTTTGGATCATGGTTGTTTGACGTACTTCTATTAATAAAAATTGGCGAAATATTTTTTTCTGTGCTGTGCTAATCACAAACAAATAGTAATTTAGTAATAAACCTACCATTCACATATCACATACCGTCGTGACTTGGGCAAATTCCAATTATAATGAAAGGTCACATCAGATTTAAAACTGAAACCCCACAACGAAAATATCGTGTTGTGAGAAGTAAAAACCCATAGTTCACGAGGTAAAATCACTTTATTTTTTGGAGTTAGTTAAAACTTCACCTAACCTCCATTTCAAATTAAATTCAAATTATAAATCTCGTTATTTATATAGGCTTAAAAAATCCACTTATAGTCAACATGTACAGAAAATAAAATAGTTCGGAAGGTAGTAGTCTACCTCCCGAACCAGAAGTAATATTATCGAGAAGAAACCGGCAAGAAACTTGATAGTTACTTTTATAAAAGCCAATTTCGTAATTAATAATTAATCTACACTTAATAGGTAACAACACTGCAGGTGAACACTTCATTATGAGGTTAAACATATATGCTTGTCATTTAAGTAGTCTTCAATCTTATAGTAGCCTGTATTTCCCATTTCAGCCATTCATTAGAATCAGTAATTTGGTCTGTTAAATATATAGCCTATAGATAGAACCGTAACAAATCGATTGACAACTCATTCATCAAAATCGGATAACAGGTACATTGGCGGAATATTTAAATTAATATATAAATAATAATCGATACATACATAAGTTATTATATAAACGCATACATCCTAGGGCAACTAAAATAATCACCCGTTCTTGCCTTTGCCGTCCGCAGTCGAGTAATAACCCTTTATTGTTGCCTTTGCCGTCCGTAGTCGGGTAAAAAGGAAAACATTAACCTTTTTTGACCCAGCTAATACCGAGGAAGTGCATTACCAGTACTCAAACATTGATGGTTTTGCGCTTGTCGCTTTAGCAGCGAACATCGCATTAATCCCTTTATTCTCATTTTCCAAGTTGGTAACGCCATTAACCGCGGATGACTCCTATAAAATTCGCGGCCTAAAACCACATAAAACAACGCAATATTTAGTGGCGCGAAAACGCAACACCTGCTGACCCGCCCGCTTTGTGGAATATTTTATTGTCAGAACAAAATTCGGCCCTTTGTTACACCCGTACGTGCTGGCTGTATTGTGTCTTATGAGCAGACATACCATAAGTGGCATTCGTTAGATATTAAAAGTTGGTTTAGTAAATGCTAATGCTTCGAATTTGTTTGAAACATTTCGGCTGCTCGTTAGTTTCAGTAAACTGAAAGTGGCTGCCGAGGTTAAAATGATCGGCTTAGTTAAAACTTCCTAACGAATACCTATGCTTATGCTATGTTATGATGATGGTAGCCTTAGGATAGACTTTTTATTTGGTCATCTTTGTTTGGTTGAACGCGCTAATCTCAGGAACTATTACTGGTCCGAATTAAAAAAATATTTTTGTATTGTATAGTACATTTATCGAGGAAGACTATATAACCATTTATGGTTCGATGGCTCGACTGGCTCGATGGCGCATTCGGTAGTGACCCTGTCCTATGCGCCAAGAGTTTTGGGTTCGATTCCCACCCAGGACAAACATTTGTATGATGAATACTTGTGTTTGTTCTGTGTCTGGGTGTTAATATCCAATATTTAAGTATATATTTGTAATACCACTGTTGATTCTGATATCCGTAACACAAGTGCTTAAGCTACTTACCTCGGAGTCAGATCAATGTATGTGATGTAGTCGGATATTTTTATTTATTTATATAGCATGTAGCCTATATTATGGCTACATAATCGCAAAAGAAACCGCGGACATAGCTAGCACGTTTATAAACATCCCTGACAATGCCAATCACTTACAAATAAGTGTAAAACTACTTATACTTATGTTTAGAAAAAATATTTCATTTTTAGCCTGCGTATTCATGTTTATTTTTAACCTGAGTTAGTAGATAGACATCTATGCAAAATCATTGCGTGCCAGAGACATCGTTCAGGGTATATACATGCAAATATTCCGGCACCGCAACCTCAATTCACAGCTAGTACTGTTACCTGTACTATAGTTTGCCAACTAACGAAAATAGCGCTGCTGTTTACCCGTACAACCACTTTCTGTTTATCGCCTGTTAAACATTCACTGTTTACGAGAAAACCTGGAGTGAATGAATCATTCCCTTTCCACCGAAAGTATAAGCTCTCGGTGGGAGTAAATTATTTATGTAATTACTTAAGTAACGGAACTTAGACTGCTTTGAGTGTCAGGTGACAGGCAAGTATCAACCCCCTGATGGATAAGTACTTTGTTATTGAGAGTCGTGAATACTTTATAGGATCTCTAAAACCTTTATGTTACAGTTCTCAGATGTTCTCTTTGTCTGATTCTCAATGTCAAGGTTCAATGAAAACTATTTGTATTTATTTTGTTTGTTTTTTGATTTATACGTATTTATTACTATATAATGCACGTTTAACTCACGGCTAAGTAAAGTGAATATTATTTAATGTGCAATCTTACCAAAGTTTAATTCGACCAAACCGACATTAGCCCGGTGAAATAAACACTGATTTTCCATTTCTGACACTACTTCATTAGACTAATTAACTGATTTGTTTTTTTTCCTCATCCAGCGTCACCAAGTCTACAAATAACATTCCCGATAAAACAGAACGCTCTTAGCTAAATACTATAAAACGGATTAAGAAAGGTTCATCATCTTCCTAGCGTTACGTCCCGTGCTTAGACGGGGTCCGCTTAGACCATGATCCAGGATTTAGCGAGTCTGAATTATATTAAAGTGACTGCCGATCTGACCTTCTTGACCCTAAGATTGGGGAATCAGACAATTTTTTTGGATTGTGGTTACAAGTCCAAAGTTGTTTGAATTTGCAGGTTTCATCACGATGTTTCCCTCACCGTCGAGTTGGTGGTATAAATACGTACATGGATTTGAAAAATCTAGTGGTACGTGCCCAGGTTTGAAACCGCACGTCTCGGTTAAGAGGCGCGTGTCCTTACCATTGAGCTACCACCGCTTTAGATTAAGATAAGTTCATTGACATATAATAAAGTTTATTTCATGACTTGCCGAATGTAATAAACGCGATAGTGCCAATTTGTCAGCATATTAATTACCATGATTAACTATGATGGCCCAAGTAAAGCGATGCTGTGTTCGGTTAATTATGTCTTGTTTAGTTTGCAGATTAATTAAAATAACATTAACATATTAATTAAATTTGCAAGTAACTGAAGGACGTCTCAAAGGGAGCTACGTTCGTAAAAAGTCGACTAAACTTTGCATTTATTAACTTGTGTTGCTTAGGTAGATTCGGCTTTTTGAGGATTATTTGGAGCTTTATGCTAATTAATTACAGTACTTTATAAGTAGCGTGCATGATAAAAATCTCCAAAATTGAATGGTAAATAAAACGTTATCACCGTTAAAACTAGATTTTAAGTTTTTTTTTTATTTTATATGAGTATTATTTTAGGATATCTATGTATGCATAGAAGACACTATTCAAATCAATTATTGGAAATATTACAAAGTATGGTGACATATATCCGGTAAGTGATAGACGAGTACAATTAATTGTACATTGATTCCTTTGTGGGTTGATGGTACGATTGCTATCATAAAAGCAGTTGGTGTACATCATACCCTGCTACCAGCAGGTATATGAGGACGAGGAACAAGACAAAAGGCCCATCTATAAATATTTCTAAGTAATAAGTTACACAGCGCACAAATCATTTAACCCTTCCCAGTTTCCCTAAGCGTCAATCATCATTTCGAAGTGTTCCAAACAAAAAAATTAAACTAACGAGCTGAATTTATAGATCCCGATAGCTTGTTTGTTGTTGCCCTTCAAGAGCGAGCTGCCGTAGGCATGCGTGCGCGCGCGCATTTGTATATTTTCGCTCCCAATATAGTGATGCTTACGCTAAGCCACTGTTTACACTCACCGAGTAGCCGCAAGCGTAAAACAGAGCTGGTGTTTACTATTTGTTATTATTTGGCTTTTTTATTTGTTTTTTTTTTGTACACTGTCAATTTATCAACAAATGGTTGATGGTCTTAGTCGAAATTTCCTCCGATTAAAACTGTGATACAATTGTATAGAGATAATTGTTAAAACGGGACGAAAATAAAATAAGAATTAAGTTTAAAAATATAATGCAGAGAGATTTTTTAGAAGGACTCCATGTTTTAGTGAGCGTGAAATGCTTTTCCTTTTTGACGATTAGAACATTTTACTAAAAACTCTGCTCCGAAAAGCTTTATAATGTAAAGGCTTTTATATGCGGTTTATGTATTTAGCTGTAGTACAAAAAATCTCAACTTCATTAAGTTTATACTTCTTCATAATTAATTAAGCTGTTTTTTGGTTTAGACAATAATATAGTTGACAACTTATTTACCTTTTGTTTCAATTATAATTTGCAACAAACTCCAAATTCCGTGTATGCCAGAATTTTATTAAAACGATTTATTGAATACTAATCACTTACTCACACATTTGACTACCGTAAAGCGTAAAGATGGCTCCTTATAATAACACTATTTGCTGCTAATGTATGCTAGCGGTGTGATTGAAGCAAACTACGATCCCAGGTGATTATTAAAACCAGTACCGGACTATTTGATGCCAGACCTGATAATCGCCTCAATTCAATATTAATGTCGGTTTTGCTAGCCGGTTTGGGATGCACAAAAACTGGATAATTTATGTAAAATGAGAATGTGTTAGATAATTAACATTGTAACGTGTAAGGATATTAAGTATTCAGTCTTAAACACCTGGCTAAAGATTTAGGGTTACTTAAGGAACTTCGGGAAAACCTTAGTACATAGGTATATTTAAAAATCAGTACAACTATCAGGGTGATTTAATTGTGTAAGAGCAGATAAAATATTGTAGACGTGCCCTAAGAAATACGAATCATTTCTCCTGTGTAAAATTTATCACAGAAACGTCAAATTAAATCTTACCATTGGTCATGGCAAGAAGTTAGTAAATCAGTACTTAAGTATGTTATGGAAAAATATATTTTTCTCCTTTCAGTCACAACATATTATATTATAAGTACTTATCACCAGTAATTTAGTTCAGCATCGTTTCACAAACGGTAGACTCTCATTATTAAATACAATATCAAGGTTGGTACAATAACGAACATAGAAAATCCTATGAATTAATAAGTTTGAATAGTACTAAGCCATTAAGCGACACGGCATTTATACTCAAATCGTTAATAACTGTAAAGAACCCATAATCGAAATCCGTTTCTGTTCAATTCTCAATGTCTTGCACACCAAATTGTGAAATGCCATCACGCCCGAAACATCATTTAATAATCGTTAAATTTATTTAATCGTAAAAGAATTAATAGCGGATGTAGTGGATGTTCTATTTTAATTTTATTGCAGTCGGGAGACAATCGCGCGGAATATTCATGAGAGCGAGTGGAGCGTGCCCACGCCACGCCGCTTTCGACACCCGCTCGCACCTACGATAGGCCATCCGAGCAGACAGACAGACAATTATGTATTAAATTGTCCATAAAAGCTTAATCATTAGGCTCAGTATTCAATTTAAGAAATATGTTCATTTTAGCGTAAATTTTGCGAGCAATCTTACGATATAGTACCGATCCAATTTGTCTGGTTTTTCTAGATAAGTCTTACGAAGATCAAACAGTCGCTTCAATATGATAACCAGACTCGCCAAATCCAGGACCATGATCAAGCATACTCAGACCAGGCACGAGGCATAACACTAGATGGATTACGCTAGTTACTAAAAGAAAAAAAAATATCTACACCAAAAAAATTAAAGTGTCTATCCATTGGACTCAGCATTACGTATCTCTTAAAATTCCGTCGTTATTGATTTCTTATAATCTTTATGTCAGTGCTAATTATTATTCTGTATCACAGATTTTGAACATAAAGACTCACTGAGATCTCCGGATATAACTGTAATTCCTGTTGAATCGTAAGGCGTAAGTGTCAAATGCGCTGACTTATAGCGCCGCGATGCTAATGTGGTCGCCGGCCACAAAAAAGCAAATATATGCGCATCTTATCATTCTGTCACACCTCGTGTAGTACAAACATCAACACTTAGGAAGTGTTTAATCTGTTCTCCAAGTTTTATTTGCTTAACGCACTTATATTTTTGAACTGACACTGACTTTTTAAATTTATATTTTTAAAGAAACACGATGTTTTATAAACATATTATTGGTATAATTACAGAAAGGAAAAGTAAATTACGTTATAATTATAATAGTTATAAATTATAATAGTTATTATAGAAAGCTTTCTCTGTTTATGCCTAATGTACAAAGGGGTATTTAAGCGACATGAGATTTTTACAATAATGATAAATAAAATCATGCTTTCTTTGGCCGAATAAATATTATTTAATATTTTTTTTTTCCTCCGATCAATAAGGAAATTTAAAAAATGCTTCTTATATTGTATTAAATAAATCTGTACTTTGTCACATCTCTAAAACTATTTATTGACTAGAGTTTAAACAAGCATGGTAGTGACAGATGTTTTAAAATGCTCTTGACAATATATTGCGTACCTGAGCTAAAATCATTCACGAAGATAATGTGCAATCCTTACAACTAAATACCTAAAGGGGTTAATGTCGAATGTTATGCATGATACAGTCTTGATTAAAATTCCCATTGTGGCTAGCTAACGTCACCTTCGTAAACTTACTATACGGTCAAGGTAGTTCTTCTAGGGACAAGATAAACAATGAAAAAGTTTCTGTTTTGATTTTAACGACTTAGACAGCAACAAAGAAAAGAAGTATGGGTAAAACCACAATCAGACGTAGAAAAAGTTTGTAACTTGATAGATAGATAGATAAAATGTTTATTCTTTAAAACAACAAACACACATATTTGACATTACATGCACATTACACACAAACATTATATATAAAAATAAAAACCAATCAATACAAAAAAATTTAAACAGATTATTAATACAATAAAAAAAAAAAGATATATTTCTACTCTATGTAACAACAACTCATAATGGAGTATTTAAATTTGATAATGTTCATCATCTTCCTAGCGTTATGTCCCGTGCTTAGACGGGGTCTGCTTAGACCATGATCCAGGGTTTAGCGAGTCTGGTAATTACATTGAAGGGACCGCCGATCTGACCTTCGTAACCTTAAGATAGGGGAACCAGACAATTTTTGGATAGTGGTTACAAATCCAAAGTTGTTTGAATTTGCAGGTTTCATCACGATGTTTTCCCTCACCGTCGAGCTAGTGGTATAAATACGTACATAGATTTGAAAAATCCAGAGGTACGTGTCCGGGTTTGAACCCGCACTCCTCGGTTAAGAGGCGCGTGTCCTTACCATTGAGCTACCACCGTGCTTCATTTGATTAAATAATGTTAAATTTGATTAAATAATGTCACGTTATAGAAAATGTAAGCTTTGAAGCTCATATAATTAATAATCTACTTTCTTCTGCTAGCATGCCTTGTCCGCGTAGATTTTAGGATTAAGCCCAAACGGAATACTACGTATCCTATGGGATCACAAAGATAATAACTAAGTCAAAACAGCTATTACCATTTAACCGGTGAATGTTGATAGAGTATCAAGTAGCCAAACATACTAACTGCATTTATAACATTAGTAGGATTTTAACACGGTAATATCAAATTGACTTTAAAGTCACCAAATAAAATTAATGTTTACTTATTTGGCCTGCTAGGTTTATCTATGATCGATTAGGATAGAAGGTATGAAGTAGCTGAATGTAGTTATTGAAGTTGTATTGCACAGGCCCGCGAAACTTGTCTACAAAAAACCCTTTTAAAATTTTAATTGACATGCAGCTACATATTATGCAGTTCAAATAATTTAAAAGCGCTAAAGAAGCTGTACTAATTTAGCACATTTCAACGAGTATATTTTAACTTTCGAAAAAAGAGTATGCAACATTATAAACTATTCATTAGTTAAAAGCACTTAGTTAGACCGGCATTAGCAGGCCACTTAAACAGTCCATACAAAGCAATACGAACATTTTTTGCCGGCCGCAGTTTATCCATTTGGTCGGATTGATTGATCGAGCGCCGTTCCAAAACTGGCCAGTTACCGAGACAACTTTATTACCAATCTAGTTGCCGTAAAAGTGCCATTAGATTTACGACACAGCTGTAGCGAAGTAGGGTTGCTGACTAGGTTAAGATGCGGACGATAATCTTCGATCTTAGAACAACCGTTGCCTGAAAAATGGGAACATTGACTACTACTTTAGAAATGATCTAAGCCTAGAATAGGTAATGGTACAATTTTACAAAGTGTTTGGTGTTTCACTTAGACTTAGGTACAAATGGGATACTAAATTTAATAGTATACTCATATACGGTTTAAGTACTATTTGGTATGCTTTTATTTGCTTGGTTCCAAACGATTGATGTCTCTCTCAGCTTTATTGAGTAGTAGAGTAATAGCAGTAAAACGACTTAATAATCTGTTTCACAGTTTCATATCAGGTAAGGTTTATATCAGAGAAATACTAAGATATTATTTCAGATGGATAACAATTTAGTCGCAAATCAAAGACATCCGCGGCAGTTATAGGGCACTAAAAATAAGGACTTCCCTTGCTTTCTTAACTTCTGCATGTTTTTTTTTTATAAAACAATCTTATAGTTTTTCGAATTGCAATCATCATTTGTTGCGTGTCAACCCTAAACGCAGCTGTCTGAAATGTGCAATCAGCCGCACTGTCCATATGAGAGTTTATAATATTAAACTTTAGAGCGATTGCGATTAAAGGCGCATTTGAAAGCGATCTGGAGGCAGTGTTGTTTAGGCCCCGCCAGGTCTGCGCCTGCGCCTGCGCCGCGGCCTTGCACGCGATCTAGCTAGTGACAGGGAGCCAATGTAATAGATCTGTTGAAAAACATAGATTGGATATATTCTTCATTACATATCCATCCTATGAACCCACTATTCCATGTTGGTCTGGGACTTAAAAAGAATGTGCCAACTGTGGTTCTTGCCTAGCATGTCGTAAGAGGCGACTAATGGTATATCGGGTTTTGGGTGTGTGATTGTGTAGGCGACAGGTTAGCCGCTTGTCACTGCTTTTTCACAATTTTCCATCTAACCCAGCCCAGCTCTATTTTTGGCTGAATGTGGTTGAAGGGGCTTGCTACCCCTTTGACTCTGCCTACCCCTTCGGGGATTATGGGCGTGATGTTATGTATGTATGTATGTATGTACATATCCATCATGTAGTGTTCAAATACCAATCAGCTTTAATAATTGTTAATTATCGTGTGATTGACTTGTCATGAGATAATCAATATCGGCGTTTGGAAACTGCCACACTGTAGCCTAATTTTAAGATCTTAAAAAAATTTATAATTATATAAAAAATATATTGTATTCAGTACTCATTCAGCACATATTTTATTTGTTAAAAAAGCTCCATTCATGATTTAAGAATTATTTACAATGCTTGATAATTACGTTTGCACTTTATATACATCAGCCGCAATGCCAAAGAGCTCAATCCCAATGCAGCATAACTAGTTTCCAAATAAACAGAGCAACATGACTTAATATAGGAAATTGTATGTTTATCTTCTCACCTGCAGATAGCCATCTTTTCGAGTTAATATGAATCACTACGAGGAACCGCGCAGGAAACACATGTAAAACATCTCCCGTGCTAAATTGGGTCACCATTGTTGCTGCGCTAATTCCACGCCAAAAATACTACCTCAATTCTAAATCTAGTGATTTGGTTGCGTCGTTTAAATATGACCCATCCAAAATTCAATATACTGTTTGTTT
The DNA here is from genome assembly GCA_951394215.1 of Glyphodes perspectalis. Lineage (NCBI taxonomy): Eukaryota > Metazoa > Arthropoda > Insecta > Lepidoptera > Crambidae > Glyphodes > Glyphodes perspectalis. The sequence goes on from OX596201.1 coordinate 5,901,847, forward strand.
AATAGGGAAATCTGTTGAAAACCTTAACTTTAGTTTAAATATCCTAATATTAAAGGCTTATTTGTGTGTGACACATTGTTTTCTCCGGTAGGTGGAGAATAAAAATAATATTAACAAAACATCCCGTGCACTCATCTTAATATATTTAAAAACACGCTTCACGTTGTTTGTCCGCGAAGGACTCCGAAACTTATTAACCGATTTTGATCAAATTTGCACGTTTGCAGTTTGATCCAACTTGAAAAAAAGGATAGCTTACAACTCAATTTATTTAATCCGATTATGTGTCATTGACTGTTAGACGGAATGAAGTTCGCTGGGTCAGCTAGTTATTTATAAAATTAACGAAAGTACCACAAAATTCTTTTTAAACTTTGAACCACTCTGATTCATCAACTACTTTTGAACCCACGCCCTATTAATATGTCGTGGCGCCTAAACAATGACGTCAAAGCCTGTCAAACTACCCTCGTTCAGTTTTCAGAGTCACCGTAAAAACTCTGTGGAAACAAACTATACGCGAAGTTGCAAACAAACCCGGGAACAGAAGCTATATTGTTTATGGCTCCCGTATTAACTGTTTCGCAGCCTTTTAAAAGGAGTCTAAAAAGTAACAGCAAACTACTCCGTGAAACTAGTTCACAAGTGGATAGCCTTTTTGTAAAACACGAGAAAGTCTTTTAACGCAAAACTTCACGATAGCTGAAGTTCGATAGCACAGAGTTTCTGTCGAGTGTTTTTTCGCCATCCGCTGTATAAAGAATTATGATAATTCTTTGAAACCCGAATTCGTTCGTTTTGATTTTTTGATATTTCGAATATTTTTGCAGGTTTTACCTTGTTTATAGATTATTGTATTAATAATTTGTTTTACCCTGATCACTAATGGTGGTAGTTATATGAAGGTCGGTTAAATTTTATATCTTATTCAGAAAGACTCACAGATATGACTGAAGACTGAAGGATTACATTACAATTTAATTCATCAAATTTAATTATCTCTTTGAGTAAAAACCATCTCGCACTTGTCCATCTGTCATGGCTAATTATGATCTACCACTCGTAAATTAGAACCTAAAGTGATCAATCGTTAATCGGACATTATGATGTAGAGAATAATATCGGTGGATAAAGGCAAGGTTTAAACAAAATCAAGCCATTGCTCCAATTGAAAATATAAATTGCTACTTGTTTTACCCGAACTAAAGTTGACATCATCATCTTCCTAGCATTATGTCACGGGATTAGACGGGGTCCGCTAAGACCATGATCCAGGATTTGGCGAGTCTAGTTATTACATTAAAGCGACTGCTAATCATGTTTATAAGATGTGGGCACAACGAAACTAATATAGAAGTAAAAAATAGTGTGGGCGCCGTACATAAATCCGGTAGTTTTACATCTTCATAATTGATTAGCCCGGAATACTACCTCTTAAACTCGTGAGTCCACATTAATAGTTTAAAGCAATTTTCAGGATACCAGGCGATTCCGGAATGTCGCGATTATGCATCATATCTATGCATCATAAAAGTGAAGTTGAACTTAAATGCTGACTACGTTAATAACTTTAGAGAAGAGCTTGAAAGTAAACTTTTTTGCCAATATGTTTTTGGAGCCATTATATATTTAAAGTTTGCCAGTAACCAATATATTAGCACATCTACAATGTATATGGTTGGTTTTCTAACATTAACCGAACAAATATCTACTCATGCAATACGTTAAAAGCTTCCACCTTCTTTTCTGCAGCTTAGTTTACTCGACTAGTTAAACAGGAAACTGCAATTGCATCTAATATATAAAATTCTCGTATCGCCGTGTTTGTTACCAAACTCCTCTGAAACGGCTTGACCGATATTTATGAAATTTTGTATGTATATTCGGTAGGTCTGAGAATCGGTCGCAATCTATTTTTCATACCCCTAAAGTAATAAGGATGGTCCACCCCAAAGCTATAGCTTGTAATATTTTTACTCTAATTCTTTTTTAGTTGTGTTTGTTATTGTCAAGTGAAGGTACTTAAAATGAATAAATAAATAAATATGGATATTGACAATCCGAGAACACATTCTATACACATTATTGTGCATTTGTCTATTTGAATAGTGAATGAATTATGAGACCAAGTTCCTAGAAATGTTTCTTTGATTAAATATATCTAAGTTTGGAGCCGTCTTCCTGGAGACCTCATTAAATATGCCTCTTCAACCGACAAAGAGGCAAATGATAGAGTTCAATTTAAACAGAACATGTGACCGTGAAACTAAATGCGCTATTGAATAATATTTGGCACTCGTTGCACGGGTAACGCCCGCGCCGGGTTCAAGGCTGGCCAGCAGACGACAACATACATACCTAAGAGGCTGACTCAGACGCTAGATCACAAGATAAGATATTCGATGGCATATTTTTGAATTTCGATGAGATCTGAGCCGCCGACGCGGGATGATGAACGACGAGGACAGGAGTACCTACTTGTTGTTGTCATTTGAAGTGCCAGTGGGCAGTGTACTCAATGTGATGTTTATACGATATTAATAGAAAGTTAGAAGTTTATTGTGACCACGCATCCAAATTTTGACATTAACAGGTCATGTGATAGGTGGCTTTTAACTTGTTTTAGAGTTTAAACCTTTAATAGATTTTGAGAGTTCAGTAGATATTGTCTCTTGTACATTGATTCATAAAATAGGTAGGTACATACATATTTTTTAAGAGAACGTTTTATACGCTTTAGTAATTAAATATCCAAATTCTGATTTCAATACTTTATGAAAAACAACCTAAAAATATTCAGAAATACCTTTTAATCTATAAGCTAACACCTGCATCCAGGAATCATATTACCAGTGATTGAAACTCAGATAATCTAGTAAGATCAGAAGATAAAACACTGTTAACGTCATCATAGATTGCTATGAGATTGACATTCACTTTTATTATAATATAATCAACTACGCCGAGTGTTAATCTAATGATCAGACTGGCAAACAGGTCCTTGATATATCTTAAAGATAATCTATACATTAACATAGGTACTAAAATGAAATGTCACACAATACTAACCGCTTCAAGCACGTCACTAATTGCTTCATTCTATAATCAATAAACCCCGGGCCATCGAACCCTTAATATATAATTTCTGAAGCTATTACCTATTGCTTAGTTGAAATCGATGCAAATTCTCAACTTTGCGAAGCACGATGAACTGTAAACTATCGATTTATAATCCGACTTGTACTCGATTAAACCAAGTCGAGACCGTGTGAACTAAACTTTCCATTTCATAGGAAATTAGCAATTAACTAGAGTGTTTCCGATGTCTGCAATAAGTCGTATTGTAAAATAGAATTAGTGGAATAGGTATTACTATAATAATATGTTGTACATAATCAGAATTTACTCAAGATAAGAAAGTTTTGCGATAGTGCCTAAACATTGCATACCATTTTACGTTATTTTTGTAGCCCGTAGACGTCAGGTTCCCAACTTAACAATAAAATATTTAGATGCAACAATAATAGCCTAAAATTATATAAGTATAATAGATGGCCAATTGTTTTAATATGTCTGAAAATGAATTTTAAGCAGCCATTTAGTTATTTTTCTGACCATTCAACCTCAATTCATGGCGTTATATCCGCCATTCATACCTTGTTATATGCAATAAATATATATCTTAGTGGGGCGTATATCACCGTTGTATGGTGTAATAGTTTTGTGAATGCCGCCCGCCGACAAACCGACAGCGCCTCTGGACGTCGTCCAAGCAAATGTCCGTAATAAATGCCTGAGAATGCTTTACTGGCGACATTTTGAACAAGCTACACATATAAAACGGGTCATCACACGCTGTAGGTATTTGATTTTTGGTGTTTAAGGGCACAATTTATGGCAGGTGTGGTGGAGTTATTCATTACTGTGATTACGACATAAGTCACCGTCTCATTTGAGGTGCTTCGATTGGTAATTATGCTGGAGTATATTTATACCGGTAGTAGTTCAGTAAATAATAACATTGGCCCGTATTAACTGTGCTGGTTTTATTTCGAGCATACTCCAGAATTCTGATACGTACTTTTGTATGGACCCTATTTTAAGTGACAGCTAGAAAAACGAAAAAAAAAGAGAAACTTATGCATTTATATAACTTTGGACTTGTGATCGAACTTGGCTCTGTTAACCAATGTCAAACGATACGTTATGAAAATCAGTTAGTATAATAATCATACTATTTAAATATATTTCCTCAAGTCTAGTTTGTACAAAGCGCTTAGAAACAGATGATTTTTTCACTAACTTTTGCTTTTGGTTTCAATCTATTTTTAATAGGCTTCTAGCTTCACTTATTAATTTTCAATACATACAATAACAACACACGCTGATATTAACCTACAGTAATCTTGAATATCTTATTTAGTAATATCATACATAACGTTCAAATATGTACATGTACATTCAAGATCACCGGTTAAAACAGCATTAGTATTATTGGGTCAGAGTGGAGTGCTCAGTCCATACTAGGTGTTACCCTCGTCACCCCATGGCACCTGTCACACGAGCTCACTCTACCCTCATTTAGCTGCGGTTATAGATTAAATAATAATTACTTGCTACGGCCGGCTATGAACTGGCTAATATCTTCTCAGTGCGGGAAATGTTACTACAACCAATAAAGTTATACAACTGTAGTTAGTATAACTGTATAGGTTCAGATAGAATGCTTAACTAGTGTGCTTATTATGTAATGTCTGTAAGTATAACATTTGATGATGATGACAACACTTACATGTTAGCGTGTTTGTTATTAGTTAGTTGTTTAGTTTTCTTCCTGTTAATTTCAGGTAGTTAGGATAGTGTAAACTTTTATAATAGTAAATTAATTAATGTTTTGTTTAATGAAAACTAAATAAGGGTGATCTATACCGGCTTATGACTTTAATTTTTTTTATTTTAACTTTGAAGTGTAAGTTAGCATGTCAAAGGTTATTTGAGTTACTTTAATTAAGTAATATTAATGTCTAGACCAGCTATACTCAATGTGTGTTCCGCGGAACCCTGGGGTTCCGTGAAGCCTTTCTGGGGGTTCCACGAAAATTGGTACTGATCATAAATATCATAACTCCTGGGGGAAAATCCGTTAAAAGTCGATTACTGCCGCCCGCGCTGTTCTAGGGTCCCGTCAAATACTCCGCTTCCTAAAAGGGTTCCATAGCATAAAAAGTTTGAGAAGCACTGGTCTAGACCATCAATAGCCATTGTGTTGGGGGCAAGACCATAAAATCTAATGACTGAGTGTTCTTGCAGAGTATCACACATTAAAATCCACCACGCTTTTGAGAAATAAAAAGCATATAGCATGCTTCACGCCCAAATAATCAACAAAAACGCCGTGGTTATAAATAATGGTAACGGATAGTGCCGCGAAACAATCATTTAAAATAATAGTTCAATTAGAAATTAAATCAATGGCGCAACAAAAAGATTATTTTTTTTTCATTTTAAATGTACATATTATATTCCAAATATACTTTTAACAATTTATGCATTAAATTTTTGAAGTATCATTTAATTTATTTAAAAAAATGATTAGGGTTAAAAACAAAAAAATGGCTGAATATATCTGCTTTTAATAAATTATTTTTTATGTCCAAATTCTAAAAATGTTAGGCATCTGTGATCTTGCAACAAGATATATCGAAAACATCGAATTTATATCGGAAATAACAATAATATGATGTATTCCTGAAAATAGGCAAATCACTATGAATATCGGAGGATTCTTGAAACTTGACATTAATAGGCTTTATTTTCACAGGACCACTATGCGGCGGGCAGTGCTGCGGCCGAGGGCAGGAGGAACATCTGCGAAGCTCCTTCAGGCGGGTGGCGGAGAACAGACTGGCGGTCACCACCAGGCCCATCAGGGAACTGCTGCTGTCCACCCGGCGGACACTTCAAGGTAAGCGGTTTCTTGAAACTTACAATGAACAAACTTTACATTCGAAATTTTCGTACAAGGGAACGCATATCAAAACTGTACTGTGGAAGAATGTACGCTGTATGACATTTGACTTGTGATTGTACACACATATATACAGAACATCACGCCCATAATCCCTGAAGGCAGAGTCAAAGAACCGCAGGCCCCTTTAACCACATTCAGCTAAAAATAAAACTGGGCTAGGTTAGATGGCAAATTGTAAAAAAATAGTGACTAGTGGCTAGCTTGTCGCCTAGACACACTACCTTGTAATAACTTGAGATTGTGTCAAGCTAGCCACTTATCACTACTTTTTCACAGTCTTCCGTCTAACCCAACTCAACAATATTTTTGGATAAATGCGGTTAAGGGACCTTTATTAGGTACGCATTGAGCTCTACTGACAATTATGTATGCATATGGTAGATAATTACACAAGTATTGTTATGAAACCGTTACTCAACCCATGTATCTACCTCAAATTCAAAAACAAAAACGAAATACTTAAAATTTTACGTAGCTACTCATTCGTGCCAAGAAATTACGTTGAGTACATCGACTTACGGAGGCGTGGTTTATATATTAGACGACCGTCGCCCACAGACTTAGGCAATACCAGGGTGTTACATCGCATTTTAACTAGTAGTCGTTCCTTGGCGCCTAGCCAATACATACGCAATCCTGGCTACGTAAGATTCTTTATGTTTTAATAAGCAGGCTGATATGTTGAAAATATAAATGCTTTATATTGCAAGTCCGTATCTAAGTAATTTTCTTTGCAATATTATCGAATGGTCCGTTGCTAACAAAGCTTTTCTTCTGCAAAATCGTCTGTAAAATGAATATTAATTTAACATTCTACGTTGAGGAAGCGGCCGTCCACTTACGTTATATGATGCCTTAATGTTCATAAAAGAAAGGAATATAGTCGAAAGTACTCTTTTGGAATAATATATATGCATCGCCTATCGATGTTTTTCAAATAATAAATATATAGACTCTTTTCTACAAACCATCAAAGCCCGAATTGATTAAGGTTAAACTGTTTTAAAGAATCGTAAAACAAAACACAAATAGTTGTAAGTATGTACATAGTTCTTAATGAAGATCATTAAGAGAGGATTATTCTTAATGCGCGGAATATAATGTTAAGAGGTAGCTAAGATATTTTGACAGCCCGCACTTAACGCTGTAACTCGCATTAAGGGCGTGCAAGCACTTTTTGTCGACAGTGCGAGTTAATCCGGGCTCCACGGGAGCAAACGTTATCTGCGGGATTAGGCGTCTCTGTGAAAGCTCGCGCCGCTCGTGTATTCACCGAAATCTCGCTATGTATCTCCATTACATTCTTCAGCATTAATTAGGGTAACTCTTTTCACCTTTTTAGTCTTACAGAATTTTCTTGTGTGGATCTATATTAACTATGCGTCGCCTCAATTAATATTTTGTAGCTGTATTTTAACAAACTTTCTACTATTATTATAAAATTGACTACTTGTAATGTAATAATAATTGCACTTTATTTTGATTTACATACGCACCTAAATGTTTTGTCTTTATGAAAAACTGTCATGAAATAGCTCAGTTACTGAAAGAAGAAATAATCTAATGAGCCTGAAACATAACCATTAAAATCTCATTCTAATTATCATATCAGCAGCTAGTTCACTCATCGATATCTCAAATTATAGGTACAATCGATAAACCAATAAATAAATGCGATACTAAAAAATCAGTCTCATTGATCGACTTCTCTGCTCCGGCGCAAACAATTTGAATTATATTTGTTTTTAAATAGACCGAGATCAAACGGTGACCAGATGTAACACATCAGGAGGACAAACAAGCTCCTATTATAGGGTTGTTATTGGAACTATTAAACTGGGACGATTGTGTCCGGACCAGTTATCTTGCTGTCCTTATTTGACAATCATAAGTGGGACTACCTCCCAAGATGTAACACATCAGTAAACACATCAAGGTGACAAAGGTTTTGATTTAGGTTGTTATTAAATTAGTGAACAGGGAGGCCCGTTTCCCGATAAATCATTCAGCTGTCCCTATCTGACAATCACAATTAGGTAATCCCAGGTGTAACAAATCAAAATTACACAACAGGGCGACAAACAAGGTTCCATAATACGGTGGTTATTGAAACTAGTAAACATGAACGCTAGGTATCTACTACCCCGATCCTTCATTCGCCTGTACCTAACTGACAATAACGCGTAATCTGATGTTCGTAGTCCGCACCGCCCGTTTCAATTAATTTATGTAGTGATAAAGATACCGTTCCCATTTGAAATTGTGATTTTATAGAATCACAGAATTTAATATTAAAAGCCCAGTGCAATGGAGTATAACGACATTTTTAATAGTTGGATGTCTTATTGGCTATAATTTGCAGGATTTTATGTCTACGCTAATAGATAATTCCGTTTCAGTACAATGAGCACAGCTAGGGTGTATAATTAACAATAAAAGCATCTCTTAATAATATTATTAACTTTAAAATAAACACGCACTAGGTCTACCTAAGCAATAACTGCTTAATTTTAGGTTTTCGTCTTTCTACAGGAACTTATATTTTGCGAGAGAGAAGGTTTCAAAATTTTTAAGTATTAATTCATATTATAAACTTATTACGTGCCTTTCATTCAATACTGTGCAGTCGTTCACGTAAACACGATTTAATTGAAAAAATATAAAACTAAAAAAAATATATTTTTTAGTTTAAATTTTTTTATCAAAAATATAAAACTTAACTGTCCATAATTTATTTAGTAAAGTAAAATGCATTATATCTGCATGAGACGGTATTTCCAAGGTTCCATCGATGGTGTTGTCCTGATAACGTCATAGCCGCGTCACAACGTGCTGCCGCACTTGGAACAATAAACACACACGAGCCCGTCGGAGGCACCCGGGGGCCCCGAGCTGGATTCATCGGCGCACAATGGCCGGTAACACGGAACGACGCAGACAAATTGGGCGGCTCGGGACGACGCCTCCGCTGTCTACTACTACTACTGTCTGTGGTTGAACATATCCTAGACCAGGACTATGAATGCGGCAAACTTTACGGTGGCTAAATGTAGTTTCCATTCAGGCCCCTCTTTCCCACCGGGCACTTTGGGCACGTGAACAGGGCCCCGCGATCTAGAGGGGCCCCCAGTGTAGCATTGTACATGGGCACATAAGGAAATTAATAGAATTACAAAACATATAAACCTAAATTGCAATCTAAAAATAAATAAGTGGTAAAACCTCACAACAATTACCTTAGATCTGAAATAAGAAACTAGAATTAAGAAATAGCATTCTGAAAGAACAACACCCTAATATAATATTCCGTTGTTATTTAAATCCATAATTTGCATAAGAAAGTTGATAGTAAGTTTTTTCTTTTTGGAGAGGACTATCGATATTTTTAGTTGGCCGAAGGCGGCCTTTACTACCTACCTGGCGGGCGGGGGAGCGAGATGCTCTCACCTCTAAGCTAGTACGTATTATCAACGTCATTGAAGCAAAGTTCTTCCGAAGGAATCATTCTCTACCCATTCCCTTTCTCTTTCTCACACACACACACACACACATTTTGATAAATGAGAATGCGTTTCCATGTATTTAATAATATGTATCGAGCTATACTAAAACGACGAATTAAGCTCATATTTCAAACACGAATGAAACAGCCCGTCCCAATTTACGATGCGCAAAGTTTGACGCTCTCATTGCACCGTGAATCGTAAAAACTTTGTTATTAAAATAGTTTATCAGAACTGAGCGGGGTGAATTGGATTCGCACCATATTTGACTAAGTAATTTCAAAGGGTTTATTCCGTTGAATGTTGATTGCAGTGATCCTTATCGCCGATATAGCACCTCGTGAGCGAATGATTAAAACTGAAGGGAAATATAAAATCAGATTTAGTTCGTCCAGAGTTAAACTAATTTTTAAACAAACTTGCCACCTAATTTATCCTCTTATAATATTTATTTTTCAAATACATATATGATACCTACTAATATTTTGGATGTTTGTTACTCTTTCACGTAAAAACGACTGAATGGATTATAATTAAACTTTACAATAATATAACTTATACACCCAAATAACATATAGGCTATAATTTATCGATGTACCACGCGAGCAAAGCCGCGGGTAGAAGCTAGTACGTAATAAAACAACTCTTTTAGAATTTCACGTTATTAGTACCTTTAGTTTCTGTTTAGTATTTCAGTCATTAAGTCATTAAATTCATGATTTCCAACGTGGTCTAGATCGATCTCCAGGTGTTAATGTAACAAAGGTTTATTCAAGGTAATATAGAATAAAAATAGAGATTTACTGATGGGATCCGGGTTTCATTATTAAACAGAAGATTTTATCAAGAAAATAAATAATAAGTGGTTGGATAAGATTGAGTGTATTTATGTATTTATTAAATGTATAAGCATATGGTTGGTCTGTAACACAAGTATTTGTTTACTTAGGTACTATAGATCACCAGTCTCTACAAACAAGTAATATCTGTATAGTTTTAACTTTGAATGTAATTAGTTGGGTGGTAATTTTTGTAACTACTTGCTTGTTTGTGGTGAGAAATAGACGAAATTATTATTATTATTATTATAAAGACTCTGATTAGGCTACTATCTAATATATTAAATTTTAGGAGTAACATAATCAATGAATATTTTTTCTTCATTAACTAAAAAATAAAGTAAATCACAGTACTGGTTTGTTGCTGTAGATTTAGTAAAAGGCTTGGCACCTTTCTGGTACGAAACCCTAAAAAAACACAATAATTTTCCAAGAACAAGTTATTCAAATTACACCGTATTATTACAGCTGCATCGACTGTTTTCTTAACTAGAAATCCTCGGTATAATTTGAATTATGCATGGTGATTTTCCGCAAGTTTATTACTGATCTTTTGAGATAGCGGTAATAATATAGTACCAGTAATTTGGCAGGTTTCTCAGTGCTTTAGCTGAGAAATGCTTAGTTGTTTAGATGTGAGAAGATATAAACTTCTGATTTTAGTGTGGTAACTTAACAAGCACTAATAATCATGAAATATCTAGATGTTAGCCGATTTTAGTACTCGTAAAACGAGCTTGAATAGACTAGATTGCTAAAGTGAAGGAATGCGCGGTCATTCACAAGCGGATCCGTACTTTTGACATCCGTTCAGCTGATGACATACTTACAATAATTTTGAGCTGATCTCCATTCCTTACGCTATGTACAGTCAATACTGTGACCGAGACTTTCCCTTATATATACCTATTCGAATAAGTATGTACACACAACAATATAATTCTTAATTAACGGAACGCTAATTTCTATAAATATCTAAAACGACTGTTCCAAATAATTGTAAATTGTATTATTAGATAAACAGATGTTCAATTACTTCGATAGGTTTCAATTTATTTGCAGCGTGTGTAAAAGTAATTGAATTAATTTATCAACACAAAACTAAACATACTGCACACTGCGCTATTTACTACTAAAACATACTTATACGGAGTTCCACAGCAACTTATAATTAAAATAGGATTCACTCTGGTAATACTTGCAAACATGTGAACTTACTGGCGTTTAAATTAAATTAATTATGTCTGGGCACGGGTTTACGTTTCATAAAAAGTAATGGGGACCGCTGTTAACCGGTGACGGTTTCATGCACGACGTCGTTACCGAGAGTGCCAAGATACGACCACCTCGACTTAGGACACAGCTTACTGAATGTAGCAGTATAGTAGCAGCCTCAAGACCTACCAGTCCTGCATCATCCTCACGATTGACAGTCAGGGACGTTCATCGCCCGATCTTCTGCGTTTTGTTTCGAGTCTACTTGAGACAACGAGACACCCAAGGTGCCTAATGTACAAAAAATGATGAAAACTGATCTTCCTCATAAGAGTTTATTAGTTCCACAACAACCGTCAATTGATAAACCGAACATTCCATGATTATTTCTGGTTGATTACATTTCAAGTTACTTTAATTCCTATCCGCTTATAATAGTCCACTTACTTGTATCATATAGAGCAAGATATATAGGAAAATAATATCAAAAGTATTTAAAATAGTTGTAATATTCACAACTTTTCCCATTCTCGTATTGAAAAACAACAACGAACTACTTATGAAATGAGAAAAACGCCATTCTTCTTAACTCTTCACAGCAACAGCTGACTCGCTCTAGCAACTCTGTAGCAAGTGACTTAACTTTCGTAGCATCGCAGGTACCCGCTACGATACTCAATAGTTTCAAGGCCGGGGTACCGCGTTTTACAAGTTGCAGGACTTAATTATGTAGCGCAGACCACTGCTACGATTTGTAGTTTCAAGGTTAGGTGGAGATTCTGCTCTGGATGTCCTGCTCTGTAGACGTGACTAAATCTGTAGCAATACATAGTCATACTTTCAATTAAGACATGCCGTACTGTCTACTTCTTTAACGTTATGGTTGTCTCCATGACAGATACGGAATATTTGGTACTAAAGATTGCGTATCTTATTAAATACCTGTGTAGATGTTTCGTACGGATTGCGGGTGCTACGTGAACGTGTAATGGTGAAATACTCGCTATTACCCATATTATCAGTATTTAGGTCTCCAGAACAAAGCCTCTGGAGCTTAGAGGTTTTGCAAAGGTTAACTTTGACGGTGTTCTGAAAATGGATTTACATGGATCCCACGAAAACACAAGTGAATAGACGCTAAGTATGTGGTCTGAAACCGAAGAAATAAACATCCGAAAATAAACGGATAAAAATACTTATTGACTTACTTTAATGGAAGTATATTTCTTAGGTTTATGAACTTTCCCACGCTTTATATGAACCACCAAGATCTCAAACTTCTCCTTAATATTGGAATAATACCTGTAATATTATCTAAAATAGTTTTGTGTCTGATTTGTAGTAGAGTCTGCACAACTAGACAGCGTCTGATTGGCTGCTATAAAAATAAATACGCTCAAATAAAAAATACATAAAATAAATACACGCCCAGTAAAATGTGCCCTCTTTATCTGGATAAGCTTTTTTACGTCAAGTCCCAAGTCAGGGGCCATAAATTAGCTCAATGTAGCGAGTTGTTATGTTGAATAGTGCCGAGTGGTCGTGTAATTACTTAGCCCGACTTGTCTCTGCTAATGAACCCCGCTATACTATCCCCGCATGTTATACTTCATTTCATCCGACATACGTGTGAAAATTTAATTTCTAAATTTGCATTTTAAAGGAAAAGCTTTATCGGTGCCGTGTTAACTATGTATCATTCTAGCAATGCTTGAAACCTAAACTTTTCATATATTAAATACCCTTGTATCTCGACAGCAACTACATATTTGGTGCAACGTGACGGGTACAATCAATACATACAATAATTATACATATAAGTATTTGTACAACATTATATGTATCTAGTTATTTTCCGAACAAAATTAAAATACTCTGACACTTTTTACAATGGAAAAATGCATTACGAAAATGGTAAAGAAACAAAATCTAACGAATGTATTCCCAAATTTTAGATGCATCACTTTAAATTGTATCAGAAAGAAAATCTGTCCGATTTTTTATTTGCAAGTATTAACTTCTCTATTCTGCTATGATTGCATATATATATATATATATATATATATATATATATATATATATATATATATATATATATATGTCGGAGAAAACCCCGTGTTCTCACGCGACTCAGACATGATAACCGTAATCCCTATTGATTGTTTGGAAGTAGGTTATTAATTAAACAGGCACTAACTAAATTAACGTTTAATAATTACTTTTACTAGAATTACTTTCAAACTAAAACAACAATTACACCGCTACAAGATTTTCTAATTATTTAAGGAGGCAAACGATCCGTCCGAGTGATTTATCTGCGCCGAGCGCGTGCCGGTTTCAGACTGCCAGCGCACTGCGCTTGCTCAACTCGACGTTTCGTTAGCGCGCAACGACTGCGCCGCCACCTTGCGGACGGCCCGCGCACTTTGCCTCATCGATAAAATCATTTGCGCCGACACGGCCTTCCTGACGAACGCACGTCCTCGTGCGTTAATCATCTGAAACCAAAAACTCTCAGTCAACATCTTAACTATGAAACTTTACTAGCTCAAACTCAAAAACCATCATCTCATTTGAAAAACCATCATCTCATTTGGGACGCGTGTAACACTCGCTACAGATCTGCGCCACACGCTGGGATCCATCACACATGTAGCGTGAGGCAGGCCAGCGGCTTGCAGTCAGACAACGAGATGCTACTTAACGTACCTTCACCATCATTGCATACGCCGGTTGGACTCACTACCTCCATTTCACGGTGTACTTGTACCTCTGTGGTACCCATAACTCTACCATCCACTTGATCTCCACTGTTGTTAATCTCTGTTGTAACCACAGCTCTACCATCGTTACTGCTATCTACAACTCTTGGACACACAACTCTCGCATCGCCCTCTTCATCACTACTACCCGCCGACACGGACATCTCTTGCTCTAAGGCCTGATTACATAGAGCTTTAGCCATTTCTGTAAGCCCTTCGCGACCTTCCGGAACTCTGCGTAAACTTTCGTGGGGGTATTTGTACAATCTCTTTGAGCCGTCAACATGTTGTAACATGTAGCGGTCATTCTCTAATACTCCGGTAATTTTGAAAGGACCTCTAAATTTTCTATCCAATTTGGTCTGATTCCGCTCGCAACATTTCAGAAAAACAAAATCACCTACACTAAATGGCTTTACTTGGGCTTTATTTTTATTAAAACGCTCTGTATCTAAACTAGCTACGAGTTCAATATTGTTAGTAGCGTTCTGACGCATTTCACTTAAGTTAGCTCTACAGTCAAAAGTCTCATTGTCACAAGCTACTCTTGATATACCTAACGGTTGTGCTTTGATTCCAAACATAAGTTCAGTTGGGGAATAACCTGTAACTCTACATTTAGTGGAATTCAGAACCAACTGAATTTCACCAAGTTCATCTCGCCAAACGGTATCGGAACTGTTCTCAGTAATAGTAAGAAGATTTTTAAGAGTTTGCATAACCCTCTCTACCTGTCCGTTAGCTCTACTAGCTCCTACTGCAATGACATGTAACTCTATGTTATTTTCAGAACAGAATGATTTAAAACCACTACATATAAAGCAACGCCCTTGGTCAGCAATAACTCGTTTTGGCGTACCGAAAAGATTAATGGCTTCTTTGAGAGACTCAATAGCACAATTAGCATCCAAGCTTGCCGTCAATCGTAACAGAACATACTTAGTGAAAGCATCAATTATAACACAGACATACTCCTTTTTCGAGCTTTTCCCGCTTAACTTCCCACTTAAATCGATGTGGATTGTGTGCCATGGAATTGGTGCTTTGGGTATAGAGTGCATTTGAATTTGTTGAGCACCAGAAGTTCCTTTACAAGCTTTACAAACTAAACAAGCATCTACAAACTTTTTTACAGCTTTTGCCATTCCCGGGAACCAATACAAATCGTACAGTTTATCAAGCGTTTTATCATAGCCAAGATGTTTTACTTCCGCGTGGACGTGACTTATAAGGGACCATACTAATGACCGGGGAACTAAAGGCAGCCATTTATTCCGTTTATGACGTTGCACTTTACGATACAGAATACCTTTTCTAACATCATACGATTTTGCAACATCTTTTGATAGATCCCCGGCTTTCCATTTGTCCATAATATCTACTATCTCACTATCCCGTTGTTGTTCTACTGCTAGCCATTCTCTCTGCAACTCAAGAGCCTGAACTTCCTTTTTAAACGGATCTGAGACCACTTCAATACCATCAGGCTTGGGTTCAGGTAGTGGATTCCTAGACAAAAAGTCTACATGAAGCATATTGCGCCCTTCCCTGTACTCTACGTTAAAATCATAGCTTTGTAATATTGCCCACCACCTATGAACGCGGGGCGTCAGATCCTTTTTTGTACTGGATGATTTTAATGCATTACAATCTGTTCGAACTGTGAAATTACGACCGTACAAATAGTGCCTAAAGTGTTCTACAGCGCGCACAACAGCCAGCGTCTCCAGTTCGTAAGAGTGGTAGCGCGACTCAGCTTCCGAAGTGCGCCGGCTGAAGTACGCTACTACATGTGGCGTGCGCCCACTACGTTGTATTAACATTGCACCGTAACCTAGCGAGCTCGCATCCGTATGGAGCTCTATTTCTTTATCCGGATCGTAAATTGTTAATACCGGCTCCGATGTTAAAATCTCTATCACGCGCTTATGGATTTCATTGTGCTGCTGCGTCCATTTAATATTACCATTGTGTTGTGTTAGAGGGTACAAAGGAGCCATTAGAATAGAAAATCCTGGTATAAATTGTCTAAAGTAAGACGCAAGCCCGATGAATTGTCGGACCTGAGTGGCAGTACTAGGTACAGGAATCTCTGTTAGCGCTTTTATTTTGTTAGGATTTGGCCTAATTTCCCCTGATCTGATCTCATACCCCAAGTAAGATATTTGACGCTTCAAAAATTTACACTTTTTCATGTTCAAGGAGAACCCAGCGTTCGTGAGTGCTGCGAGAACTAACTCTAGTCTTTCTAAACCCTGCTCTACCGTTTCTGACGGGATTAAAATATCGTCTATGTAGACTAAGGCGAATCCACAGTCTTTTAGAGCGTTCTGAATACATCTTTGAAAGACAGAGGGTGCGTTTTTGAGTCCGAAGGGCATGGCGACATATTCAAATTGCCCGTCGGGAGTAACGAAGGCAGTGCGCTCTACTGACGTCGACTCTACACCAATGCAATGAAAGCCAGAAGTCATATCAAGGGAAGTGAAGTAGTTCGTACCGTGTAACCTATCAATATGATCACTAATGCGCGGAAGAGGATAATTATCGCTTCGGGTATTTGAGTTAAGCTCTCGATAGTCTACTACCATACGGTCACTACCATCCTTTTTTTTGACCAGCAGGATGGGACTGGCAAACGGAGAATTACTTTCTCGGATAACGCCGGCCTCTAAAAGTTCTGCTACCTTATCCTTTACTATTAGTCGCTCACTAACCGATAGCCTATACGGTCGTCTTTGTACCGTCTTATTAGGGTCAATAAGATCTATTTTCATTTCTCCTGTAGTTACACGTCTTGTTGGAGTGCCCTCGACAAAATTATCAGAGTAAGAAGTGAGTATGTTCAGCAAATGATTTTTAGAGTCACCCTCTATATCAGTGTCAACTCGAGATTCAAATGGTGTTGATACATTACACGATATTAACTGTGAAAATTTCGATTTAAATAAATTGACACCATTACTGTTAATTTCTACATGTACCCCCATATCTATAAGATCACGACCCAGCAGGATAGACTCAATCAAAAAGGAATCATCGACAATGTAAAATAAAATTTGCAAGGTCAAATCTTGAACATTAATTGTGCATCTCATTTGCTTTGTACACTTTACGTCGGAGTTGCCTATGCCTACCAATACGACATTGTCATAAAGATACACTCCATTTATTTTATCAGCAAGGCTACTTTTAATAAGAGAACATTCCGATCCGGAGTCAAATAGAAAACGACAACTCATACCTGCAACATGTAGCTCACCAGTGACCGCCCGTTTGCTGCACAGTTTTACCTCCTTCTTAGAGGCTTGCAAGGTTTCGCGGAGAGCAGCGGCGGCTGCACATGCGCTGGCGATGTGGCCCGTCTTGCCGCAGGCATAACATGTTGTAGGTCGTCTCTCTTCTTGGCGTTGGGGCACCGGCGATAGTTTGTGAATCTGTGAACTTTCACCACGACCTTGAGGGCAGTTGAAAAATCTGTGACCCATTTCACCACAGCGATGGCAAGTACCATTGAAGGTAGATATCGGTCGTTGGTTATTAAAACGTGGGCGTTTATTTTCAATGTGAATAATCGTATCATCGTTATGGCGCTTCATAGATACACCACGTAATATGCGGCATAGCTGCGTCTTTGAAGATATGTTATTGGAATTCAATTCTCGTCTTAAATTATTATCACAGTTTGATAAAATTGAAACAGCAAAGCCAGTAATCACTTCCTCATTCCATTCAGTTTTAGGTATTGTTTCAATTAAATTCCAAAGACGCAACGCGGCGTCTGCTGCAGTTTCTTTGTCGTTAATTCTAAATTTTATGATTCGATCAAAGTAATCTTGTAATAACATTGGCTTTGCAAACTTTGCAATTAGAATAGTTTTCACATTTTCCCACGTAATAGAATCAGGCTGTATCTTAGTTAGGCATATAGTGGCACGTCCACGAAGGGCTTGCATAAGTGATAATAATAAATCGGTACCTTTTAAATCCTTGTGTTTTATTATCACCTCGTTTATCTTACACCAACCCTCGATATCAGCGTCAGGGTCATCGGGGTCGAATCTGATCAGCGCCGTTGGAGAAGGAGGTTGGAGTCCACCCGTCAGCACACGTAGCATCTTCAACAGCGCAGCAGCCTCGCCGGTATCACTACTTCCGGAGCAACCCGAACTAGTCGAATTACCCTCACTAGAGTAATTATTCGCACTAGCTGCACTTGTCGTCGCGTGATTTTGTGTGTTTACGTTCGATTTATTCACTGAATTGCCTCCAATATGCTCGTGAGTCCCGCATCCCACTTCTGATGTCGGAGAAAACCCCGTGTTCTCACGCGACTCAGACATAATAACCGTAATCCCTATTGATTGTTTGGAGGTAGGTTATTAATTAAACAGGCACTAACTAAATTAACGTTTAATAATTACTTTTACTAGAATTACTTTCAAACTAAAACAACAATTACACCGCTACAAGATTTTCTAATTATTTAAGGAGGCAAACGATCCGTCCGAGTGATTTATCTGCGCCGAGCGCGTGCCGGTTTCAGACTGCCAGCGCACTGCGCTTGCTCAACTCGACGTTTCGTTAGCGCGCAACGACTGCGCCGCCACCTTGCGGACGGCCCGCGCACTTTGCCTCATCGATAAAATCATTTGCGCCGACATATATATATATATATATATATATATATATATATATATATATATATATATATAGCAACTCACTTTTTTCACATATTTTAATGCCATAGAACCAGTGCACAGATTTACTCGCGAAACCAAATGCCATTTTTTTTTAATAACTTAAGCCAGCTAAGACATTGTTATTAAAAATAATCTGAAGTTATTACATATTCAACATTAGTTATATCCGGCTAACCTGAAAAACGTAGATTCGCTAAACAATAATCATACTAGCACACAGTTCACTGTCCTGAGTTAACTTTAAGAATCAAAGTAGAAAATTAAGATGAAAACAGTTTTGAAATTTATTCACAACACGGCAACGATACTTTTTTACTGGCAACTGGCGGGTGCAACGACCTCTTGCTTTGATGTACACTTATTTATTATAAACTCAAAACAATGAGCACTCAACCCCCCTGCTGAGAGAAAATAATCAAAGGAAGCTAGAAGTGGATGGCCTCCCTATTGTCTGAACACAGACCACCATTACTCGGGTACAAAAATAATTCACTGTGATACTCGAAGGCATGGTGAGGGTTAATATTAATGACGCACTCACGCCTTAGAGTACCTTGTACTAATTAGGGTTATTTTTAATGTAAAGCCAATAGGCTAGTTGACATATTCTTTTTAAGTCCCAGACCAACATAGGACAGTGAGAATTCATTATTTTCTGATAATCTAACTTACGGACTAAAAAAATATTTTAGTCAACTAGTGAATCTTTAAGAAAAAAACAGGCTGAGTTGTCAGAGGAGCACACGCTAAGAGCTAAATAAGTACACAGTTTATGTATGTAACCTTTAATATTTTATGAGAAAAATAAAGATTATTTTTTTTTGTATAATCATAGCAAAGAGTAGGTATTAGGTTTAGGTTTAAAGATATGTATTCTCATAAAAGACAAGATACAGTCACTTACTTACATGAGAACAGTGCTTGCTTATAAAACACTATTGAAATTTTCTTTCGTCCGAACTGAACAGATTTAGACAAAGGCAAGAAAACAATCAGAGGAACAATAAACTCACATTACAAATTTAGAAATACTTTTCGACAATATATTCGGCCAGTTTTGATTTAAAAATATAATAAGAAGTTAGTATATATTTGACGGTAATTGGTTATAAAGTTGTGCTCCTTCATACGTGATCATTTATTTACCATCATAGTTGGTTCTTATCTTTGGGGTAACCAGAGAACTGGCTCACCGCGTACTACGCTTGTTTACTGTTTGACTTTGTCTGTTTATTACTGTTGTCTTAATGATTGGTATTACTTCCAATGTAGCATGATACAAAAAAAAATTAATCAATTAATTGAGAATTTGGTCGTATAGGTATCTACTCTGCTGTTTAGATATGGTCTGGATTACCCGGCCCATTCGTCAATCAAACTAATGAGTAAGAGAATGACGGATGCATATAAAACTCAATACCCTAACTTGAGCATGTGTAAACATAAACTTTAGATTAGACATTAAATTGCAATTTTAATGCAGGAGTTTTTAAGTTATAAATCTTTCGTTAGGGTAGGGTACTTATACTTCGCATAAATAAATCCTCCATAAATAAATACATTCTCAAGACTGACAAACCAATTCCCTAATTACAAACTAAGCGTATAAGCTTGTGCTATGTATACTATGGCGAATGGATAGACATACTTAAATACGTTTATAAACATCCATAACTCGAGTAAAAATGTCCATGTTCATCACACGAAACATTTGCCCCTAGCTATTCAACCAACGGACCTGTCAAAAAACTCTTAGCATAGTTAAAGAACTCAATGTACCACCCATAAAAGCAACTTTTCTATCTAACCCAACTGAATTTTATTTTGGCTCAAAGAAGCTTACTGTTCTCACTCTGAGACAGACTCATACATGCATATTAACACGCCTACCCCTTTGGGGATTGTAGGCATGTTGATATGTGTGTATGTATGTATGTTGTAGCGTTGCGTTTTGTTTTAGCATCGCAGGGCGTGCATCATTTAACGTTTCCTTAGTGCACAGCTCAAAGTGCTATTGGAAGTTGTAAATAAGACCATAGTTAACAGGTTTATAGTTTACAGTTGCGTTTACCGAGTCGCTCCGCCCTCCTCTACAACGTTTAGTTACTAATGTGTTTTGTATAGCTAACAATGTGTAATGAGGTTAGAAGCGGAAACGAGAGCGTGAAATGTAGTTGCTCAGAAAGGGATGTTGGTTCAAAGTAAGACTTGCACCTCTGGAACTTAAAAATGCGTACGATTAGGGGGTGAATTTTTTGATTAACAGTATGAAATAGTTTAAGGGATTTTCATGTTAATATAAACCTGTTAACGGGAATTTATGTGACAATAATAGCCCAATTAGTACCACTATGCAATTGTGGTTAAAGGGGCTCGGGGATTATGGGCGTGATGTTATGTATTTCGTTATGTATGTATGATTCAAAAATATGGCTTTCAGAAACCTTGTCCTCTTAAAACATGAAGTTGCATATTTCACTATTCATATAAACTAAGAAAAATAGCGTCAACTTTCTGTCCTCGGAATATGTTATGCTTACATTATTTCATAAATCCTAATCAAAACTTTCGACGGCGGTACGCATTGGTTTATAAATATATGTGCTTACGTCACGAGACTGGAGTTAGGCTAAGCGAAGGGCGTCTGGAGGTCCTGCGTTAATCTGATCTACGCAGAACCCAGTAAGCAAGTTGAAGAGAAACTCAACTCCCAATAAAACGGCAAATCGTATTTGTACATCATGACTCATGAATAGGAAATACATCCAATAACTTATATTTGAATAAAGTATACTTCCAATCATATGTTATTACATAATATACCTACAGTGCTAGGCGTTGTGCCTACTTTAAGATACATCTGTCTACTATGCTACAAGACAGTCAAGACTGTATATTTATTATGCGTCTCAACAGATGACAATGATTGACCTGTAGCATCACGCCATAAATACAATGTGCTGAAGAAGTTATTCTCACATCCAAGTATATATTTATTGAAGATACTACAAACCTACGCTTAATTGGACCTTAGTTCCTGAGATTACAACTCTTTTGTTACGAATATGCATGCTCTTACGTATACTTAAGTTATACGTATATTAATGCTTTGGCGCATACGTGTACTAAGCATCTAAATATGTGAATTGTCTAACCATTTTTTATCTACTGGGACTTTGGGAACAACAGCAAATTTAAAAATAAATTATTCGTTGTGACTTAAGTGTGAATATTTTATGTTTTACATTGGCACGTCAATTGTTTTTTTATCCTATACAAGATATACAATCACCTCACATAGTCGTGCTTAGACTATGACCTAACTAATCCCAAATCAGTATTACATTTTTCGCCATATGTTCTCCTTATTTGGTAGGAAGCTACAAAATACTTATTTGTAATTTTTTACATAACTAACTAAACTTCATGCCACTTCTCTAGTGATCCTTTTCATACAAGCTCTACTAATAATTTTATACTGTGCACGTAGGCCGCATTGAAAAGACGAATGACACTTATTATTTATTGAACCACAGGCGTCCGCGCCGCAACAGCACTGAGCACCGGGATTTACCCTTGAAATATGGCGGCACCATCAATCCCCAGCGCCATTAGATGTGCTGGGGAAATTGAAACTTCGCCACACCACATTGACTTAGCTGTACAAGATGCACTCGAAGTTTAATCTGAAATGCGCATATATGTTTAAGTCACATGTTAAATTGGAATTCACGAAATTAATGGAAATATTTGCAATCAAACAAAATGAAATTTCTTATTCTATTATCTGTACAAGCAACTAACTAATCCGTTATAGGCGAGTGACTATCTAATGACCTTATTTTTACTTTCGATTTGAGTTAATACCGTTGAAAAAGAAAATTGTAAAATCTACCTTTTCGGTGTCCGTTAATACATTAATTAACTTGGGTCGAATAATCTGTATCTTTAATATTAATTTGCAAATATATTCGATATATGTTGTCATATATTCCGCAATATATGACAACATTTATTTGCCATAAAAGTATTAGTCCATACTATATCGATTGATAAAATCAATTCAGATGAATCGACAGAATATATCTATTCAATAAAACAATCTACATACTACACATATATTGATAAACCTTCTATAGACGACGTCCACTCATTAAATAAGGAGTTCTAAGGCCGATTTATGGAAGGGAAATAATTTATAATAAACTACATAGAACCCATTAATAAATATCAATGGAGTAAAATACTAACCGGGCAAATTATTGCACATCTAAAGTGTACAGTTTCATGGCGAAGAAATTCTAGCACTAGTTTGCGGAAGTCAACATTTGCTCGCAACGAAGGGTCGTTAGCTTGCTGCAATGTATCAAGTGACATTACACAAATAAATGCGAGTTTAATGGAAACGTAGAGAAGTGACTTTTTTAGACGTAAATATCGACCAAATTTTCTAAAAGTATTTTTACATATTTTTTATCTACATACATACATACATACATAACATCACGGCCATAATCCTCGAAGGGGTAGGCAGAGTCAAAGAGGCAGCAAGCCCCTTTAACCACATTCAGCCAGGAACAAAACTGGGCTGGGTAAGATGGAAAATTGAGAAAAAATAGTGACAAATGGCTATCGCCTACACAATCACATACCCAAAACCCTATATACCATTAGTCGCCTTTTACGACATGCTAGGCAAGAAACACAGTTGGCACATTATTTTTAAGTCCCAGACCAACATAGGCCAATGGGCTGAGTTAGATGGAAAAATGTGAAAGGTAGTATTTTTTATTTTATATATTTATTAGAGCAAATGTAAAATAAAGATCAAGACAAGGCAACATGCTTATGTATGCAAAACACTCTCTCTCTCTTTCGCTTTCTTACTAATTCTACACGAACAGCCATATTTTTAACAGTGTTAGATTATGAGTCTCACTACTTAAACACATACTCATAACTACATAAAGAGAAACAAAGTGCTTTTTAATGACTTTCAAATACTATCACATCGACTACATAAGTCAGTCTGTCTCAGTACAGCTCTAGTACTTCAGCTGTCCGTGTGTACATTGTAGTATCAAGAAACTTTGTTGGCTTTACTATTTACGGCAATTTCATTAACTTTTGACCCGACTCCTTATTACGACTCGTTTGCAGTCACATAAAACATTGTAAAACACGAGAACTGTTGAGATAGCCCTTTGTTGCGAGGGACATGAATTCCAAATAGGCGATACGTACCTAATATTTACGAAACACTTGGCAGCGATAATTGTACAGTATATTCGCTTTTATCGCCACGCAAAACCATTGCCTAAGCTTTAAATTCCAATGATGGCTTTTATGAGTACAACGTGTTTCTACAAATCGTTGTAACCGAATCTAAGCTAAGCTGTTAGGTACCTTATCGCACTCCTAGATACTTGCGATGAATAAGTAAAATATGTTATTATGTATTTTGTTTGAAATTTCGATAATTTCAAAATTTTCAAACAACGGTTAAAATCGCCTTTATGGATAAGCCGGTCCGAAATAAAAGTTGTATAAATTGCACAAAATCGAAAGAGTTGTTTGCGTGTAAAAACATGAATATACTTTTAGCTTCCAGGTATTACAGAGATTTTATTACGCCTCTCCATTCGTACTTGACCCTACGAAAGAAGAAGATAAATAAACAGGATTTCGGTTAGCTTTCTTAATAGCAAAGTAAAAAACGTTAAGATATTGTACGCTGTGGTAAGCCCGCCACCACTCTCACCCGGCTTAGCGCGTCGGCGCTCCCTCTCCGTAAATATTACAAACGACTGTGTTTTCACATAAACCCAATTTACATAGCATTACGTGAACTCAGTACAGATAATAACGGGAGATAACAGTATATTTAATTAAAGCCCTTCATAACCCTGTGCATCGGTCGGTCGGGTAACCTCGCCCTGCTAGTGTTGCCAAACATTTTTTTTTCAAAGTCGTTTGAAGTGTGTTTGTAAATTAATTTAATATTTTTATATATAAGCTCCTAATATTAAATATTTTGTAATTCTTATAGCTTAAATGAAAAATTTACTCTTGTATTCAACACATTTTAAGGTATTTTTTTAGGTATTTATTTAGTTAGGATGTAGATATTTTTAAATAATAGAATTTTCGAAACATTCAATGGTATGACCTCAATTAACAAAACATGCAAAACCTTTTATACAACACGCGTGTTATAATGTTCTTAAACCTCTTAGGGACAACCCTCATCAAAACTCGAAAAATAAGACAAAAAATAAATGCTATCATAATAGCTAAATGGCTATCATAACATACACTTATACATAGGTATTTCTATTGTGATTAAAAATCATATTACGCAACTGAGATATTCGCAGACACTAGTTAATGTGGCAACACTGTTTCAACCCAAATGAATTTATATCTCTAGTTTGGAATGTCGTAAGGTGCTGATCCCCTCACTCAGTCGGCATTCCGAGATAACAGTAGATATTGTAGGATGGCAAACAGGTGCCACAAACTATGAAATCAAATACCAAAGGGATGTTTGCTCACTAACTGAGCGTATTTACACAGGCTGTGTTAATATTAGGGCTTAATTTATTACAAGCGGGTAAGTGGGTACGGATTATTTATGTGGAAAAGTTTCGAGTCCTTGTTATGGGATTTTAAGCTCGACTCGATTGTAGGTGTTTAATGCGCTTATTGCTAGCAGTAGTCGTATACAAATAGTTTTATATATATAAATTGGAATCTTCAATCGAATCACATAGTTATTTTAAATATCTAAGCAGCACTCTAAAGCTCCAAAATCAAAACCATGTTGAACGGCAATACACCTCAGTGCGGAGATGACATGCATTTTGATGATATATTATATTTATAATGACAGAAACATTAAAACGCGTCTGCGGGTTCGAGTTTCGAGTCAAAATAATTCGCAAACCTCGAATATCTGCAGCAACCCTACGAGTTATTGAGCCAAAAGCGAAATATAGCAGACGAGGGTATGTGAGTGTGTGTGTGTGTTGAGAGAAAATGTAATCCTTATTTTAATTCGAGCTCGTTCCCTTTACCTAACTTTCGTCGGAATGTAAGATAACATTAATTATTTCATATTACATTGTCTGGAAAATATTATCTTTCAACATGATCTCCTCTATGCGTCCCAAAACAATGTTTAGTGTTGTACACATATATTCATTCAGACTTAACAAACTTAGTAAAGAGATATGAGTACAATAAGTATAGGTAATACCACTACTGCGTTACAACTGGACGCAGTAGTGGTATTACGACCAAGGAAGAGTCGACAACATTTTAATTTTAGGCACATGGCTTTCATATATGGATTCGCATAATGTATACATCATATGTTTTCTTCACTGCTGAAGCGAAATTAATTTCTCAAATTATTTCCTCAATTGTCTCAATTGGGTATAGGTTATATCATTACACAAGCCCGATTCGTATTGGAACCATTCCAGGGTCCTCAAAATACAAGTGTTATTAACGAATTCAAGTCTACTGACATAATTATGTTATCATGTCGCCTTAAGGTTTCTAACTAGATCTAACGGCTGACTAACCACAAATCACGCAGATATTCTTAGTAAATGTCGGAGCCAGAGTGTTCTCGGCCGACGACGGCTTAGTAGTTTCGATATCGGGAATGAATTATTGCCTATTAGTGGTCGCTGTTGCTGAAACAGACCAGACAATCATAATAATAATGTTAGTGATAATGATGATAATGATAATATTGATGACGATAGTGACAATGACAAAAATGTTACGAGGATGAAGATATTATATTAACAATTAGTAGCTTTATTTCATGCAGCGTCATATTAAGTATTTTTTAATAATTTCTCTAACATCTTCTGTGACGTATAAAATTTAATGAAATGTAAAAACAGGCACTTTGTTTATAATTGTTATAAACAAACTCCTAAATAATGGTGATGTTAGTATGCCCGAGCTATCTTACTAACATCCCTCACTAGATCCCAAGACTAACTCTATATTCTCCCACAGAGCACCTGACGGAGCTGTCCCAGCAGTCCCAGAACAAGACGGAGGCGTTCTTTGTGCAGCTGTACCGCTGGCACGCGACGCGCGCGCACGCGCCGCTCGCCGCGCTGCACGACGACATGCGCGAGCTGCTGCGCGTCGGGCACGACCACGACGCCGCCGAGCCGGTCGGCTCTAGCCCGCCCAAGGTTAGGATCACAACTGATATTAAGCGTTACTGAAAAGGAGAATGTTGCGTGACCTCAAAACGTAAGGCGCCGGTCTGAGTGGCTAGTGGTTTTCTTCATAAGAAGAGTGTATTGATATTAATTCGACTTGTAAATTTTATTTATTTATTTATGAAATAGTTACTATAATTTCGAATATACTCGAAGATACATACTTATTTTCTGTTGGACAAAGTTGTACATCCTTCAACAGAATAAGGTCAAATGTATCTTTTGTTATTTTTACAATAATATTATTATTTGTAGGATTTATACGAGAGCTCCATCAAGTTCTTCAGGGAAGTATTCCCAGTCGTGTACCAGAGCGTGCTGAAGCTGGAGACTAAGCGGTTCTCGCCGGAGTACGAGGAGTGTCTGAAGACGGCCTACGACTCGGTGCTGCCATTTGGAGACATTCCTGGACAGGTCTGTTAACATTACTACACAGTTTATAAAAGCACCGCTCAAAACTTTCTCTCCTTTATTACAGCACGGGGCATAACGTTAGGAAATGTTCTAGCATTATGTCCCGTGCTTAGTCGGAGTCCGCTTAATGATCCAGGATTTGGCAAGTCTAGTAACTAGGTTAAAGCGAGTGCCGATCTGCCTTCGTAACCCTGAAATAGAGGAACTAGAAAATTTGGAACATGTCTTCCCCCAACTACGAGTAGAAATATGTGCGGTTCAACGCACATATTGTCGGAACCCATTAGAGTGAACTTCCGCCCGATTTTTTTTAGTTTTCTTTAATACTATTATCATTATCTATCTAGATGGGACAATCCCTCACGCGGTCTCTGGAAGCCGCTCGGGTTCTCCTGCAAGTGCTGGCAGAGGGCGCCCGCGTGCTGGCCTCCAGCGATGTCCTGCTGGCCAACACCAACGACGAGTGCTTCAACAAGCTGCTGCGCATGGGCGGCTGCGCGCGCTGCCGGGGACACGACGTGCGCCCCTGCAGGAGCTACTGCCTTAATGTCGCGAGAGGGTAAGCAACCCTTAAACAATGAAAATGGCTTAGAATTTTAGATGTTGTAGGTACCAACTGTGTCCTAAAAGGCGACTAATAGTGTTTTGGGTTTGTAATTATTTAGGCGACGAGCTAGCGGCTAGCCACTTGTCAATACTTTGTTACTTTCCATCTAATCCAACTCAATTATATTTTTAATAAATAAATAATAATAAATAAATATCAGTCTACATTAGATATATTGATCTGACTCCGAGCTAAGTATTATCTTAAGCACTTGTGTTACGGATATCAGAATCATCAGTGGCGTTACAAATATACACGTTATAAATATTGGATATTGACACCCAGACACAGAACAAACTCAAGTATTCATCACACGAATGTTTGTCCTGGGTGGGGATCGAACCCACAACTGTTGGCGCATAAGGCAGGGTCATTACCATATTCGCCATCGAGCTAATCAAAATTTTAGGCTAATGTAATCAAGGAGATAATTTTTAATCACCAAGGCCGGGCCAACTTTCTGTAGCGCCTGTGGTCAAAACATAAGAAACGCCAAAAATAGTTTTAATAATATATTGGGCGCTGTCGTTATATTTAGTGCCGTTGTTTCTTGTTTGCTGCATACAAC
Source organism: Glyphodes perspectalis (assembly GCA_951394215.1). Taxonomy (NCBI): domain Eukaryota; kingdom Metazoa; phylum Arthropoda; class Insecta; order Lepidoptera; family Crambidae; genus Glyphodes; species Glyphodes perspectalis. Next base: position 5,930,741 of record OX596201.1, read on the forward strand.
CCTGGATATCACGCAGGTACTCCAAGATGAATTTTAAGATTCCTAACATGATTACCTCGGAATTCTCATCCGGGAAAGTCAAAAACCAATTTACGTTGTATCTTTTATTAACTTCTACCAAGATTTGTCATAGACAATGTTTGGATCAGATTTATTCCCACAGCGATATTACACTGGTCAATAAGAGAACAAATTTGATCATCCTTTTAATTCAAAAACCTTAAAAAAAAATAACCAAGATAAACTTAGGTTTATGGTCAATATGACTCCTGAATACCTAGTGGGGATCTAGTGCTTTAAAAAAGATTAACGCAACAGCTCCTGCGATGGAGCCTAGTGCTTTTAAATTCAATTTCAACGCGCACTGTACCGAGATCGTGACACCAGTAATAATAAAACAGTGTTTATATTCCATTAAAGTTAGGCGTTATCTGCGCGGGCCGCGGTTGCAGGGACACCAACTTTGACTCCACTAAGAAACTTAATTAGTGTAACTGTCTGTAGTTCGCTAAGCTTCATAAAATGAGCACTTTGTTCTACTTACATTGTACATTTTCGGGTACATGAAATTATCTTACAGTGCAAGCGTAAATTGGTTATTTAAGTGACCAGTCTTAAGAAGTAATAGCAATATCTTTATGTTAACTATTATATTTAGTGAGCTTTCTTTTTATTGACTACAATACAATTATTAAAGGATTAAATGAAAGGGTTTTATGTACAAATCTAACTTTAATTACACGCCTTTTCGAGTAATTAAAATACCATAAACATCCATAATCCATCATATCTCCCGGATCTAATCGATCGGTTATCAAATAAATACCTTCTTGCTTAATCAGGAAATTTAGTTACAAAAATATAGCTTTTTAAATTATTATGGCATCCTGACTCCAGCTATTAATGTATTATACATAATTATGTTACTTGATTAAATTTGATAACCTAAATCTTAAACTCAAGTCAGCAGTTTATTGTATAGCTACCAAATCTCATATGACCTTACCTTACTCAATCCAATTAATAATAATCCTCCTAAAAACACCCTCCGCGTTAAAGATAAGCGCTTGAGGATTTCGGCTAACTCCAAACAAGATTGCCAGGAAGTACTCGGCTATATTGTTAATAGGTTTTATAGATTTTGATGAAGCCGTCTAATAGGTTATAATAAGCGTTCCGATATGAACACTTGGGGTTAACTTCTGTTAACTGGTTCAATCGCAAAGAAAAAGCTCGTAGAGATATTAACATTTCTAGGCCACTGTTGAACAATCGATGAAACTGTTTTTTTATCGAGAACTTTATGTTACATTTATGTTACATAATACTGTCTTGTCGTCTTAAAATAAAGGCTTTTACTTATTTTGATCTTTGTTAGTTTAAATAAGAAGCACAATTAAATAAGATACTTACATACATAAACGCGAAAGTAACCGTCTGACTACTACGACTTCACGTCTAAACTACTTACTGGTTGCAATAAAATTTGGCATTCTTAAAGTTAAATCCTGTGCAACGACTTCTTTTTTATTTTACCCGAAAAATATACTCATTATTTATAAGAAACCAAAATTCTAGCGGGCGGAGCCGCGGGCACAAGCTAGTTCTTTAATTTCGAAGGCCCATCAATACAAAAAATGTTGATGGAATTAACTTGCAGTTCTGCCTCAGGTCTTTTCGAGTTATAAGTCAAACTTCCACCATAATAAAAAATTATGTATTTTCCAATAGGTGCATAGGATCCTTAGCGGCGGAGCTGGATGCACCATGGGCTGGCTACGTGGAGGGCCTGGAGAGGCTGACCAGGCCCGACCCGGACGCGGCACTGCGCGACCTGGGGGCCCAGGTGTCCAAAGCGGTCATGTATGCCATTGAGAACCAGGTCATTTTAGAGAATAAGGTGAGTTATTACATTAGTTCATATGAGTTATAATATTAAGTATCAGTTTTTTGAATGCATCAATCAGTAAAATCGTATTCAATAAAATTTCAACACAGAACTAATAATCAGAGCAGTGAATTTGAAAAAATCATTATATTTCGATATACCGGATAGACATAGTCGTTTAAAGAGGAATATTTTAAGCTATACAGACAAATTCGCGGCAAGTGGCGACTGGTGAAGCACAGTATATACTTATGTATAATAATTTATACGCCAAGTAGCTCTATGTAGCAAATGTCTGGTTAGTTTTGTTGATACTAGCTTCTGCCCGCGGCTTTGCGCGTGTGGTACATCGATAAAACATAGCTTATGTGTTATTCTAATGTATTAGCTATACTATTGTAAAATTTCATTAAAATCCACACACAAACTTTCGCGTTTATAATATTAGTAAGATTACTAAGCGTCTGTGGATATTACCAGCTCCATACATAGCATAACATCAGATAACGCCCTAGGATAAAACGAACACTCTGTGTAATCAAACAATAACTTATTGATAACACTTCTTAGTAATATCAAGTTCAAATCAAAGCAAATACCGTAATATTATGAAGTTAAAGTTGTTTGTTGACTGTCTTATAACTTAACTCATAGTAACAATATTTATGGTTAGTAAATCAACAATATATTTATCGAAAATTAAAACTAATATGGCGTTACACAACATAAAATAGACAGAACTAAAATGTACGAAGACAATAATTTAAAACCTTATTTAACGCTAATTTAGAAGTCGTCTTTCCACAAAAACATTTTAATAAGACTTAAGTAATCTTAAATGATAAAAATGAACTATACCTTAATCAGCAGAGACAGTAACAACATGCTTTATAATTCTACCTTGTATTAACTTCGTAATATGTTATAAAACAACGTTTGAGTTTAAAAACTATCTAAAACATATCCGAAGTTTGTCGAATCGTCATTAAGCGTCATTTTTGTGAAGTTTGCAATTCATACATTTCTCTACCACTGCACTCACAGCGTTTTAAGCATCCCCACGCTTCTTCAACAAGCTACTCGTTTCAAAGCACTCACTGGCAGGGGAAAAAAACAGCGCCAAAGTACTGTTAGTGGAATAACGAACTCTGTCGACGTGTTGGTACTTACATAGATACATAGCTACATCTACTGACGGAAACTTCATTTGGGAAATCGTTTCCGCCAACGGTTATCGGCGCCGGGCAGATGGGGCCAGCTTAGTGCTGCCAGTTGTCCCGATCTGCGCTAGACGTCCCGTTTTTTAGAGGACTAAACAGACTCGTACCGATTTGCCCTAGATCAGGACGTCAACTGTCCCGATTTCTCACTTACTTCTCTGCCCTTCATTGGTATTTTATACAATAATTTTGACAGGAATAATGAATTGCCTGTCTTTTTAAGCCATTAAATAAAATAAAAATTATTTATTTCGGACTTTGCAACCATATGGGTTAGTAACAATGGAACTTAATAGCTACGACTAATAAAATACATAGCAATGAATAATTATACAAGTAAGTTAGGACTTTGATGAACACGTTCCGGGAGCCTACCGACCTACACGCAAAACATGCAGCTCAGTAACCTCCGAAAGAAAGCCGCATCTATCCGATCTGATATCATCCTCAGGATTTCGTTAGTACTCCCCCTTACCCTGCTGTTGTCCCGATTTAAAAGCCAAACTCCCGTTTTTTTACTATCCGTCCCCAAATTGTATCCTCTGGACGCCACTAAGCCAGCTGTACCTGTACTACTTGATAAGTTATTCAGAGTGAATCTCGACGTACGTTTTTCTACAGTAAATGAATTGTGAGTTGGCATTTGTTTCACAATGTAAAGTTTGCGAGAAAATAAAGTATGCCCTTGCATACTGATTTTTTTAATGCTTAAGAGCCATTTTTTTATTGCAATGTTATCACTTCTGAACTTTGTTGGAATGTAATAGATATAACTTATAAATTGGAAAGATAAAAATATTTTTTTTAAACATACCATGTTTCTAAAAGCACAATAAAAGTTTTTTATAAGATGTCGGGGAAACCGTAAGAAACTTGCAGTGTTTAATATACCAGGGCTTATTTCAAAGAGAAAAAAGCAATCGACTTTGCACCATCTGCATAATATTGCTATGCTGCATTACGGCTTTTTAAAGTTTCAAATCATACTAAGTTTTTCTTTTATAGGTATTAGTTTTCTCACGCTCGAGCTATTTCACGTAGAATTCGCATAGAAAATATTTATCGCATTACCCCCGGGTGTTACAATGAAATCGGGACCGGGATTTCAGCTGGAAGCATTAAATGTCTATAGTTCTAGCCTTACATATATTCCAAGTTAGCATTGAAACTGCAATTCACATGTTGTATTTGAATTGCAGTTTTAATGCTTATTATACTACCCAAACAGAACCATATTGTGAAAAATTAAGGACAATTCTGGATTAATACATAATACGAATTTCGCTGATATAATTTAATAGTTCTGACGTGACGAGGAATTCATTTGATTGCGTCATCGGTACAGCAACAACATACCACCACGTCAACAATAAAAAATGCATATTCCGTTCCACGATGAGTAAATAACACAACACAACAAACTTCCTCAATTATACATTTTCACAAAAGCAATTATTTCTACCGCATGTAGTACTTATTAAGAGGTGTTTCCCGATTATCCCTGATCGGGAAACACCTCTTAATAGCAAATAAACATGATTTAATGAGATTATTACCGATTAGTTAACAACGTCCCGACGTTATACACTAACAATATCGTATTAGATATAACAAATTAACACAATATTCTAAGTGCTACTGACACAGTAACAGTCAAAATTAAATAAACTGCTTTTCACAGCTGACCGATTCTTTTTACAATATTTACCACGCTAAATTTACTTCTTATATGAAATAAGACAAAATTTTATTTAAAGGTTGGTAGGACGGATGTGCTTAAAAACTAACTATAAGTAGGTACCTATAATTTCTACTAAAAGATAAGACATTTATAGACACACGATCAGAAATATATAACAAAAGCATTTAATGAAAATATTTGATCAAACGTTAAAACCTTAATTACATTACTTAAGTAAAATTGACAATTATGGACCGATACACATATGTAATAGAGGTCTATTTGCAATGTGTGATGTTTGATTAAACGGCGTTACTGGACCACGCCGGAGCGCTAATTAAACAAGCCGCTCCACCCGACGCGCCCGCCTGACAGATAGCCACGTCCGTACCTTCAATTTGTTCGTCCAACGAGATAATTTTCTGCACGATAAAATATTGCACTGAATTTACAACTGCGTCGCTATAATTTCCTGCGATTTACCGCTGCACCGAGTAACAGAAGTTGTACATTTCGCACGCCATTTTAGCACGATATTGCGGCGAATGCTCCTTGCCGTACGGCAATCAAACTGAAAAATATGGTGGTGTTTAACACTTAAATATATTGAATAAAGTTGTTCGTTGGCAATCGGTAGGGAAGAAAGATACGATGTAGATGAAATAACGGTACCGTTTAACCGTTCAAAGATAACGATAACAAGATTAGTCGCGATCATAGATTTAGAAAGTCAAAAAATTCTAAATCTATGGTCGCGATATGCATAATGTTATGTACTAAGTATACGTCGTATGTCTGGCTAGGTACTGTAAGTACTGACCCAAAAGCTTGACTTATATCCCTAGTGCCAGTTTCATTCAATAGATAGACAGCTAAAGTGTGTATAGATTCCATGAACTATTTAGAAAGAAAGAAAGATAAAGTATTTATTTGACACCACAATAAAATAAAAAATAAAAAAAACATCAAAATAAACTTAACTAACAAACATAACATAATTCAATTTATAATACATGTTAACACTATTACGCGATCTTCTTTGATATAAGAATCGAGTATCTACACATTTTATTATAAACGACACATAATCATAAGATGCTGTAAAATTTGGAGCGTTAAACCTGAGTATTAATAAAGTCTTATTTATTTTTCAAGCACAAACCGCCTTACTGTTGTTGGACCCAATTGTGTTGGCAGAGAGCCACACGTGACGCGCCCACCGGGACATTTCAATCATTCCGCCGTTCTCTCCGATAGACTGTTTTGCATGCGGCCGCTTGCCCGCAATAAAACGCGGACACTAAGAATTCAATCACTATTACAAAGGCGATGGCCAGTGCAATAATCGTAAAGCTCGGAATCCCTCCTAGATTGCGATTACAAGCATTATGTGAATCTAAACCGAGAGCTCGTAGGCAGTCACGGGTCACACGTGGGCGCGGGTCGCTTGCGCCACAGTGGAGTACGTTACAGCGACAAAACCACGCCTACACCTTAGCTTGCGATGGTTAGGAAGTTCATGGCCGATCGTGAAAGAATGTGGGATGGAATATTTTAGTTTTTCCATCTTTTTATAAGATTTTTCTAAGGTCTATAGCGCTTAAGGTTCTTTTGTATATATTATTCTGATTCTCCATACTGACACACCAATTCCTTATTTCCAAACTAAGCTTATGTTTGTGCTATGGATACTAGGTGAACGGATAGACATACTTAAATACGTCTAAAAACATCCATGACTCGAGTACAAATGTCCATGTTCATCACATGTTTTTTTTTTCCAAACGGTATTCGAACCCGCGACCCTTGGTTTCGTGGCCAGGGTCTCTGACCACTCGACCAATGGGCTTGTCGTTGATTGTAGACAATGTTGTTATTTCTCTTTTGTAGATGAAATGACGTATATTTCTGCATAAGTAATTACATAATGTTCGTTTCTCAATATCTGACTGGTGTTTAATACAGTAAAAGGACTAATTATTATTTAATTTAAAGCTGATATCTTTTTGCGAGCTAATAATGGTAAACAAATTACACATGTTAAATTATAGTTTAGAAGTTTAAAATTATTTCATGAAGAATTAATCGATATTGGAGGCATCATTAGCTCAGCGTTGAAGTAATAAATAGTGAGGTAACCTGCCCACCCATGTATCAATCGCTATAATCTATGTTTGTAATTTCGTCGAGTCTTCGAGTTGCGAATACGGACAGTGAAAGTCGGTTTAATGTTTAACAAGCAAAACAGAAACTAAACTAGCTTTTCATAACTAGCCACTTCCCTAGCGGGGTATGCTGGGGGAACCGAACGTCGCCGTTTCCTTAAATCTGAAATAACAATTTATTTAATAATAAATAAATAAATTGTTCAGACTTCATTAATTCATCAATTCCCTTGGTCCAAACTTAGCTTATGCTTGTAAAATACCTTTATAAACATCCATGACTCGAGTACAATTGTCATGTTCATCACACGAAACATTTGCCCCTAGCGGGATTCGAACCCGCGACCCTTGGTTCCGTGGCGAAATAAACGATTTTTTTTAAATTCTGTTGTTAGCCATGTCAAAACGATTCGCGTCTATACATGGAACATAGCATGAGACACTTGGTCAGTTCACTGCTTAATCCTACTTCACTGTCGCCTTTACAGTACCACACCCACGTTGCAGCCAACAAAAACGCTCTTAAAAGCCCGCACCGCCATCGCTCGTCCAATGGCTCAAGTTAATTCTGTAAACGAGTCTGTATTAACGGCTTAAGTGAAGGTGTAGCAAAAAATCGCCGATGAGTCGAGGCCATAAATTGTGCTCAACGAATCCACTTTTATCTGGCATTAATTCAATCGCAGTAATTTGAGAACTTTTAGCAGTTGGCGTAAAAACGCCGAATTTATGGAATTAACTTTATTTAAGCTTTCGATCTGGCTAATGATAGCTATTAGTTTTTTTACGGATTGATTAACCGTCTGCCATTCTAATTAGAAACGTATCCATTTATTGTGATCTTTCAACAATCAAGTCATTGTATTTTTGTCTTAAACCATATATGTAGGTAGACAATCATGTTTTGAATTTATGTGGCAAGAAACATATACATAAGTTTATTGTATATGTGTTTAGAACATGTTTATTACCTGCCCTTAAGAGACGCATGTCAATGGAAATAAACAGAAAACAATACAAATAAAAGAAATGTTGTTATTTTGATGTAACGTTTGATGATTTATCTGCTATTTTTATTTCATCACATTGCTATTAGTGAAAGGAAATTTGGAAATGTAATGAAAGGTAAATAAGTAATGGCGACAAAACAAAGCCTGCGAGGGCTGAAATGAATGACAACATTTTATAAACAGACGCTCCGGTCTATTATACTAATGGTTGTTTTGTAAACATCCGGCAATAACAAATAAGGATCATCTAATAAAACTCTGGTATACCACCTTGAATATGGATGTAAAATCATACAACATATTATCATAAATTTTACGAAATTAAAAAAACTTAAAAAACTACTAAGTATGATAATGGTTATATTGTGATTATTTTACGCATTATGAATGTACAACTAAACCTAGACTCTATAATCGCTTTAACACCGGACTAAAGCACTAGCAATATCTGTCTGTAAAGAGTTAAATTTCTAAAAGAAATTGTGCATCCGTCGTAAAATAAATAGCGATTTGCATAGCAGACAGCATTACAGCTTTAGCAACAGGTCCTACTATTCAACAGTGCTAAAATACGCACTGAAATCTTAAGAATCCTCTGTTTTATCTCAAAGAAAATGCGCGAAAGTCCGGTTTATTGCTCAGTAATAAGCGCCATAAACTTGAGTGCGTACGTCTTGTCGTTCTATTTTTGCGAGGTTTATAGTTTATACTCGCCGACGCAATGAAATAGAAGAGGCGAGCCTTATGCAACTTATGAGATTTGTAGGGCTAGCGCGAACAGCGGAATCAGAATCGAGTGGAAACTCGTCGGGATGTTTAGGAAATTTTAATAGTTCCACCGCTTGGTGTCCTTTTCAGCCTATATTTCAGATGGACATAGGCCTCTCCTTACAAACGGCCCGGGGCCCGACATTTGGCAAATTGGTATGACAACTTTAAATTAAATTTGTGGATTCGATCTTTTAATGTTAATCAAGTATATTGTGTACGTTACTACTTAAGTAGATTTTGGCGATCCTTTTTCGAACGGTATTTTAACTGTTGAAAACTTTAAAACTAATATCCAACAGTTAACGTTTTTCGAAATCTTTTGTAATACAATGACATAAATAATGAAATCGTAGTTTCGATATATTTATCTGAATTCATTAATTTGAATTTGAACTTTATTCGGTAAATAAATTCACTTAATAAAATGCCATACAATTATATTTTCTCGCAAGAAAATCCAATAACGGTACGAAATGTGGCTGTCCTTTACTTGCTCGCTGCAGATGGCCACTTTAACACTCCCAAAGTAATTACATTAAGTGCAGAACTGGTTATCAATGTTAATTCACTTAATACTTAAAGATATTAACATATTCACTACTAGACATTGAAATCCTAAAGAAGGCAGGGTTAAATAGGCTTAGTGTCGACTCTAAAGCAACTTTCAACGCGGTAAAATCGAGCCATGTAAAGTCCGCGAACGGACAAATAATTCCGCAGATAATTCCGATAGTTTCCTGCTATGAAATGCGAGGAGACCACTTTTACGGCCTCTCTAATAACTTTGAACCGTAGTTTCTCCGTCCTCGACTTTTTAACCATTATATAAAATTCGCGTAGTTTTTTAATGGAATTGTCCCTCGTCTTACAGTCAAGTGAAGTCTGACAATAGTAAGAGGGTATTAAAAAACTTTCCTCTAATTATAAATGTATGTGATTGTTATTTTTTATTTTTTAATTTTTTAGATAAGGCTTACCAACTAAATACATACATGCAAAATATATTAAAATAACTTACAATAAACAAAAACTATTCTTATATAATATATGCACTTAAATTAAAGGTGAGCACAACATTGGTATACTAAAAAACAATGCTAAAAAGGGAAATTAAAAACTAGAAATAACGACTTATGATTCTGATTTTCTTAAATATTCTAAGATAGATTTTTTAAAGGTGGTAATTTTGTCACTACAAATATCTATGTCGCTATTTTGGAATGTTATTTAATGTTTTTTTATTTTTGTGGTATAAATTTAAATTACAAACGCCATAGTGATAGCGTTAGTCTAACTAACGTACCTACTTACCAATATAGAGTAAAATTAAACACAAAATTAATTTTTTTGATTGATACGTCTGTATCATAATGTGTATTAGCAAATCAGTTGACTATCACAAAAAGTTAAAACCTCGCAATCTATGATTGTGGTCAACAATAAACTGAAATAGATTTAGATACGAACACGTACATCCTCTTTTACAAATAAGTAGGTACATACATAACATACTTAGACACTTGGCGGAATGACGCGCGCAAAAAGAATACAGGAAGTTTAAACAAATGGAGGGACACGTGTCGAACAACTCAAATGACCGTAAACACACGCACAATGGCCGAAAAACGGATACTACAGCCTTGAGAGTGACACGCCGCCTCGTGACTCACGGGATGGGTGCGTCTCTCAACTGTCTACAGTCGCTTAATCGCTGATTGGTGACTAATTTGTGCCTAGAAAGAGACAAAAGATGTAGTCAGTATCTAAATTGAAAGAGTACCTAATTTGTTTCCCTTTTAGAGACGGCTTCAGTGAAAGATTTTGAATTCAAAAGCTGGCTTAAGTCTAATGCTGAAATCATGCAGTGAAAATTCGACAGGTCATGGTCGCTTTTCTTGTCATTATTATTTGTTTTGTCTTTATATTTACTTTAATAACTTAATCCACGATTTCGAATTAATCAAAAGTATCTATGTAAATGTGATCGAAAATATATTTTTTGCGTACTTATATCTTTTAGTGGTGATAAAATAATTTGTTAAGATAGATACAACGTTTTTTAATTTAATTCATAAACTAAACATAAAAAAATAAACAGATATGTCACTAAACAACATGTGATGAAAATCATAAGAGTGTTTAGCAAATGACGCCTCAACACGAAGCGACGTAGCGACAACACACCCCAAGGCTGTAATTAATGAAATGCAAGTAGGAACAATAGCAAGATGCAGTCTGCCTCGGGAAAGGGCTAAAAGCGACTCTCACTTAAGGAGAAACCCACTCGTGAAACCTGAATTTGATAAAATTAAATGTGCAATTTATTTTTGTCTTTACCATGTAGGCCGTCATTTAGTACAGAATATAAACCGTCGATTTATTTATTTAGGGAAACATCAAAAACTTGTTTTTGTACTACAAATACAAAAATCACTTACAAGTATTAGCAAAACCGAAAAATATTTTATTTAAAAATATAATTTACTGAAAAGGTAAATAACCTGTATTTTGGTCACATGGTAATTACCAAAATACAATGCATGTTCGTACATATTGAGAAACAACCATCCTAGAATTAGTAGCACAGTTTTATTTGTTTCTACAATAACACATTAGCAAACAATAGTGAAACAATTTGCTATAAATTATTATTATACTTGTATCCAATCCAGTTTTCAATTGTCTGTCTATACTTACTCTAATACTCCTATATTTGTGTAAAGCACATTTATTTGTATAATAGATTCATTGACATATTTTTTTTATTATTTATTTATATCTTCGTAATTTATATAACAGTCGATCTGCAGCCAAAATTCTACAATCAATAAAGATTTGAATTAAAATATCCAAAATAAGACCTTTTTAACATAAAAGTAATATTGGATAACATATTAATCAATGCAGATTAAATTGTATAGTTACACACACTATATGCCATATTATATTATCTTAGAAGAAGATCTTAGTACCTATGTCTGTACTAACTAACGTATTTTGTTCCAATTTTTTCTAAAAAAATAAATTCAAAAACTACATGAATAACTTTTAAATAGTCGAGACTAAGATGTTTCTCCTTAAGCAAGCCTTGAAGAGCTAAAGCTCATGTTGTACATGTATCTCAGCTTTACGACTCGGCTTGTTAGATTAACACGTATCTCCAAATTGTGGTCTTACCCGGGGCCCGTCGTAAAATATAGCCTTTCACGTCTGAAGTAGTGTTTCTTGGGAAAATGGGGGAATGTTTGTCATGTCCAGGAAATATAGTTAGCGCGTGTATATGGATGATAAATGCTGATAATATTTCTTTCTGACATTATTGTGTGTAAACGTTTACGTTTAATATATTTTTTTCCTGTATTTCGTGGTAAATCACTGTCAGTCAGTATTAAAAGGTTTCAAATGATCACTCATCCTACATGGCTAATTTATTTCTAAAAAGAAAATCTCAAAAATATACCCTAGATGCTTTTTGAGGAACTACCTAGTAACATTTAACTCTTGTAAGTTCTGAGTTCGCTGAGAATAATTTTACTTTTACCAACTTCGTACTCGATTGCGCTATCCTCTTTACCGATCCTCTCAATAATGCAATGGAATGGAGGAGCAATATTTTCCTTTTATAACGAAGTAACTCGCATCATATTTCCACTCCCTTTGTACAAACGAATTTCCAACAAATATTGGTTCTGGTTTTCATATCGGGGCGTATGCACTTTTCTCGATTTTATAGCCGCCGTGACCGCGAGCATCGCTCGGACTGGAAGGATGTTGACTTTCAATTTCCATAGTAAGAATCCCCGGAGATCGCTGGATTCATCCACCGGTTCCTTATTCTATAGAACGAACGGAAAATATTTTATCAAATAAAACTTGAAGAGTTTTATATCGTCTGTTATTCTATAGATACAGAATACACTGAACTGAAAGTCTCAAACGTTGCGTTCGATTTTCGCAAGCAGAAACTATGCATTATGTATGAGTCAATATACATCTTAATACTTACTTTAACTTGTATTACTTTAACATTTAAGGTCCTAAATTCAATTCTGGCAGAGTTCAATTCATAAGCGTACTTTTGTAAAATAGGTCAAACCACGCCGGTCTGTTAGTACTGAAGAAATCCGATATCATTCCGTCTCATCTTACAAGTAGTATCTAATGTTTGAGTGAGCGTTGATTATAATTGCGTTATTTATAGTTCTTATAAATTAATTTTTCGCCCTTTAATTCATTCGTATTACGATGAGAAATAACTTTATTTATATCATTAATTCAACAAGCATCCCATGATTTTAAAACCTTAACAAAAAAGGTACCCAATACTATCAGATAATCCAACTCCTTATTTTTATAATGAAGCACTAACTAGATAGACACAATAATAGTTAAATAAAATTAGTATCAGACCATACCATACGCATACCATCTCATCAGTCCTCAAGATCTGAGTGACCAAATCAACGAATACCACAGAATGATGTCAAAAGCCGTAATTGCCGGCCGCCACTCCGCTTCCCGTCTGCTATTTACTTGTCCTCGGGACCAATCAGGCATCTGCTGGTACTCGTTAGTGCGAAGATATTTACCTACCTACTTAGGTATGTCTGCTGTAAGACTTGAATTGAGGAGCAGCCATTCTTGTTTTTTTTTTATAAGAATGTGCCATATTTTTTATATTCATAAGCATTGCATCCTATAACCTATAATATATATATCACAAGGTCTGGTCTCAAACTTGGCCTTTCAGGTCAATGTTTCTATTCATTTTATTTAATGCATTCAGAAAGCACTCATGACAACTTTTTAACTACTAAATGTTTTATCTTATTAAAAGAAGACAACGCAATGTAAGAGCAAATAAAACAAAATTGAAGTCCAGTCTTAAAATTAAAATGGTTATCACTATAGTTTATTTAAATTTACAGTACTAACATTCTAAACTATGCTATGCTATGCTTTAGGCTGCATTTGGTGCAAGTACCAAATTAAATAAGGCTGCCAAGCTTATATGTAGTCTCCAATAGGTACGACACTAAACCATTTCACATTTCGTGAAACACCACTTCCAACCAGCGGCGTAGCTAGGTGACAAAGGGCCCTGGGGCAAAAAGAAACAGGGCCCATGGGCGTACGCAGCTTTGGGTCCCCCCCCTCCCCCCTGATGCGGAGAGGGCACTCACATTTTTCTTCCTACGTTAGACAGAGTCAAATCAAACCCAAATGAAGAGATGTGCTTATCAGGTTTTAGCTCCCCCCCCCCCCCCGAGCTTAGGGCCCCGCGGCACTGCCGCCTTGCCCCTGGGTAGCTATATGCCACTGCCCCCAACACAATATTAAGTTCTTAGCATAAGAAAATAGAAAGGCGCATTTTTTCGCAGCCCATTACGCAAATCCGGCTGTTGTTAACTCGCGCCCATTGTACACGAGATAAAAGCAGAAGGGTCGGAGCGACCCGATGCGTACAGGGAGGAAAATCGACTCCGAAAAGTTGCAATCCGAGGCGAACAAAGTATTACCTCTCGTAAAAATCCAGTCGGCATTAAATCCTTATTTCTGTCAAATGGCCGCTAGAGTTGAGAGATAAAATTGAGAGAAAATGTGTAGGTAGTAAGATGACATTTTAATATTTTAAAGGGTTAACAGTGTTATGAAATTTACATTTAGAATCAGTAACGGGATTTTGTTTTAGTTTCCTACAGTTTTTATATGTACGGAGCGCAGCTCAATTTTTAAAAAAGAATACACGTTAGAAGGAACATACACTTTAGCCTATGTAAAACATGAAATGAAATATGGATTTCTGCATCAAATAAAATCAAAACGGGAGATATCAACAACAATGCATAGGTACCATTTTTTTTTCATGGCAATTTTTTTAAAAATCCACTTCGCATTTACGAAGTTTGTCCTTCACTTCTATTCTATCTAATCTGCTGTTTGAACCGGTTTATATTTATTTTGTTCTCGATTTATAAGTGCTTTTTTTAAGCCTATATAAGTAAAGATCATTTCATTTCATTCATTCGGCAAAGGATCAAAATTTTGTCACAAAAATAATTTTGAACCAAGACCGTAACAGAGGTTACCGTTTACCCATGCAAAATTTAATTCCCACATAGACTCGGATTATTTGATTACCTTTGATCGCGCAAGTCAAATCACAGGTGACCGCTACAAAAAGAATGCAATTTACAAAAGAAGTACAAGCGGCCGGTACCGGCCCCGTCTGACTGCAAGACGGCGCATCTCGTATTCCGTCAGCGGCGCGCGGGCCGCCCGCCCACGCATGCGCAGTGCTTTCACCTTCGCGCGGGTCACTAGTGGTCTAAGCTGTAAGAGACTATCGTACATAAGAGTAGTTTTATTTTAACCATTTTATAACACCAGAATTGTATATTCTAATATTGTTTTGATTTGTCTTCTACAGCAACAAGTTTGCTTCTTTCGTTTCCAAACGTCACTAGGCAATATTCATTAAATAATAATTGTGCAGCATTGGAACACTCCAAATTTTTGTGTTCATTAAATCTAAAATTTAATAATTATTAACACAAAAATGCGGTAAACTTTAGATTAAATGAATATCAATACAAAAATGTAAAGTTTTCGAATGTTTCACAATGTTGCTCCACAAGAAGTAATTTCGTCGAGGAATACATCAATATAGTCTATTTCCTGCGTTGAAATCATAAGGAATCATATTGTTTCAATATTAATATTTAATAATAACTTAGTGTATGAATAAAACAGATCTTATTTTTTGTATATAACCGTATACTTAGTAACAGGATTATCAAAATTACCTATTAATATTTGACGTATTTAAATTTTTAGCATCTTTCGTAAAATTGGATATTAATATTTCAACCGCAGCTGTTTTAGTCCTAAAAGAACAAAATAAACTGTCAGACTTTAATCTATAAAATATATTTTGTATTTTTATGTTTATTTGTCTAGCCCAACAATTCCGGTATTATTGATATTAATTGGCGATAACAGGTTCCACCGGGTATTCAAATTAAAAGTTTTGATCTAGATAAGCAATCTCTACCGTTGCAAATTACGAGTTTTGAGTGAGTATCAACATTTCAACGGGCTGTCAGCGGCAGAAATAAAATTAAATACGATTGTATAAATCATCGTAATGAATTATCCGATCTACTATTTCAATCTCACTTGGAATCTTTAAAGCCATATTTCCTGGTAATTTTATTGCGCGTTTATTTTATGCTTCAACTTTTTCTTCTAATGTACAGTCACAAGCAAACTACTTATATTTAATACTCATAGATAAACACATAAATTATGCATTGTAACCGTTAATGGCAATATCTCCATCAAAAATTATACAAAAGTACTTATTCGGCTGCCGTCAAGAAATAATAGAACCAAAGCATGTGAAATCTAGCGAGCAACTCGCTAGATTTCAATTTCAGCAACTTTAATATAATGTTCTATTGCAAAATATGTATATTACATAAATAATGAATACGACATGGATTCTGTCGCGTTCTCCACGAAATACATATTTTTGCACGCGAATGTACCGCAAATGTATCAGAATCAGTTAAAAAACGCTTGAATGGGCGATTGAATGAAAATGTCGACCTCGTTAACAGCGCAGCCGTAAACATTGATGGAGCAGCAATTGACGTAACTGCTGCTGCCCGACCAGATCCGACCAAAACCTGGGGTTTCCTGGATATTGTGTGGCAACTCGGAAAAGTTCGACTCCAATTAACTCGAGTTGATATTCATGTTACTACGAATTCTGGCAACTCGGAAAAAATCGACTCCATCCATGTTACTCGAGTTGGTATTCAATTCGAGTTTCACTACTTGAAAAATCATTTGTGTGTTGTATGTAACAAGTTAAGGTTGATTTTGTGACTTCCAAAGACTCCGAGAAGGTCTTGACAGGATCACGATTGAAATCGATTTAATAGGTGTGATAATCGATAGATATTGTTGGCTTTATCGCTAACTAGCTTTTCTAGTTCCTTCCCTTGAAACAGTATCCCAAAGTTGTGGACTATTTACTGTATATTTTTTTATTATGTTTCTTAGACATTTCTATGAATATAGCAAAGTTAAAGAGTTGACCAAAATGCGTAGTAAGTATTCGAAGTGTACGTCAAAGATGGACATGTATTAATTTGTCGAAAAACAATTAGGAGAAGAAATTTACTAAATTTTTTACTTCAATAAAAATAACTATACAATTTTGAATTAGCTATGATCTTCCTGGTAAATGAAAGTAGAAACATGAAATCATTAGGATAGATAGGAGCCATAACATATTTTGAATCTCCTAGGCCAATGTTTACTTTCACCTCTCGTTAACACGTCACAGTTGTTGTTAGAAAAACTTTACAAAAAACCTAGAATACTTTAATGAATTTCTGAGATCCGAAGCACTTAAACAACTTTCTTTGATACGACTTTTATTAATTTTTAAACATGAACGAAAATAATGATTCCCTTTATCAACGAAAAGATCTATGCATCAGCACAACGGATTATATGACAATTAACTAGTGGACGCCAATTGATTTACTTATCACTTAGCTATGGTATTAAAAGCTTTATATTGTAATATAATATATACAATGGACAAGTTATTTAAAAACAGTAACATAAATGTGCGAAATAGCATCTCGCGTCTCTGTCGCTTATGAATAATTCGTTAGCGACAGAAAAGGAGGATAGGTTTTCTCTCAATTGGATCATTATGATTATGACCGTCCGCCCGTGTCTTGCGGCTGACCTGCGTGGGCGCGCCGCCGGCCACCAATCCAACACGCAATTTATTGATATACTGCTTCATATTTATTTATTGAACCCCAATAACTTGTTTATGACTACTGAACCCATCTGACTACTGGAAACTGGTTTTGGCTCGGAATTAAAACAAGAGTAGGAGCATTTTTTCGAAACGTTAATATCCGAATTATAGAAGTTCGTGAAATTACCATATCATAATGGTGTCACGCTTTTATTGTCTCTGCATGGAGAAAGAGGCGTGTATAATAAATGACAAGATTATTGTTATTTATGTGGTCACATTCGTAATAAAATGTAAATTAAATTATTAAAATATGGAAAATCTAAAACAATACAAATGTTAGCATAATATGGTTTTATATTGTTCTATGCTCACTATAAATCAGTATTAAGTGTTTTGGATCTGGTCTACTTCCGCTAAATACCAATAACCCTTAAGTTAGTGATTTTCCATCATATATTTGTAGACATTCCTAATCGCTTAAAAATATTTGATATTTAACACTTACCCTTCTTTTTTACTTAAGAATCGCACAATTGTTAAATTGTTCAATATTAACAAGGTTACCAAACAAATGATACTCAAAAGAAAATGAGCGAAATGTGGTTCGCGCAGCAAGTTGCTGCACGAACTTCAGTGTTTGAAATCCCAATTCTTATTCTGATCTAACCTATATCCAACAAATAAATTAAAGCATCAAAGAAAAAGTTTATTGAATAAAAACATTGGTCACTCAAAGAACTCCCTCGCTCGTTGGGAGATCGGGAATTTTAATAACATAAGCTCTTAACAAAGTAATAGTAGTCTTTTGTTTACCTGGCTCCCTAGCAACTGGGATAATAAACAAGGTGAGAGTTTTATGGTTGGAAAAGCTACGAAGAATTCTAATGCGATTTTATTGTCTCGCTAAACTACGTGCTAAGCCGTCCTGAATAGAGGACGGCACGGCGACTACTCGCGAGGCGGGAATAAAGGGAAAAATGCCGGCGTAACAAAAACTCGGCTTGAGTAATGATGTGGACGTGAATTTTAACGACCTTGTTGATACTGGCGGTTGCTTGCGTCGCCGGGGTGGGTACTGAGATGACCTGGTTACTTGACTAGATAACCGACTAAATGCTTACAAGCTAAATCGCGAATTCACACATTAGATAGAATGCAAACTAGAATTAAGATGATATGTTGGAGGTTATCTGTGGTTGGCGGTAAGTATGCCTTTTACACGTCTATCCATCCATACTCATAAAAAAGTTTCGTTTCAACAGTTTAACGATACCGCAATGAGAAAATGTAAGAATTTATTATGTGTAATAAGAAAACCTGAATGATTTTTCTTACTTTGTCTATAACGCAATACAATTATTGTATTTATCCATTAATTCACAAATGTTAAGAATAACAAATGCCTACACTTTAATAAGGAAAACAAGTCCCAGGTTCGTAACGATCGCGAAATACGATCATTATTGTCTGTTTGACCAATAAACGCAGAAAATACCGCCCTGTAGGCGCACGGTTGAGTTACCACAATTGGCACAAATTAGGGACTTGTCCCACTGAAAGACAGAAAAAACCAGCTCCTGAACAAAAGACATGAAGGCACCAACCTCCTACCAAATCAGAAACTTACTTGGCATAGATACATCTGGTTTTACAAATGCCCAAAGACTATGGTGACATCAGGCAGGCCGTATGCTTGTTAGAATTTTTTTTAGTATCAGTTTATAGCACACAGGCGTTATATCCACTATTTAGGATAATTTAAGCTATCTACGTCTATATAGGATATTCCCAACTCCTATAGACAGATCAGTGGGATAGAATAGGTTGAATGGGAGGTTAAAGAGTTGCTACTCTTTTGCGCTGACATTTGGCATACATATTGTTCTTAATCTGCATCACATTCATGAGCGTCCGTACGGAAGAGAGTGGGACTGTGTGGAAAAATTTACCACATTATATTTAGTATTAACTTTTGCGACACTTTTAGGTAGGATTCAAATCAACCGACATGCATCCGAGAGCATCGGAGTGCACTTACAAGGTCGTAATAAAAATAGTATTTTATTAACAGTTCCTAAAGTCGTAATTGTGTTCCAAGGAATACGCTCGGAGCTGACCGGCTTTCGACGCATGTTCGCGTATCCGTACGGAATTAAAAATATCAGTTAGATGCGACTTGAATTACCACTTTAGGAACTGTAAGTGCGCTCTGATGCTCTCCGATGCGCGCCAGTTCATGTGAATCCTACCTAAATCTATATTTCAGGACTACTTATCAATTAAAAAAAAAACTTGTTTGTGCAAAGTTTGAAATGTTCTTTCATATACGATTTGTATTTATGTATGTGTATTATACTATGTCGCCAAAGAGTCCCGGTCAGACAAAGTCCCGCGGAACACCCGTCTTTCGTTACAACGCTGATGTCATGTATTCGTACATCTGTCATCTAGCTGGTCATAAATTCGGAGCCGCAATCCTATGAATAGGCACAGTTAGTACTGAACTGTAATTAATATGCCGGCATGAACTATTCGTGACTATTAAAATTTACTGCCCATTGTACGTCTGTAAGTATATCATAAATAGACTGGACGTCCTCGTTTGAAATTCGCTAAGTTGCCAGGAATTATGCAAATGTATTCCACTTTTAAGCTCTGAATATCGAAAGTCCGTGTCGCTGAGATTTAAAGGTTATATATAGATACCTGAATAGGGATTGCAATCCAGCGGCATTGTTTGCTAGATCCCGCACTGACGCTGGAACCAGCAGACCTAGTGCTGGACCAACACAGATAAAATTGTGCTGGTCGCAACTGAATTGCTGGATCCAGTACTGCAATCCCTATTTGTGACAGATTAATATTTATTATTTAGCACTAAAGTGCTTACTAGTTTAAAAACTAGACTGAAGTTTGGGAATGTCAGTCTTTGATCTAGTTATCTTATCATATTCCAAGAATATTTATTATTTAAGAACCTTTTTACCCTGTCAGCGATGTAAAACGTCTTGAGTGATCACCTTATGTAGGTACATACCTATGTTCCGCAGTTTATTTAAGCGCGTTATTTAGCCTGTCCATCTTAATATTGTCATTTCACCTGTGTATTTACTGTTTAAGTAGTCTAGGTTTTGTCCGCGTTTTCGTCTACATAAAGTATTAATATCATCAATGTACCAGCAAAAAGACATGTATCATTGAAATATATATAAATATAGATCTCAGCTAATTCAGTTCAGTAGTTCTGGTGTGACAGAATTTAGCATTACTTTTGGATTACTTCTATGAAAGCAAATATTTGAAAAAACTTTAGCATAGTATGAGCAAAGACAGGAAATTAGATGATTATAACTGGAGATAGACAGATCTAGTAAATGATATCGCAAGCAAACTTCGACTGACAGATATAATTATTTTAGGCAAATGAATTATGCAGTAACCAACATAGTTCGGTGTTAGCTGTGTCACAATTTAACTGGCTCGTTTTTTACCGACGCCCGGTGGCACCGGTCGGGTCGGCCATCGCTATAATTGATCGGCCCGCTCTGCGCCCACGCATACTCTGTTTATTTTGAAGACGGCCGATGACATCCACGTATTTTAGAAGGCGCTTCGTTACGCCAATAATTCAATCAACGTTATCTTATCTTTTTATAGCATTCGGACTGTAGTTCCGCATTAACATGCTCTCCCGGTTTTGTAATACATACGATCGATTATGTTGCTAATGATGTCTATTTGTGATTGTATATCTAAACGGTTTGTTGATCTACCTACAGAGCGTTTAACAGATAATAGGTGGGCGGGAAGAGAAACTTTGGAATTATTGTAAACTTTTCTTTTACACTCTTTAATAGAGAGCATGAGAAGTTCACAAAGCCTCAATTGTATCCTTACTTACTGTTACTTTCTCCGAAATGATACAAACTGCCTTTTGATGCTACTGACTGACTTTTTTTTATTAATTTTACATCTGATTTTTTTATGTTTTTTTGTAGGTAAGTTACATGTTCCTTTTTAATAATTTATAAGCAGCTGAAATCAATTTAAGTTCAATTAAGGTGACATGTAGATACCTACTGAAAATAACAGCCAGATAAAACTATTTACTGAACTATCGCGAACGGAAATGTTTTTTTTCTGATAAATGTAATAAGTAATGTGATACGGGTGTGACAGTATGTCATAGAAATATAATTGTTATTTATCTTCATGTTAGTCTTTAATAGCGCATGTTAAAGTTGCCATTGTGACGGGGTCGATTCTGCACCCACGCATCGAGAGTTTATATTAAGAAGGTTCGTCGACATCTATGCTACAAATGCTATTGGTTACGACAGTTTCTATATGTAATTACGTAAAAAGTTTTCTCGCATTAATTGGCTTAAGGTCCATTTAAACCGTGGGATACCTCATGATGTGTCATAGAAAAAATTGTGTTCTGAAAATCTTTCCGTAAACCTATTCTCGCACACAGTTATTTTTATTAGTTGTAAAGTAAGTAAGTATCGGCTTGAGAAAAACAATAATATGGCAATTGCACATTCAAATAACTATGGATGATATGGATAAAATTACTCTGATGCTTCTACCAAACGGTTAGATACGATACGAAGATCAAAGTCATCTGATCTTGCTTTAACATCCAAACCAAGTCACATACAACCTCTGGGGACTAAAAATGACAAAGATAATTGTCCCTCTAAAATCAGGATTATAGTCCAAGCCAACCCCGCTTAGGAACGGGACATAACACTAAGAAAATTATGATGACATTATTAGTTTAGTAATACCGCTTTATCTACTGCGCAATGTCAATGTTACCTACACTCATACCTCAGTGTAATATGATTGAAACATATGCCTAAGCCGATGCAAGTTCGACAATAAATTCAGCCGGCCCGTCGGAGACAGGTCGTCGTCATGGCGAATTTAAATTCATTCCGCTGCGCGTTCACACAGGATATACTTACCACTTTTTGCCACTCGTGAATTATTTAACACCGGTCTGCTAACGTTCAACTACAAATGAAATAATAACACCTACTCATTACGTTGTCTAAGAACAAAAAGTTCGGGTTTTCTATTATTATAATTAAGTTAGTTAATGCGTACAGTATTATTTTATTCCAGAAGTAGTATTTATATAATGATAGACGAAACATTTTTATATAAATTAAATGCTTTCGTTTAATCCTAAATTTCAGCCTGACCACAGGTTAATCCATGGTAACTTAAATTGCAAGTAATTTTTATTATTACGATAACTTCATGATTCTTACTATAAAACTAACAACAAAACATATATTAACATCTGAACGAACAAGTTAACCGGATGTCCATTTAAAAATACTCTAAAAATATATTTTTAATAAACGTGAGAATTCGCCAAGAATTCCGAAGTAAACTTATTTCCACGTCATATAACTCGCAATCTACACAAATAAACCTCCATTCCATAAACCCTGCAAACAAGGACCCTTGCAGCTGTCATTGAAAAATCGTACTGAAGACTCTAATTGCGGAGAAGTCGTCTCGTTCCATTAAGGCGATTATCCCACTAATCCATTGTGCACCGCCAACGGTGGTTTTATATATTGCTTCATATAGTATTACCCGTTTCTTCCACTGTAATTACGACTGCCCACCCGCGGCAAGCCGACGCTTTTCAATATACGGACAGAATTTTTTTTATATAAACTTTTTGTAACCGAAGGCGGCGAGACCGCTCATACAGACCCAGTGTTAATGAATATTTACTATATTAATGGCCTCCTCTTTATACGCTTATCTTAATCTAAAGAGCGTGTACAGTCACCATGAGAAAACAGTCAATTATGCACCTTCTGGTAATGATATAGTAAGTGTAAAATTGTCTGGAACATTTTTGCTCATAATTGATCATAGAGCTCAAGCAAATCGGGCGTTATTGAGATGTATTCAGTGTGAGTTTTTATTTTAGAACAGGCTTTTTGTCTGATAATTACTTGATTAGATGCGAGTCGCCATTTCGTTGTTAAAAATTTGTGATTTTTGACAAAGAACTATTTATTTTCATTAATATAAACTAATTCCGTCCTAATTTATTATTGCCTAGCATGACGTAAAACTAACTAATGGTATATCGGGTTTTGGGTGTGTGATTGTGTAGGCGACGAGCTTGCCACTTGGCACTACTTTTCACAACTTTCCATCTAACCCAGCCCAGTTTTATTTTTTGGCTGAACGTGGTGAAGGGGTCTAGTTGCCGCTTAGACTCTGCCTACCCCTTCAGGGATTACGGGCGTGATGATATAAATGAATATAAACTAATTCTAAACTCGGTAAGTTTCGGCTCACCAAACAACATTCTTCAAAATTTAGTGCATCCGTTTGAATCCCCATAACTCTTTCTTAGATTGTAATGAACCTATCCTTGATTTAATAACTGTTCCCATATGACGAGAACTAGACCTCCATTAACATTTATTTGAATGACTGTATCTTACAAAACACTTAGTATAAGGAACAGAATTTTATTTTATACGAGAAATTAATCTAGCAAGTGAAATAAAATAAAATAGAACCTTCTTGCAGTTTCAGATTAAGCTCCAAAAACACAGATTTTTAGTTTCCGCCAAACGACTTCCTCGTATCACCTTCAGTTTATCTTTCCTGAGCACTCCCAGCATATTTTACGAAAGCAATATTCCTCCGTTAGATTGAAATCGAAGTCAACATGTTCCTTGTTGCGCTGCGACAGATGTCTCCGTCGTAATAAAACTTTCCCCTCGGCTCAAGGACCCAGATCTAGTTTCTACTTCTTCTTAGACTTCTCCTTACGTACATTGGTGAGGGGCATTTCTTACTGGGAGACGACATCAAGGTCTATAAGAACAAGTTCCATGTACGTTTCTTTACTTGTCTCGGGAAGCATGTATACCTATGTGGTTTCACTAATTATATTTACATTGATATAATAAAAGAGGGAATTAAACCACATGGTTTCTTAAATTTTTAATATAGCTGCTGAAATAAAAGACGAACACTAAAAAGATGACAGATAAAATCATTATTTTTTCTTTCGCTGTTTTGGTCAGAAGCATCGGCCATATCTCCGTTAAATGGGTTGCACAAAATACGTTTGTGTAATTGTCAAAACGACTATATCTGAGTAAAATCAACTTCGCACGCTGATTTCCATTGAAATTCCTCATTTAAACAGAACTGAAAAAGTAATAATACAAGATATACTCACGTAGTTTTGTTCTAATTCCGTAAATAATGGTGTCATTATCATAACACCCTGGTGACACATGCACCCCTCGCATCTTGTTTATTTATGCACAAACTTTGCTGAACCTGAATCTTCCCCTTGAGCGTGCATACTGTAGATTTGTTTGAACTTATTCGCTACCAAATCAGTGCAAGTCCCATTTTCTCTACTTAATATACGAGTTGGTAACTTATTACCTGCTACTCGTTTTTCTCTTAACCGTATTCTAAACCTTAGCTGTTAAGTAATTTGTAAGGTTTGCGTGAAATTAATCGCTATGAAAATTAAACGTTTCGTTCCGAAATTCGCGTTACGACTATGTAAAATACTAAGAATAAAATCAATGTTGCGTGCTAATAATTATGAGGTAAGGCAATAAAAAGAAGTTGGGGTCTAGGTAAAAAAACTGGACGGGAGTCGGTCAATGACCTAATATGCCAACCTTTTTGGGAAGAATTCTCGGGGGCGCTACACGCTGGTTCAATTTGTGCAACTCTTTTTTTATAGGGCGTGATAATGTCATAACTAAACTAGAACCATGGTTGCGCACACGGGCAGCTTCCATCACTAGAATGTTTTCATGGGAGAATTCTGCGATTTTATGTTTACAAATGTTGAGGCTCCTATAAAGCAGCGGCCATATCATTGATAGGGCTGTTAAAGCAATAACTATGCCCATGCATCAATGCATCCTTAATATTTTGCGTATTTGCAATATTAATGAGCTACATTGTCAACTAATTTAATGAATTTATGATTGCCTAAGACAAAGTATTGCGCTGGTTTTAAATTTCCACTGGTCGTTTGTAACTCATTTCCGCACTTGCCGGGATAATCAAGAGTTTATTTACACCACTGTTCGCGGTACATTTTTCACTGCTCAGCCATTACGGGTAATTTGAATGCTACTTTTCAATTTGGGTTTTTACCGTTATTAACTTCCAGCCTTTTGTTTTTATATTTTACAAGTCGTATTCTCGGTATTAGTGGATATTTGGAAGGCTTTATTAGATTACAGTCGGTTTCGGGATTATGAATTATTAATTCACGTCAAACTGGTACCTACTGGGTGCTTGAGCGCACTTTGAGACATTGTCGGAATTAGGAAGAGATTGTTGTTTTTTTTTATGTTTTATTATGTTTATGATTTTAATTCAAACAATTATTCAATTGAAATACTTCAAGTTTGGAACGTGCATTGGAGATCGTGAGACTTGTTACGGACTTGATGTGTTATTTCAGTTGCAAAGAGGATTATTTACAATGGTAAATGAATCAAGAACAGACATCCTCAATGCAGAGTATCCGGATACTAAATACGGTAAATCACCGATGATTTATAATATTGCGGTCTTTAAGTGGTCACTGAAAACAATAACCAAAACAATTGTCAAATAATAAAGAGCGTGTACAAAACACGTGTCGTGTTAGTACATATTCATGACCAAGTCATAAAATAGTATATTAAAAAATGTACCTATTCGTCTCTTACTCTTAATATTTCATGTGCATGCTTATTGATTGATAAATCATTGGCAGTATAATCAACAAACTTAACAACGATAGATAAATCTTATTAATATATCCTAATATATGTAGAATATATTTAGTTAGTAATTCTATCATGGCAGGAGGCATAAATTATTAATTGCTTAATTAGTATTCTACTCGATGCTAACGGAAATAATAATCTTTACAACATCTTATAGATAAAGGTATGATAGACATCAACTCTGCAATGAAGAAACTCGCCTACATATATGTAAGCGAAATAATGTGGGGGTTATACAAATGTTTATTAAACACTGAAGCGTGTGTCATCTGCCTTCGCAACTTTATGACCATGTCTAAGGGAATCGAAGTTTAGAGGCACATTATAATTCCTAATTTGTCCTAATTAGTGGAAGCGGGTTTAAAAAACTTGTTATATGGTGCGATAACTATATCTTGTAGTCCATCAAGATTGCGTAGTTAGACATTGTAACACAGAATTTTATACCGTTTTGCGTGATATCTGTAATATGCCCGATAGTACATCATCCTCACGAGCAACTGGTTTCGGACATGGCCGATCACATCGGAGGCGAATGGCAAACAGGAGATGCAATCACCGCACTCCGGCGCAGATGAAGATAAATTATGCGCTCTTCCACGGCCGCGTCATTTGTCAGCGGGCGACGCGATGCGTATCGCGCAACATACACCGACGTCGCTCGGAGATACTCGCTCATACTTAGTATGAGTGCCTCCAGCTGATCTTAGATCGTTAGGGAAGAGCGCCTATCGCCAATGCCATTGCGAAAAGTTTATCCAATGTTCCATATATAATCTTCTTGTTCATACTAGAGATGTTTCGTTTCCAGAAGGAACTGAACTAATTACAATAACCTCAGGAACCTACATATTTTAGATTTTTGGCAATCAGACTTACATTCAAACCACACTCGTGCCGTCTCTATCCTATTAACTACCACCACACCCAACATAACATGAGACAGTCGAACTTGGTATTATGCTAAAAGTTGGTTTATTGATGGGTGCAATGACTTTTCACCTAGTAGTTACCAATAACCATTACAACTAACAATAACTATTGTACAAGTAAGCAATCCCGATAAACTGTTATACATGAACGCAATAATAATAAAGTAAGCAAACTTATGCATCGAGTCCGAGTCGAACGACACGCTCATAACTCCCTCGCGCAACGGAATTCGCGCGCGGAAATAGCGCAGCGGTGCGCCGGGGCGTATGCGCGCGCGCCGTGTGAACGCCCGCGGCGACGCGCGACAACGCAAATAAACCCAACGCGCCGCAAATACGCGCATAACTGCGATACCCGCTGACGATATTTGTAACTAGCGTGTAGACTGAACCAGTAGGCGCAGTGAGTAACATATGTAGCATTAATGAGTACGAGTAGATAAGTTAAAGCCATAAAGTGCTTTTAAGCTTTGATAATAATCGACGAATATACACGGATCGAGTCCGACGGATATAGGTACGCGGCGTGTCGTTTTAAATCGCCATTAATGAATTGAAAAAAGTTTATAAAACGAATATAATCACTTTAACCATTTGAACAATCTTAAAAAGTTTCATCCAAACCACAAAAAAAACGACCAAAAACTCCTGACTAAGATCCCACTATAAGTGTGTGGATTACTGGATTCTGAAGATGATCTATCTTGTTATGGTAACGATATATTTATGGCCTAAACTAAAGTTACACTTCTTCCACAGGTACGGCAGCAGTGTGGGTCTCCGACAACCTTCGACATGCCTCCTACCAGTCACCCCCTGTCGTCAGGTGCCCGGCGGGCTGCTGTCCGCGCCCCACCGCCCTACACGGAGCTCCTCCAGTTCGCAGCCTCGCTGGCCAGGAACAAGAAGCTGTTCTCTAGGCTAGCAGACCGCCTGTGCGATGAGCCTGACTTCGAATTCCAGGGCAATGATAAATGCTGGAATGGAGAGACGATTGGAGAGTAAGTATATCGATATTGTTCCGTCATCATCTTCCTAGAGTTGTTTCGTGTTCCATCGGAATCCCCGAATCACCTTAAATCCAGTTGATTTGAAAACTTCGGCAGCAACAAGCCGTTTCCTAGAAAATAATAATTCTCATATCTTTTGTTAAACCATTTCTACACACCAACGCCCGCCTCATACCTATTTATTAAAAAGAACCTTTATTTCCCAGGTATTCGAAACCTTTAGTGGCATCAGCATCTCTGAGTGACCAGAAGTATAACCCTGAAGTGAGCGGTACGCCTGTGGATTTGCAGGTCTCGGCCTTAGGAGACCGTCTACGACATGCTCGCCAAATATGCATTGTAAGTATTACAGCGACTTATTACTTTCTCGTGTCACTGTTGAATCACAATCTGTGTCTTAAAAATTAATGGACCGTATTTTTTTTCCTTTAACTTTCTATTCCCATGGAATTAAAATTCTTTCTACTCTGCAACGTATATTTTTCAATATACAACTTCTTTCAATCTTTTATCGTTTAACTAATAATAAAAAATGGATCATAATTTCAAAGGCACACAACTACATAAAATGTATCTTTTATTTATCGAGAGCAATGTATTATGCTCCAAAATCAACTTCCAGTACTATAGGTACTTTAAGATATAATTGTCAAGTGACATAATATAATGACCTCGGTCATCAGTTCTATTGTTATCATTTTAAAACGTCGCAAATCCTATGAGTCATAACTATGAATAAAAATGATTCCACCATGAAGTCAACAAATGTGAATTAACTCAATAATCACGCTTAGACATTTGGGGGACGGCGTGTAATATAGAATTACTAGGTATACCTAATAATTGACAGGAACTAAACTAAATTAATGGTTAAAAGCCGTTTGCTTTGCAAAGTCTAGCGTGGAAATCCAAGTCAAGTTAGTATACTTTGTAATGTATAAATAGTCTATCATACTAATGTCTAGTTGTATATTGAAGTATTTCTACTTCTATTTCATATAGATCTTAAGGATTATATAATGACATTGATTATGAACTACGAAGTACTAATATTTTGAATTTGAAGCAAGATTATTTTTGGTGTAGTTTGATTTTTTAAACTACTTATGTTGTAGCCATTTCTAACTTTTAAAAATTAATACATATAATGAAGTATGTTACCTACAGCAAACCTAATGGTCTTCAACAGCATATGCTTATGCGTATAAAATCAAACGGGAAGGGGCCTTAGTCCCTATAGTCCAGCATTGAAATCGAATACAGTCATTGTTCGAGGGCTAAAACCGATGCAATAGCCACGGTCATCAAACACTATAGTTACGCCACAGTCTCGTTCGTGGCCCGGATTCTCCCAGCAAGTCCTCACGTACACGTTACTTTCAGCTGCAAGTGACGCAAAAGAATCCGTCGGCCGAAGCGTATATGCAGGGCGACGAGGCCGGTCAGGAGGGCTCGGGCTCCGGCCTCAACTACGACAACGACGACACTT
The DNA here is from genome assembly GCA_951394215.1 of Glyphodes perspectalis. NCBI lineage: Eukaryota > Metazoa > Arthropoda > Insecta > Lepidoptera > Crambidae > Glyphodes > Glyphodes perspectalis. The sequence goes on from OX596201.1 coordinate 5,960,505, forward strand.
ACGACGATGATGGCTCCGGCGAGGAGGGCTCAGGACTGGATATAGGTAAAGCCAAGTTACTCCTCTTTCTCTCTCCTCTATCTCTCTCGCTTTATTTTTTTTACACATTTAATTGTGATTTTCATATTAAAAAATATATTTAAAATCATTTTCCTTAAAAAGCTTTCACGTACATTGTCATTTAGAGTCTAGCTCCAATTGCAGTTTAAAGTGGTCTTTAAGCTGTTCCTTATATGAAACTTTGGAAGTATATAAGTAGATACATTCCATATCTTAGTACATTTATCGGATTACTTATTCTCAAACTGATATTATGATGCAGCCATGGGGTGAATAGCAGAACTCATCCGATTTCTAGTAAAAACGTTCTAATTTTGGTTTGTTTTGATAAATACTATGCATTACTTTTGGTAATGCTGGTCTAATGAATACCAGGACATAGAAACTCTCCAATAATGACCAATAAACTCGAAGTTTGGGCTCGTTTGGCCAGTTAGGTCAAAATGATAATCTATTGTTAATTTATATATTTATTACTAATCATTTTTGTTTTTAAAAACAGGCGAGAAAACCTACGTCGGCAAAGAGGACACAGACACGTCGACGCCGAAGACAGCCGCAGCCACCGCGACGCAACCGCTCCTCTCCTTCGTGCTGGGCGCCACGATGCTCACCGTCTTCTGTCTCACCTAAACGAAACCTTACGCCCCTGTGATAAGACTCACTCGACACCAGTGAGGACCTAAGAATCCCCCATATCATGTGTGAAGTGATGTGTGCGAAGCACGTGGGAACGGTGACTGCTAAGACTTAGTGTTTTAAATTTAGTCCGATAATAAAAGACAAGTGATTCGTTGAAATTAGCTTGGCGCAGTTCGGTGAGTAGATGAAACTCGTGGAGCACAATTTACAGTAGCTAGTCCCAGTCAAGTATCAAAGTTGACATCCCGGAAGTTCACCTGTTCTTCAGACGTAGAACAAATACGACAAATCTCTTCGAATCTCGCACGGTTACGACTTTGATGCATTTAAATATATGTTTTAAAGTCTGTAAGTGTACAGTGCATATCGTGTTGTCTTCATTTTGTAAATATTTTGGTATTCTATTTAGACTTAGCGATGATATACATTGTAACGGAAGCTTTACAATACTTCTGCATTTAAAAAATTGTGGTGAATCCTAAATTTATTGTCATAATAATAGATATTATATCATTTGAAGAAACTTTAAATGTTGTTAATACTAGCTGATTGGCAATAATTTATTATTAGAAAGTATAACGATTAGACGACAGTGATAAGGTACCGATACTTTAAGGGTTGTTGTACAGAGCGACTGTAAATACCGTGTCTAAAGCCTACTGGTCTAGGTGCTTAGCTAGTAAATGTATTTTGTTGCCATATTAATATTACGGATATCATTATTTATAATATTGAATAAGTCATAATTTAATATCCAATTATGTTATGTGATACAGAAGTTGTAATAAAATGCACCCGTTGCATCGCATTATTTATTCCACGTATCGTTCCTGCTCGTGCGGGATTTATTACAATAGAGGCAATAATCTTTTATATTATCTTTAATTGCCTGTCTCATGGCCTATTTATTGCTTACTTAAATAATATATATTATATTTGAACCAGTTATCCCTCAAATAATCATATATATTTATGGCGTTAATGTGAAATCATTCTAATCAATTCAAATGAGGAATTACTGTATTTAAAAGTTAGACATATATTGATATCAAAGTCAAAAATATAAGAGTGCTACGCTTCTATTGTTTACTTTTCCAAAGCCAATATATAATGAAAAACACTTATCTATTTAGGTTCAACTTTCGAACGGCGAAGAAAAATCGAATAAAAAAATTAAAAAAAACACTTAATTTGAGAATCAAGGCATTGCCTTTTTTAAAAGATAATGTAACAAAAGATATAAATTAAACCTTAGTTAAAAAAAAAAAAATTGAAATTCAAAGTGTAGCGAAATTGAAATGAACAAAACTTAGGTTAAATAAAAATAAATTCACTTACCTAGATTAAATGAATTATATTGTAAATTGCTTTGGATCGTAGCAGAGTCAGTGTAATTAATACGGAGCCGCCATTTGATGGCGCGCTTGCGAGTTTTGTAAATGTATTTTAGAATATTAAAGTTATTGAGAATGAGTGAGGACCAGGAATGTAACGGAACATTTTCATATTGAACGCCGAAATTTCATAGATTGTATTTCAACCATTAGGCATAATGTGAGTACTAAATCTATAACATTAACATTCATTAACAATAAATGGATATATATACGTACCATATTATGTTAAAAATAAGTTTAATATAAACAGGACTGTCTACAAAGTTAATTTAAATTCTCGATTTAAGTAAACTTTGACACTTCATAGATGAAAAAGCTGCCAACATATCCCTAACATAAATGCAAGTGTGAAAATTCTCATTAAATCGGAGATTTAAAATTAAGAATGATGTACACATCTTATGCCTTGATACTGCAAAATAAGTAAAAGATTAATATATATTCAACGTATTAATATGAACATGTTCCGTTTTAAATTGTAAATATTGTTGGAAAGGCGATAGTGTGTTTGAAATGGAGACAATTGCTGTTATATCTGAATATATAATATTATTAAAATAAATTCTGTATTATAAAGACAAGTAATTTGTTTTATTGTAGCTATCAGTAAAATTCATGAGCAAATTGGTACCAGCTATTTTTTCATGACGGGTACAAATATAATGGGATTGATATTTAAAAAAATTCAAGCAGAATAATATAGAAACCGACAAGAAGCTCGCTGGTTACTCTTTTAAATGCCAAATATACAATTTTGTAAAGTTATATAACCTACACTTATACTTATATAAAAAGGTGAACATTTCACTATGAAGTTAACCATAAATACTTGTCATCTGCTATGACTATTATACTTCAAACAATTATAGTTAGCAACGTCAGTAGGTAACTGAAAATATTTTTTCGAGTTTGCCATATAAATTAAGACTCAGCTACTTTTCTTACTATACCTACAATTTTTTTTCCTACTAAATCAACCTCAGTTCTTCCCCATATTTGTCTAAAAACATAAAAAATCATAAGTTTTAATTTCATAAATATATGAAAAATAAATACTATACAAAAAAGCATAGGTACAATATAATTTTGTATTTGTTTGAATAATATTACGATAGCACAACAAGATGTATGGGACTGCCATTGTTAATAATCATAAATAACCGCTCCATCAAGTCGGAAGATGAATGCTGAAAAAGAAAATGGCGTCCGCCAACGTCTATACCCGTCAAAACGAATGAGAAATAGTCCCCGAAGGAGCATAAAAGAATGCATTCGGTAGAGATATGGTTGCCAGATCTCCGAGATTCGTAGGATGGTCCCGGGATTTGATTAAATCTGCCTCGTGTCTCAATGCTGAGATTTTATCATGAGAGGCTTGTTGTTACAGACGCTGCGACGATGCTAAAAGGCAAAGTTCACATTCATAAAGAAATAAATATTCAGAATTACTTTATTAAAATCCACAACTTCCAACAGGCGTATCTAAATATCACTAAGAATAGTAAAAACTAAACTGTCATTATTAAATAAGGTAGTAGACAAGTGACAACACCTACGCTTTATGAATAGATATCATAAACAAACTTTAGTATATCTGTCTACCTATTGAATTTGTTGGTATTCTCAACTATATTGCTTGCATCACGTTATTTATAAACCAATTTGGTATGACCATAAACTATCAAATTTGAAATGTATACCTGGATTTCTGTAATCCCTACTAACATTATAAACGCGAAAGTTTATAAGTATGAATGGATGTTTGTTACTCTTTCACGTAAAAACTACTAAATGGATTTTAATGAAACTTTACAATAATATAGCTTATACTCCCGAATAACATATAGGCTATGTTTTATCGACGTACTACGCAAGCAAAGCCGCGGGCAGAAGCTAGTAATCTATAATATTAATTCTAACACAGATAGATGTCAAGATTTGGGAACTTAATAGACCATTATGACAAGACTCCCAATGTGCAAAATACCTCAATACGCCTCACTGTTTGGCTACCCTATGTAGGCTAACGCGAAATGAGGTGTATGCGGTGCAGAGCTTTCAGTATATTTTATTCATGGCCGCGTTATTGTCTGAAGTCACTACAATGCGTCGTAATGCCGCTGCTGAGAGGCATCTCGCTCGTGTATACTTAGCTCGCTTCCAAGACGAATGCTGGATTGTACGAGGGAGTTTATTGATTTACTTAGTAGAATGCTGAAGGGTTTGTCATACTTCTATCGACGTAGACGGCTCATGTTTGGTTACAATTAAATTTTAAGTAGCAGAAACAGCATTGGATTATGTGATCAATAGGCAAGATGACTAAAAAAATATGTTTAGTCCGTCAGATAGATTAAAAAAAAATATTGAACACGTATTTTTTTATTAATTTGTCAAACAAACATTGACGAACATATAATGCAAGAATATATAAAGCATTCAAGATGCGCGTGACGTCACACATTCGTACAATTTTACTAAATAGTGACGTCGCAAGCCCCCACTCCTAAACTTTGATGCTCTTTATCTTTGTAATTTTTTGTTAATTTGATAAAGCGAAAATATGTGTCTAGTATTTTTATATAATCTAACTGACGGACTAAATAGAATAATAGTTTTTTAATGCAGTCATCATCCCTATTCCATGCAAGTTATTTATACAATACCTTTGTGGAAATTAATAATGAACTTGATGACAACGGCGTAAAAAACTGGTAGTATAAGCTTAAACTATGTAGAAACAAGGAAACTTTAACTAGCCGGCAGACTAACGTCCTAAACCAAAGACCAAAATCAATTATCATGTAAATCGAAATCAATTTCAACCCGATTCCCGCTTTGTTACACAGACTAATCAGTCACATAATACATAAACAACAACACGTAGTTATGACAACAGCTCGTGCAAACGAAATCCTAAACATCAAAGAGAAGCAGTTATCCTCGTTGCCAATTTAACTTGGTGCGCCTCTAATGATGGTCGTTTGCGAAATCCGCGGAGAGGCAGCCACAATAGAATAAATAATAGTATGGAAGCTCTGACTGCTCCCTCACTCTTCGGTTAAATTGCACACAATACGACTGAATTTAAATACAATATCAAGAGCGCAGAATAAAATCAAGACTATCAGTTTATAGGACTAAAAGTTAATAAACACAATACACTAAATACTTTTCAATATACCTACAAGAAGTTGTTTTGCTTGTTTAACATATTATCTGAATCATGCACGTAATTCTTGAAGGGGTTGGCAGGGTCAAAAAGGCAGGTAGCCCATTTAATCACCTTCAGGCAAAAAATCTCGGCTAGTTTAGATGTTAAATTCTGAAAAAGTAGTGACAAGTGGCTAGATCGTCGCCTCCATAATTACATTCTCAAATACCATTAATAGCCTTTTACGACATTCTAGGAAAGGAACACAGTTGGCACATTCTTTTAAGTCCCAAATACAACACGTTTTTTTAATTACAATTATAAAGTTGAGAATTGCGTAGAACTATAATTTGATCAAAAATGCCAGTAGCTTAGCTATACTTTTCTAACTCCAGCGATGGTTCGTGTCAATATGCGGATAAATAAATAGTCGGATTAAGTTTCTGAGCTGAATGTTGATTCCACATTCCACTCGTCCGACTTCGGAGTTAGGTTTTATAGCTTCCACGTTTACGATTAAAACTATCGCCTCAGTGCTGAGGCGAGAATGTCGTAGGTATCGGGAAAATCTTGAATTCTATACGGAATAGCGCTGTATTCGTAGTGATGATTTTTAATGATGATAATAAATACAACAGTCAGAGACATCATTAGTAGTAGCTCTATACATAAATAATAAGCACGTTACGACTATCATAATCTACATCTTCTTCAAATATATATTAGGGGTTCGGCCACAATCATCGTGACAAGAGATTTTTATATAAAGATCACGTGTCATGGTGTTTTGACTCCCCCTCCTGTAGTCTCCCATAGAAAACGACGACCTAGGAACGTCCTCCTAAACCCCGACGACGTAATCACGCTAGTCCACAGCTACACATCCCAACACTTTAAGTAGCCGCCTGTCGTCTGTCCTCGTGCCCGGTCGCTTCTATCCCCAAACCTATGTGCGTCTGCCCTCTCCCAGCAAAGCCCTGAACCGAGGTTCGAGCCCCACTAGGGGGCACCCTCAGGCTGTTGCCTAAATTTTTAGGGGTGAGAGCTTCCCGCTCCCCCGCCAGCCCGGTAGGTAGTTAAGACCGCCTTCGGCCAACTACCTACCGTAGGTACTCTAAAAAAAAACAATTGTGGTCGACCAACTTCGACCGATTTTGATTTTGATGATATTTTTGAGTATTTAGTAAATATGAGAATGGGTCGTCAAGTATTTTTCACCCTCCTACCCTCACTCCCTATTTTTAACTTGAGAACGGGGCGGTACAAAGTTCACCGGGTCAGCTAGTACATAATATGTATATATAATTCACACTTAATTCAAACTTGTAAGTACTCTTTTATTTAGTTAGGTACTCGACCGGTACTTATTCTTATGTTCCTCAATAAAGTTTAGTGTAACCTAATTAGCTTAATTTTTTTTATATTGTTGTACTTTAATATGGCTGAAGTTTTATAATTTCAAATCCATGCACGCTTAGGTTAATTAGTTAGGTAATAAGGGATAATATAAGGAAGATGAAGGGGCATGCTGCCTCTTTGACTCTGCCTTCTACTGTATAAGGAAAATAACTAAACATTAATTGATGTGTAATAGTGATCCAATTTATTCAGTAGGTATTCTTGTCTTAGATAGCAATCGTTTTAATGTAATAAGACTTGAATCTACAATTGAGATGTAAGACTAAAATCGACAGTTTAATGGAATTTCAAGAAGAATATTAACAACACATATTTGTTTTTTTTGCTTTCAATTGAAATATTTTAAAACTGCTAGATCACTCAAAACACGTTGGATTACTAGTTTTCCGTATTCAGCTGTAGAAAGTTTCCGTGCTCGAGCATATTACAGATAGGTACCTCTATCATTCGCTACCCAATTCGTCACTGGCCACTTAGTATTCCACAACACAGCATCTGGTCTGTGCATCCTCTTTGGGCACAGCTACCTGCAGCCACGGCCAGAATAACTCAAGTCGTATCGGCGCGAGTTTCACGCACCATTTGACTCGGCGAGGTCGGCCCGCGCCTGCCTGTCCCGGGATTTATCGGCGGTCCACTTTCCGCGCCCTTTTGTTTTATCAGGGCAATGGATTATGTCGTCTTGATGCTAAGTCTGGGTACAAGTGTTGTGCTAACATTGGTTATAGTCGGTTAATACTATTCGATTAAACACAACATTGGAAAGTCGCTTGTTGGTCTGGGATTCAAAAAATGTACGAACTGTGTTCGTTGTATAGCTTGTCATTAAAAGCCACCAAAGGTTAAGGTCCTGCGCTTGACCTCTTCGGTCATGTCGAATTGCCGTCTCACCGGACTATAAGAGTGAAGGAAAAGAGAGTGCACCTGTGTTTGCGCACACACTTGTATACTATAATATCTCCTGCGCAGATGGCTATCCTCGTTCAGGTTGGCCGCCGTGACCGATATCGGTTATGAGGACATTATTATGAAAATAAATTCAGTTTTTGTAAAACTGCCTCACGTTTTTCATTAGGCTATAAAACCGCAAAGCTTTACGTTTCACGCACGGTATATAGATGCCCAAAATGTTTACAGGGACACTTTGGGCCCAAGGAATCCGTTGCTATCTTAGGAACTATGGGTCACGGGTTAGCGACAGCAATTTGAACAATTGGAACGCGAAAGGACGCGGTCCAATCTGCATCAATACGCCATACCGCGCGGCCGCGCCGGCGCCGAGATAATGCGATACCAATATCATTCGCGCCGAGGAATCACGTGAAATGCGGGCTCCATGATTGGCAACGATCAGCTGCTCTTTTTGCGAATTCATTCCGCAAAACGAATTGGCCTTCGCGTTCGATTCGATGTGGACGTTTATCGAAAGCTTTCTAACTTAGGTATTGTGCTAATCAAAAAATATTGTTTAGTATTAAATACTGTCTAACGATCTGCGGGTTCACAAAGGTACTTAATTTAATTGCAAACAATGGTAAGCGTTAACTGCGGCAGACAGAGAAACACGATTACTAAAAAAATAGGCATAGTACTTAATATAAAAGCAGATATAAGTAGATTCAGTATTTAGTGAATCAGATTTTATGAACTGATGATGACCCTTTGAGAAATACACCGATCATAGTTCAGACTAAGTCAGTGTTGTAGTTATAATTGTCCTTGTATTATGCAGACTAGCAGATATGCCAAGAAATATGAAGGGTCGCGCACAAAGTGCGTATCCCAGGTAACAGCCAGACGCGGAACAAGTTAGAAAAGCGATTGCTAAATTAACCAGACATAATATCGAATCAATAACCGCTCATGAAATAGGCACATAAAGCTTGCTATCATTAAAATTGGATAGTCCACCCCGTGTTAATAAATAAATATCCGACTACATCACAAACATTGATCTGTCTCCGAGGTAAGTAGCTCAAGCACTTGCGTTACTGATATCAGACTCAACAGTGGTTTTACAAATAAATACTTAAATATTGGATATCAACACCCAGTCACAGAACAAACACAAGTATTCATCACACGAATGTTTGTCCTGGGTGGAAATCGAACCCACAACTCTTGGCGCATGGGGCAGGGTCACTACCGAATGCGCCATAGAGCCAAAACGTAATGTATTAGAGGTCAGTAGTGGGCGACTTCTAACTTTCCCTTTGGCTCAAAATATAAAGAAAATTTATTCACTCCGTACTTTAGCCAATCTTTTATCGTTTAATGGTCTTTGATAAAGACAAACGGTCTCATTGATGTGTCTATAGACCGGCGCCAGGTCATAACCAGCTGTTGATTGGATCACGTGAAATAAAACGAATGTCATACATGTATATCTGTCTGTCAATTATACGGCAAATGCAATCATCTGTGTTTGGCGATGTTGTCAAGCAAAAGGTTACTGTCTGATTGGCAGTCACGAGTTCAGGTGAGCACGCGAGTTAGGGGAATATCGAAACCGTATAAGGTGCGGGTAAATCCAAGAATTTTGTGAATTGCAGTAAGAAATACTAAGTCTACCTATCTAACAGGAGATGACTGCTATTCACCAGGTAACGAAATGTCAACCCAAATATGCGTAGAAATTCACATTAAAGAAAAACATCTAAGAATAGCTGACAACAATCATAACAATAATTGTTATGTAATTAAGGCCAAAAATTCAGCTAAAAATAAAACTGGGCTGGGTTAGATGGAAAATTGTGAAAAAGTATAGACTAGCTAGCTCGTCGCCTACACAATCACATACTCAAAACCCCATATAGGTACCATTAGGCGCCTCGCCTTTGACGACATGCAGGGCAAGAAACACAGTTGGCACATTCTTTTTCAACATGGGACATGTATTACTTATAGTTAGTAGTTCGTATCAAAAGTTAAATTAGTTTAGTTAAACATTTATTTAGTCCCTCCGACTTTATGGGGAAATTTCCTGGCAAAACCTCCCTTATGTTAAGTTTAAGCAATATTTTTATTTTTATTCTTACCATTTACCACCATTTTTTTTGCTATCACCGATTACCTATTAGAATTTTCAATAAGCTAATGATGTAGGTACTCATTATTAGATTTTCTGAAGGTTAAGAACGGTTCCATCCATTAAGCCCTATCCATCAAGGTGCGATAGAGACGAAATAAAATGTACATCTATCTGCTCCAATATAGCGTAGATACGCAGAAGTGATCGACTTGGGAACTGTCATTTATTTCAATGATTGTGCTATCTACGAGCGAGCGGCGAACGCGAACACAGAACAAAACTCATTAAGCTCGGGCCCACATCGTTATTCACTTCAATGCCTATCGATCGAGCCTCACCCGGCAACTTCTCGAATCGATGATACGCGTCGTGAAAGTTCAAGACTGCTAACACGCATAAAAGCGGTGTATTTAGAAGTTGTGGGAATATGGGTAGGTGGTCGCGCCCCGTCGAGTTTTGGATAGGTGCTTGTCAGGACAGGGATTATTTCTAAATTTAAACGTTAAAGAAAACTTTATGACATGAATATTGTGCTCTATAAGCATGCTTTTCTATGTAGGTCAAATAAGAATATATTATTTATATTTGAGCTATTGTCATCTTAACCCCGGCTTTTTCACATTTACCAAGTGACGGTGGGAAACATATTCGTATTATACATTACATTACATTTTTTTTTTAAATTTCAAAAGATGGTTTTTTCTTGTCTTTGTATCCACTTATCTATAAATAGAACTCGCGAACTGTAGTGCTCTGAGCGAACCACTATGCCATCGAGGTCATCAAAGTTTTTGATTGCTGGTAAAAAGTCAATTTTAATCATATCTAATATAAACTTATCAAAATCGGTATGATTTTTAAAGCAAAAGTGCATAACTAATTGATATATGTAGATTACAATAAGATTGTCTCAGCCTCTTTATTATTTTCAAAACAAAGTATATAGGTAGAGTTCCCTGGGTTAGATGTACCTTTTTTATTTTGAGTGGGACTCCCAGGGGCCTTGAGTAAAAAGGCCCCCTCTCCGGCCAAAGATGTGGGTGGCCGGGGTATGTATACCCACCGAACCCCACGTCACGAAGTACAATGGGTATCTTGGCTCAGCCTTAACTGCCACAGCACCGGGTTAGATATACCTACATTTTAATTTGCAAAATGGAATAGAAAGCTTTTATCATTATATATTCTTAATTTATACCTGGTACGACGACATAAATAACAGTTTTATTATATGTTTTCTCATTTATGCTTAGGTAGTATACGGCGACTTCAAAAGGCTCTGTGCCCGTTTCGCTGGTCTGGCTATAACGCCGCGCCTAGCCATATGCACTATTGAATTGCATTCGTAGATAACGTTCTATACTATAATATTGCACAATCTCAGCTGGGAACATTGGAAATATATTATTATTCGCTACGTGTGCACGACCTGTACTGTAGCTAAGACATAATTTTGCTTTCGACAGAATCTTTGGACAATGCAACTAGTATTTGCTAGTACTAATCAGTAATAATGTAGTTTTTTTTATTTAGCCTGCACTGTCCCACTGTTGGGCGAAGGCCTCCAGATGGACTCAATCGTCAACGTTACCCTATGGGAGCCGGTAGGCCGTCGCCAGAGGGGCAGACTAAAGAAAAGGTGGCGGGACGATTTATATCAATGATTTTTTTTAAGACCAAGTTACTTAAGTTACTTACATAAAATAAAGTATCAATACCGCAAACATTTACTTTATTTTTCTGTAAGTAAGTAGAAAGTTAAAGTATCATAATTAATATCGTATATTTGTGTTTAAATTTTTATATAAGTATTATTCATTCTATCAGGCCTTCGACTTCGATTTTTTACAGATATTACAGCCAATTCAAGGTTTCAATAAGAATTAACTTTTGTGCAAAGAGGTAAGAATTAGTTACATAGTGTATTTATATCAATAGTGTATCAGTATTGGTGGGACTATCTAAATCGCATCTAGAATGATTATGTTCTAGCTTATACAGTTTCTGCATATTTGCCATTACTACAGGTCACTTGCAAATATAACCTGTTATCGGAATACGCGGTTCAAGACTCACTCGTATTTCGCTGGCATTTATAGAATCAAACGCAATTGCCATTATCATTTGAATCTGTGTTCTGTTCGCTACTCCAAGATGGGGTCACTTGTTAACACCGCACGCGCTTACAAATAGATTTTTATCGGAATTGCTAATAACAGAAGTATGAGCAGATTGTAAGCCAGTAGAAAGGATTACGCAGTGGTTATTGAATCTTCAAAGACAAACGTGGCGTGGTGTATATTTTTCCCGCATTCTCGCCATGTCTCAAATTGTAAATAAAAGAAACAAAATATTTATTTTATATACTTTGAAAATACTGGATACCTTGAATATACAATCGAACTGACTAACTTCAATAATAAAATAAAGATTCATACATGTTGTTTACACATATATTGAAGTATGTATAACCACATCCTACATCCGTTATACATCAACATTATAAAGTATGTGGTTAATAGTAAAGAAATGCACACTGCAAAGACTTGCACTTTGGTGCAGTAATCGGCATAATTTATTGTGTAGGTAACAAATTATTCTGCTTACCTACTTCTACATGTTTTCAAGCAGTACCTAATACATGTAGTGAAATACGAATGTAACTACGTATTTAACTGTAAAACCTGTATTATGTCGTTGAACTGTAATGAGTGCCTATGAATAAGCCCTGTGAAAATTATTATCAGCACGAAATTAGTTCTGCGCTAGTAGCACTAGTACGAATAATAGGCAGTCTCAGGTCACGGTGTCACGTCGTGTCACCTTCGTGACCCGCGATGTTCCACGAAGTGCGCCTACTCCAGCCCGAGTCTTGGCACAGTTGAGAAAGTAACAGTGAAATAACAGGTATTAATATCACGTGATCGCCACTGATTGAACGGTGTGCGGTGATTAAAAAGTGATGCTGATCGTTACAGTTGCTTTAATGGTAGATAGTAATGCAAAATACCTGTGATTCTCGTTTACGCCTCCGTGTATAATTTTCGCTATGTAAGTACGTGTTGGTACACTTGGTCTGGAAAGCAGTCTAGCGACAATAATTATAGAGGATGTTTATACACTCACAAATTACAGATTCGAGCGAACAACGCAATATATCTAAATGTATTAATCAATCTAGCAATTCATAAATATTTATGCTATATTGTCTATAACTATAATTTCCTGTCGGAACATATTTTTTGATATTATTAAAAGTCACCTAATTTGGTTTGATGTTTTTCCAACAACATGTAGTCGCAGGATATACATTTTCCCCGAAAATTTTGGTAACTTTTAGTTACGTTTATTAAAGTTAAACATACATACGTTCATAGTCCAAATATAGTTGGCATACTGTTCTTATACAACAATGAAGCTACTCAAGAACACTGATGTCAAACTAGGTCTCGTTCATATTTGACTTGACCCCACCCTACCAATGAGCTATTACTAGAACTTTTTTGCGTCAATCGAAGTTCTCAAGTTATTGATATCTCGGTGAACAAGTTATTATTGTGTCTGGGTAAAATATTTCATACTCTCGACCTTCGTGACCTAAACGAACGTTTCCACAAACCGGGCTCAGCTCGTGCATGCATTTTAGGCAAGCCGATGCCAATCTTGGTCTATTTTGGTTTGGTACTAAACTTTATTATAATAGTGGTGGGGTTCGACTGTTACCTAATCATTAAAACGTTATTACTGAACTGTGGCGAAAGAAAAATACCTAGCATATTTCATAGGAAAATGTAAAATTACTGAGTCATTACATTACAAATGTTACGGAGAATATTGTACTTCGCGAATATTGATTTGGCTTTTTGCCTGATCTCATTTCAAATTTTTTTTCTAGGTTCAATGCTATTCACTTGCAGTAAACTAACTAGTAGGAAAGAGTAAGACTAGAAGGATACTCAATAGAACAGACGAAAAGTTCGTTTCTTAATTTGTCACGTTCGAGATTCGGACCATTCGCTTATTACTGCACTGCGCCATTGAGATCATCTTGAATTTTATTTCTGTATCTGTTAAATTATATCGACCTAGAATCTTATTGTGTATCTACATTATTACCTCAACACCTCTTAATAATTTTACATGTGCAGTGCACATGGGTGGGCATTAGATAGCCATTGTCGTGCTAACAGATACGCGTACTCGTCACAGTGACAAGTGCGCCTGGCCACGCAGCCGTATCACGTGACGGTGCGGCACTAATTTGGCCTTATGTTAACAAAGCGCCACTAATCGAAATATTCTAGCGTAATAATAGCACTTTAACAGTTTACTAATATCAATTTAATTCCGGTACCATTCCAAAGAAATTTGAAAAAAAATTGACAGCAATTTTATTTAAACAGATTATCACATACAAATTCGCAGTAACAACGAGTTTCTAATGATTAATTTATTCAAAAACAATAAAAATAATAATTAGTTAGTCACAAGGGAGTAGGACAAACTTTAATTAATAGTTATTGACGTGTGATATCTTTTAATTGTCTATTAATTAGCGGATGCTTGGCTTGTTCGAACCTAATAAAAAGTCGAGATAACATCTAGAATGTAGAAAGCATAATGAGCCAATCCCACTAATCAACATTCATGCATTACATAAAGCCAGAAAATATAAATATGTTAACCCTACAGGACAGTTTAATGATTATCTCCGATGAATTTGAACTCAATTTTCATTAGCATAAAGTTATAATTATTTAGTGCTACCAGTAATGGCACAGGGAGGAATGTTATCTACTTCTTAACAGTTCTTTTAACGAAGTCATTTCCTGATTAAGGCTTTACCATAGAATCAGTCTCATAAATACGTTCAACATTAGCATACCTCTGTATTTTTCCAGTGCTATTTGTCAATACTAATTAACACGATTGCTGGCTCTATACCAATAATAAGTTAAATATGTTACAACATATCTACTGATAATGTTATAATTACAAAATTCTCTTAATTTGTATTTTTAATAGAAAAATATCTCTGGTTTAATTTTGATAATGATGAACCATTACATATGTTCCATTAAATGAACGCTCGCGGAGGCTCATTCGGTAATTCAATGTCACTAATCCGATAACCATAAACAATGATTTATAAATATTTTATGTGGTATAGACTAATTTTATTACTCGTTAATTAACAGCAAAATCAATCACAAATCAAAATTAGTCTACAGGCAGGTTGTTTAATTCAAATATATAAGTATACTGTTATATATAACAGTTTACTTATATACTGGCATATATAATACTTATATAATACTTATATACTGTTATATATATACTGTTATATGTAATATATATGTAATCTAGTGCATCACATTACATAACGGGAGCGGATATAAAGCTAAGCTAGAGTAGTGTGAGTATGTAATCAACGAATTTGCTTGTTTGATACAAATAATGACAAATATTCCTTATTCAGAAAAGTTTAATTCTCCGATTATTGAAGACTTCGATAAATTCACCCATTTCAAAGAAAACTGTTTTGTTAGTCATTGCGATCCCAATTGAGCCATTCAAAAATGATTTTGGGCTATTCGCACCGTGGTGCGAAAAAACCCATTCAAAAGAGGCTCTTGGGCGATTCCCACCGCGGTTCGAACCGCTTGCGGTGCGAAACGCCTAAAGACCCGATAATTTTTACATAACGAAGTTCGAGGAAATGCACCAAAGTACAAAATCGCTTTATTCATGTACCTACTATATCAAAACTTATGTGGGCACACATCTGTGAGGTTTAGTTTACAATACTGTATGTACAACGTGTAAAATACTATACAATCTTATGACTTTGACAAGTTCAAGGGCGCAATCGGTAGTGACCCTGCCCTATGCGCCAAGAGTAGTGGATTCGATCCCCGCCCAGGACACATATTCGTATGATGAATACCTGTGTTTTTTCTGTGTCTGGGTGTTAATATCCAATATTTAAGTATATATTTGTAATACCTCTGTTGATTCTGATATCCGTAACACAAGTGCTTAAGCTACTTACCTCGGACTCAGATCAATGTATGTGATGTAGTCTGATATTTATTTATTGATTTATACTATACAAACTCTTCAGCTTTATGTATTAGTCTATATTAGTTTAATATAAAAAGCTGAAGAGTTTGTTTCGTTTAATTGTTTGCTTGAACGCGCTAATTTCAGAAACTACTGGTCCGAATTGAAAAAATATTTTAGTGTTGTATGGTTAATTTATCGAGGAAGGCTATAGGCTGTGTACTGTACAGCTAGTGTTGAATAAACGTAAAGCACATAATAATTTTATAAAAAGCTACCTACCACTACCTTATCTTCTTATATTATAGCAATGGCTGATGTAAAACCACGGTCAACTAAATATAATTCCAATTCAAAATTTCATCGAACCCTATAACTAACTGTATGAGCACGAATTGGCTGAAGTCCAAAGAATTCGAAACAGTATTAAAACTCGAGTATTATTTCAAAATAAATACAAGCCTTTGTTTATGCGACAAAACATATTTCACCCGACTAACCCGCTGGCCGCTAGTAGAATTATTAAACTTATTCCCTTTCAGTAACTGTAAAGCTCAACAGCTATTTTAAACACAGGACCCCTTCTCTAAACACTAACTCTATTTTTCTAAACTAGCCCACAGAAACACTTCAATTTTGTACATATTTCTTAATCATATACCTACGTGGCTGAACGCACTTGCCTCAATTCTCGTTAAATGTCACCTACCATACCTACTCGTATGGTTTCACGATGTTTTTTTATAATGCTTAGTAACTAACTGGTATATCGCTCCTACTTAGAATTTGAACTAAATATATTTAGCAGCGCCCCGCGGTTTTACCCGCATAGTTCCAGACGGCACAGTAGCTTTTGAGTATATTCATTACAACACGAAAATAAAGTGTTACTTGATTTTGCAATTGAACTTTACGAGTTATTTTCAAAACCCTGTATTGAATTTTCTAAGATAATTATAATTTTCTCCTTAATTTTATTTAGATATAATTCGATATAAAACAAAATTATATGATTATTTTTAGTGAGTTAACACGTTAGACAGGATTATCAAATAATTAAAAAAATATTTAAGAGATAGGCGAAAATAACACGAAAGTCACATTAATTAGGGCTCGATATATCATTAACATTAACATAAAAATCGATATATCTGTGTTTTAATGGCTAATAATAGGTATTCAGAGATGTGGATGTATGGATAATAAATATCCAAGGCTGATTCCGTTGAATTTACGTTAAAATGTATTTCTAGAAAAAAATACAATACCTACTCATTTTTTTTATTATTCTCAGGCATTTTCTACAGATAACATTTAATTTGATTTCTGAAGAAGAATATCATACATTCAAAGAACACGAACATTTCCCACAAAAAAGCGGATGCAGTGTCGAAATCTTAAGCAGACACCAAAATCGGTGCACAAACAATTCGATATCGAACCAAAAGCGTGTGTGGGGTTCCGTCGCGGCGTGAGAACGGGCCCTTCGCTCAATGGACCCGTCACAAATAAACTAGCACCATGATTGATGACTGAGCATTGCTCAATTCACGGCGCTGTTATTGAATAACAGACAACGGTCTAATTCGGTAAGCGAGTGACGCCCAATTAAACGTTGTTGCCATATGGGATCATTTTCGTAACCTTTGCAACTTGTGTCAATTATTTTAATTGTAGGTTTATTTGTTTTTATTGCATCTTATTCAATCTATTGCATAATATGTCACATTGTTATCGTGGCCAGTGTAAATAAGTAGAGTGCATGTGGTAGTTTTTAAAATGTTTTTCTTCAATGTCCCATGTTGGTCTAGGCCTAAAAATAATGTGCCAACTGTGTTCATTGTCTAGTATGTCGTAAAAGGCGACTAATGATATATCGGGTTTTGGGTATGTGATTATATGTATAGGCAACGAGCTACCCACTTGTCACTTTTGGCTGAATGTGGTTAAAGGGGCCTGCTGTCCCTTTGGCTCTGCCTACCCCATCGGGGATAGCGGGCGTGAAGTTATGTATGTATGTATGTTTTCTTTAATCTTTACTAATAAATTTTATGCATACAAATGCTAAAATCATGTCCGTTCATATTTTTTGTATTAAAATAGTTCACAGAAGAGTAACGGGAAAATAACGCATTCCCACGGGATATCGGCAAAATCCCTTAAGTACCACAAGAGAGCCACATGAAAGAAATATACTCTACTAGGATAGATAACACCCGGATTTAATTTCATAGATTTTGAACGAAGCTAATACGACTGACAAAAGCATATTTAATATCGCAGCAGCTAGCCGTTGACTGACAACATTCCTTATTGAGCGCTATTCAGCGCGGCTAATTCGGGTGCCTGAGTGACAGACGACAGAGCAATTAAATTACATCGCCGTCACACATGGCATTGCCCCATCCCTTGTAATTGATACGGGAAGGACGAATTCATCGCGAGCGTCAAATTTCGCGCCCATCAGTATTAATTGGCGCAATTTGCGTAATCGCCGGGCGTTTAGGCGTTAATTAAGATTTTATTGCCCTAGAGACGCGTGACTCGGCTCGCGGGTGTCGTAGGGAATGGCGGAAGATTCGAGTGGGGTTCACATGTCTGACTGAACCAATTGTAAGCCCATATTTCTTCAAAGGCTTTGTTTATACCACATTACATATTTGAACGTTGTTTTTCCTTCGACATGTATTATTCGGTTGCAGTGCAGTAATTTTGAGATACGTGAGTAATTATTATCTATATTTTTTCGTTGTTTTAAATACTTACGATTGCAAAACGGTTACATTATGTTATAGAGGAAGATCCCAGAGCCCCCAGACGTCACTCATTTTCTGATGGACAAAATATATACGAGTGAGTAGTGGTGGGGTGTACTATGATCATATGACAAGTTGCTACCTTGGCCAGACGGCCAATTTTCAGGTAGCAATTAATCAAGGTACATAAAAACACTGCTCACCTCACTTAAATTCTGATAGCTGATTTTAACATATATTTTACACTATATCGTTAAAAATCAGTATTCATTACTCCCAGACACATGCGGTCGGCGGTTTTACCTTACAGACGCTTCAAAGCTCTGAGAAAAATTAATTTAGGTCACTTATTTTCTGATGCTTGATTTTTATATATGTTATTCAGACAACTATTCTAAAACGTTTTGCAAACGGACAGACCGATCAAAGGGGCCAAACATTCCCCAGACCCAATTTTAATGTCGCTGAGAGTATGAGCGTGTTATATTTATTGATTAAATATAATGAAGTGTAAGCAAGATACTCTAATTCGTTATAGATTCTAGTCCTAATCCTATCATGGATACTAGGAAATAAAGATAAAACAAAATTCCATAATAATCTCATAATATTTATTCTCTAAATATATTGAAAAACACAACCACCGGTTCGGAAGGCAGATTCTATCGAGAGGAAGCCTACCCTCTGACCAGGAACTGGTCAGAAACTCAATAGTCAGTTTTTAAAATCACAATGTACGATTTTCACACTTTCAAATCAACAAAATATAGTTAACATATGTTATCATCATATTATACCAAATATGTACGATCCTAACACAAAATATATTTTCTCAAAGTATCTAATATCACAACTATTACTAAGACAAATTACTTAGCTTGTATAGTCTCGTGGTCGATGAACAACTGACATTATTTCTGGAAACACCTTATTTATACGATTGGATTCCCGCCATTTTGAACACAAAATATTTGCACAATATTTGTTAATATTGTGCAGTTTCTAAAATACATTTTAAGTTCTACTTATTATACATCTATTAATTAGAACTTGTGTTAAAACCATTTGCCCAATGATTAATGCCTATAAATACTTTTGGACAATATCCTACGGATTTCTACAACATGTTTTACAAACTCACATTTAGAACGTCGCGCAACATGATGATACGATGTTAAAAAATGTTGCTATAATAATAAATATTTCACAAAATAATCTTTAAAATCTATTTGAAAAATTGTTATACATTTTAGTTATTTATTAATGATTTACGAATAATCTGTCAAGCGCGGGCATTATCCGTGCGCATGAGTGCGAGTGAGACATACCTGAGTACCATACTCTCTCTTTCTCTCCTTCGGTTTACTCTTACTCACTAGTCAATGTATGGCGTCTGTTGTATAAAATATTTGTCCGATTTTTTGGAGTTTTGTAAGGTTCGTTAGCAATAAATAATTATTTGAAAAGAATCATTAACAAAATTATATAATAAAAATATTTGTCCGATTTGTTTGAGTTTTGTAAGGTTCGTTAGCAATAAATAATTATTTGAAAAGATTGCTGTTATTTAATTAAATTATTAATACTTTGTAAACCTCTTGATATTTACTTTAAAAAATTAAAATTTATTCGATAAAAAAAAATGAAAATTCATAAAACAGTTTGTAAGGCACAATTCTATGATTATTGCGGTCAGACGAGCACTTTTCTCAAAGTTAATCTTTGATTATTTACGTGATTTTCTAATTATTCTTTTTAAAAATTAATTCTCTATTAAATAAAACAAATATGAAAAAGTAAATTTTAAACTGACAGGCGTTAATAACTAATAGGTATGCATTTTTATTTACATTTCAACATTAATTCCGACTTCTACATACACGCATAATACGCACGGATAATGCCCGCGCTCATACTCTCAGCGACATTAAAATTGGGTCTGGGGAATGTTTGGCCCCTTGGATCGGTCTGTCCGTTTGCAAAACGTTTTAGAATAGTTGTCTGAATAACATATATAAAAATCAAGCATCAGAAAATAAGTGACCTAAATTAATTTTTCTCAGAACTTTGAAGCGTCTGTAAGGTAAAACCGCCGACCGCATGTGTCTGGGAGTAATGAATACTGATTTTTAACGATATAGTGTAAAATATATGTTAAAATCAGCTATCAGAATTTAAGTGAGGTGAGCAGTGTTTTTATGTACCTTGATTAATTGCTACCTGAAAATTGGCCGTCTGGCCAAGGTAGCAACTTGTCATATGATCATAGTACACCCCACCACTACTCACTCGTATATATTTTGTCCATCAGAAAATGAGTGACGTCTGGGGGCTCTGGGATCTTGGACTATTAGTAAAATGGGTGCAATTTTTGATTGGGTTCAGAAACTATTTTTAAAATCCGGCATTCGTAGGCAAAATACTTACAAAATAATATATGTATATAACAATTCATTCAAAAATCAGTATCAATATATAGAAATCATCGCCTAGAACCATACTTACATTATTCGGTTAGGTGCATTATTTAAAATCAACAATTTTGTTTATTTCAATAAAGTCGAATAGGCAACGCCTATTTAATTCTTATAATCCTTTTAATAAATTATTATAATTCACCACAGTTTGAAGAACGGGAATTTGTCGTACACCATATCCAAATATTTATCTCAAATCCAGATTAATGGTTATCCCATAACATACCAACGGCATCGGTTTTCACCAACACAAAAACGCCTACGGTCCAACCTTGACGGTTTCCAAACAGATCACAGTCGTGCCGAGTGGGACAGCCATTTTGTTAGCCACGTCAATGAGCGCTTTGCACTTCAAATTCGTCCGACGATGCACCCACGAGAAGGTTTTGATCGACCAGTTTAGTGGGAGCTCCGTCATCTTCGTTCCTTACAAGAATAAAATATTAATTTGGGAAAAGATTTTTTCACTTTTCTCTTGGGTGACCTTCAGGATCTATCGCATATTGAAAGACACGAATCTAGAGTAACTTTATGGCATCTAATAATCTTCTCATATTTAATGAACCTGTCTTTTATCTAGAAAACCAAATATCTACTTGTAAATTAACTGAAATAAACGATTTCCAACATAAAACCGATTTCAATAAATTATCTTCTCTTATCAAATGTTGTTTTTTTAACCTATTGTGTCCCGCTTAATTTAAATGTACTCTAAATCTGCAGTATAAAAGCTACCACGACTAACATCTTTCATTTTTCATAATGTTTACAAAGTTACAAAATAAATAAATAAATACATAAGTGCAAATGTGGGCGTGTATGCACTCAATATCTTGCGTATTGTACACTCAATTATTGTACGTGCGCTCGTGACCCCTAGGGGGTCTGCGAGAGACGCCAAGAACGGAAATGTTGTTTGTTAAAATGTCGTCTCAAAACGACCCGGCGCTCGCCCACCAGCGCGATGCGATCTATTGTTTTAGCCGCTTATCTGCCCATTACTTAAAATGACTGAGATAGTGCATGCACGTCACTTCCACACCTACGCTGCGCCGAGTACAAAGAAGTATTAGTCGTAAGTATTCCTAATATTATACCTCTATAATTGTGAAATAAAACAATAAACGCTCTCCGGCTCTGAGCTATGTCACTGATTATCATCTTTTATCTTTATGATTGTTTTTTTTGGAAAGCTTTTAGTTGTTTTTCGGAAAGTTGAACTGCTAGTATTTCCATACACTTACGAATTTTAACAACGTATGTTAACGGGCAAAGTTCAAAATGTTAACATTTTTTTATATTTAAACAGGGTCCGCCATATTATTGTGCCATTCTTAATGTTTATTTTCAGTACAAAGATATTGGTCAAGATTAAAATTAATTTAAAAAACAGACATATGTAAGTAATTAGCTTTTTAATGCCTTATTGCGAATAACTACAATTTATCCTATTCAAACAATAACTTTAGCTAGGTATACAATTTTTCGCACATGATTAAAGCAAATGGCTTTATGATAGGATGAAACAGTTGTTTAGGAAAATCAAGTTAATCTTGTTAGACTTTCTAACAAAGTTATTTTTAGACTCCGCTTCGATTTCACGAGTAAATAACATAAACTTGTTTACAGCAATTAAACAGTAACTTTCGCGTAAATACAGTAGACAAGATGAAAGTACCACGGTGGCCCGAGCGTTGATCATATTAATGGAGTGTAAAAAGTCTGATAAACGGTGGAAAATGGATACTTTATTGCTTGTACCGAGTAAACTCATTAAATATTTACTGCCGGGCTATAAACACGGTCACACAGACCGACCCTCGGAGATTTTGTAATCGTCTCAATAAAATGGTTACTAAATCTTTGTTTAGTTGAGCAAGTGCACGTATCAATTTACAAAACTCTCTTTGCGCAATTTTTAAACACTCCTATGATGACATACATCACAAACACATCATCACGATTGTAATACCCGAAGGTGTAGGCAGTCAGGAGGGCAGCTAATCCTTAAAGCACCTAAATCTTAACATACCTACTATACATGTAAGAAAGACAATTGCGAAAAAGAAGTGACAGTAGCCAGTTCGCCGCCTACACAATCACAAACCCATTACCCAATGCACTATTAGTCTTCATTAATGACATGCTAGGCAAGGAACTCAATTAGTAAATCATTGTTAAGTTGACAATCTATATAGGCACTCTATAGTTATATAATATAGGTACTAGATATATGTTAATTTTATGCTATAAGTACAAAATTTAGCTAAATTAATACTAAAAATACCAAATTCTCTATTAAACTACATCAAAGCATGCGCAAACAATATAAATTTCGACAGCGTATAAAAGTATATCATTCGACCGAACAGTATTAAACTACATTAAAACGGCAACAAAAAATAGCAAGCACTTTTGTATTCTGTAATGAGATGATTTAAAATTACGACAACGGGAGCATTTTCTCGGCAGTGAAACCGTAATAGGCTCTTATTTTTACTTTATAACTCTCTCAAGAATGGCGCCACAGTAACCAGTAACAGTCTAAGCACCTATTAATGTCACGCCGCTGAGCAAAGGACTCCGATTAAAATCAATTGTTCTGCGATACTATCTGGCAATATCACCGAGGCTCCTGTACACGGATAAGAGATCACAAACCTGAGTTGCGTTGCAGAAACGTTGACTTGATACAGAACAGATAGCCCTAGAGGGGGCGATAGCCAAGCAACTTGAACGATATGCTTAACCGAGATGTCGCAAATTCAAACCCAGTTGCCTCTCAGCTTATATAACTTGCGAACAGTATTGTTAGAGGGTCCTTAGAAACGTAGGAGAATATTGACACAAAATTAGGTGGATTTAGTATAATGAACAATGCAATTTCAAACCACACATATATTTGATGTCCAATTTTGTCACACACCGATCATGATTAGTGTTAATGAATACGCAGAAATTGGAAAAAGTAAAAAGACGACAAATCACAGAAAATGTTCTAAGTAAGTTTAAATATTTTCTTTTATTCATTTCCATGTTCTTTTTAGGTATTTCAAATTTCCAAATTCAAACCTTAATCTAAACCTTAAACCCGCGAGCTAAAATACATAGTTTATCGTTTGAGAGAGATTTTATAGTCTCTTCTCTATTACTAAACCCATGAATCTAATCTAAGCGTCAAAGAATTTCCCAATCATTCGATTAGAAAACCATGTAGCTGCATGAAACGTTTAGCTTATCCGATCGAGGCCGACTAATTGATCGAAACGCATTCATTATCGAGTATTTTTATGTGAAAGACTAGTGAGCTACAAAAATGTTCTGCCCACGTCTAATTGACACCGAGCGCCGTAGCCCGCCGGCCCTCGCTCCGCCCACGGCGACGACACTTCAATTTGTTTAGCGTTAATCTCTCGTGAAAGCGCTGATTAATGCCTCCGAACCTAATGAGACTTGTCCGATGATACATAATCAATAATTGTATAGTGTTACGTACTGCGGCCGGAGTACGGCTGTCAGCATCGCGGTATTTATTACCACAAACAGACGCCCACCATATATCCACTATCAGATTCTTAGATAAACACATTCGATATACGTTCCCTTAATAAACTCTTAACACGAAAGTGTGAAATCAGGGAATGTGTATTGGGATTTTGATGAATAAATTAAGAAACGATCGATGTTTATTATAATTTATTTAAAATAGGACATAAAACTTAAAATTTGTTTAATATACGTAGGCGTAGAAAATATAATTACTTGATATCCTAATGTTTCTTTACATTGGAATTCATAGCTTAGAACGACTATTTATCTGTCAATAAAAACTTATAATAATTGGATTGGTTTCGTTTATTAAACTAATACATATTAGAACACAAACATCCAAATATATATTGCAACTCATTTCATCATATTCAAAACTTGGGCTCTTCACAAGTATAATTTAAATTCTGTAATATCCTTACTTTTAATTTAATAACATGCTAAATTGATTTATTTAAAAATTATCCTACGCAATTGAAATACCGTATCTTTTGTATAATCAACAAATCATTCATCAATAACTTGAAATGGTAACTCAAACAAACAATGTGGCATGGTAACCACCCGTCAAAGTTTACCTGTACGAAGGGCCCCATGAATGATGATTAATTAATTCGTTAGGATGGAGTTGTCATCGCAGCTGTCAATGGGCGCTCGCGCAAGCACGTACTCGGCGTAGGGTTGCTTGCTGACGAAATACTTGACATTTTAACGAACACAAAATGCATTCAGGCCCCTCTTGCCCACTAGGCACACTGGGCACAGGTTCAGGGCCCGGCGATCGAGAGGGCCATAGTGCAACGTTGCACCTGGGCACATACCAGTAGAACAATTAATTTCCTAATGTGCCCAGGACCTCCAATAGGTTAAAGACGACACTGAATGCATTCAAACATAACTAACCATTACAGAACTACACCATCATGTCAAAAATCCATCAATAAATAAATTTCCGACAACGTCACATACATTGATCGGACTCCGAGCTAAGTAGATTAAACACTTGTGTTTCGGATATCAGAATTAACAATGGTATTACAAATATAATATATAAATATATTAGTTATTAACACCCAGACACAGAAAAAACACAAGTATTGATCACACCAAATATTTGTCCTGAGTGGTGATTGAACCCACCCTCTTGGCGCATAGGACAGGCGAACACTACATTACCAAATGCGCCATCGAGCCATTTAATTTAATTTCATACATACATGTCCCCATTCAACCAGTAATCCTTATATCCTCCGAGCTAAATTAAATAAGATAAAATAAATTCTCCTGACTGACACACCAATTCCCTAGCTCCAAACTAAGTTTATGCTTGTGCTATGGATACTAGGTGAACGGATAGACATACATAAATAAGTTTATAAACATTCATGACTCGAGTACAAATGGTCACATTCATCACACTAAACATTTGCCCCTAGCGGAAACCCCCGACCCTTGGTTTCGTGGCCAGGTTCTCTGACCACTCGACCAACGAGCCTGTCAAATAGTCTATGATTGGTTTAATAATTTAAAACATTACACTTACGCAAAGTTTTCCATGGGGACTTTAAGATTAACTTTACTAGACCTCAACTTCGCCTTCTAATCATTGAAGATTACAATAAAATATGTAAATAAATGACGTGTTTACAAGTAATTTAATAATTAGAAAAGAGCAAAAATCACACGGCTTTTAATTTAATGTGTAGCTAACCTAAAAGATACGTTTATGTTCTTTAATGCACGTTATATACATTATTTTACTGATTAAATTGCCTCTATTCGCAGACTTCAGAGGTAACGGGTTCCATTCTTTTCATAGCTGGAGCATTACAAAGGAATTAGCATAACGCTTTGTGCGGCTGGAACATCAGATTTATTTCAGTTCAAACCGCCGGGGATCGCCGAAGTATATTCGAACTAAGAATCGAATTTACATTTAGATACAACTGGCTTGGCAAGTAAATCCTCATCCATACTAATATTATTATAAATGCGAGAGTAAGTCTGTGTCACCTAACTTTTGAACCCTGGAAACGTTTATCCAGGAAAAATGTATAGATCCGCAGGACACACAATGGAGAACTAAAACTGCGGACAAAACTGCGGTCTAATATTTTAATATATGTTTATAAGTTACGCGTCACGTTGTTTGTCTGCGATGGACTCTGAAACTACTTAACCGATTTTAATCAAATTTGCACACCTTGTGCAATTTGATCCAACTGGGAAGATGGGATAGCTTACATCTCAATTTATTTAACCCGATTATATGTCATTGACTGTTAGGCGGAACGAAGTTCGCCGGTACTATAATATGTATAATATAGTATACCTAAAAGTAAAAGAAAGTGTGAAATTATTATACTGACTATTTACATTACCTATAATCCTCCTTAAACTGTTTTATATGATTATGCGATTCATTCATTTGAACATCCAGATTAGGTCTCAAATAGAGATTGCAATCCAGCGATATTTTTTGGCTGGATTCAGCACATGACGCTGGAACCAGCAGAGCTAAAATAGTACTGGATCCAGCTGGATTGCTTGATCCAGCATTGCAATCCCTAGTGTCGAATCAACCTCTGCTTTAAATTAAATTATACGACTCAATGTTACATTTAGATTTATAATGTTATATCGGGTTTTGGGTATGTGATTGTGTAGGCGACAAGCTAGCCACTTGTCACTACTTTTTCACAATGTTCCATCTAACCCAGCCCAGTGTTATTTTTGGCTGAATGTGGTTAAAGGGGCCTGCTGTCCCTTTGACTCTGCCTACCCCTTCGGGGACTATGGACGTGATATTATCTATGTATGACTCAATGTTAAACCTCTTTATTACGTCCACGGTATTAAAAGCTTAAATGGTAGCCCTATATCTGCTCATATTGATATGAGACACAATGTCGCATCGTACGTCTCTCGAAACATAGAAGGCAGGGCGATATGCATAATAATGCCTCAACATCTTTGTCTAGAAGGAAAACATTACTCATTGCCCCGACTGAATTATTAAGGTCGATTTAAACACACTCAGTCGGGACTTTAAGAGACAATAGATACAGACATTAATTTATTTCCATTATAATAAGGATATAGTTTTAATAGCACATAAGTTGATTTCCTTCTGATAAGGACATTTATTTTTTAAGGTGAAGGAACTCGTTTTAAATAAAAAGAAGTTGACAATTTTTGGATTTAAAAGAAAATAATATAAAGACATAAAGAATTTAAAGAGAAACAATCGAACTGAAAAAATAAATTTTACAATATAAACAGATAATTATGTTGGCCTCTTTAATTTGACTCACGTTTCAATTTGCGCCCAACAACGAGAACCCCCTGGTTACATTTTAGAGAGAAATTCAATATTTTAAAGCGAAACCCCATAATTAATTTTAGGGGGAAATCTGATAGTTCCAAAATAATACCTACGTCAGGTACGTTTTCATGATTGAACGAGTAGTAAACGTGGATAGAATTTTATTGTCAAATACGAATAATCACCCATTTGGCATTGGGACAACATAAGATAAAGACTGAAACAATAGAATGTACTTACATAAATATTTTAACATAGACCCATCGGTATAATCACATTTCTACATTCGTGTCTATTCAAATATTGTCTAAAGAAATATTGAAACAAATCAAATACCATAAATGTAAACCTATGAAATAGGTTATTAAATACCTTTTTTAAATACCTATCTAAATCCTTTCCAGACTATGAAGCGCCATTCTCATGTCTACTAAGCGACCAACGTTTCCCACTACACTCTTATTTACATAACATCACCCCCCCAAACCCCGGAGGGGTAGGCAAAGTCAAAAGGGCAGGGCCTTTAACCACATTCAGCCAAAAACAAAGCTGGGCCTGGTTAGATGAAAATTTGTGAAAATGCAGTGACAGTGGCTAGCTCGTCGCCTACACAAACACATACCCAAAACCCGATATACCATTCGCCTTTTACGACCTGCTAGGCCCAGACCAACATGAAACATTTTACTCAAATATGAGTGTCACTCAAATATACGACATTGATGGCATCTCCCAAGTTCGCAGCCGCGAGGTCGTGGAGTCCCGTCACGTCGCACGCACGGACGTGCCCGCTCATAAACAACTTTTGCCTGGTGTGATTGCAGTGCGGGTTCGTTAAGTGATGGGTGCGCTGTGCTGCATAGCTAGCGGCATGCACACGATTATTAAATTCTTCTTTCCAAAGAATGAACTAACTTTGCGCACTGACTCAAAGTGAGTCTTGGTCTCTGATAATGACAGCCTCAATCTCGAGTCTATCCTGCGCCAACTCCTCATGGCGGCCCAGACTCACTACACCAGTGGAACCTAATAAGAGTCAACTCAATCCAAATATGAAGATAGGATCTTGTACTCCCTATAGCTAAACATTTGACAACCTCGTTGGTGCTATGGTTCAACGGTTAAGACTCTGCCGTCAAACGCACACTGCAGGTCGGATTCCTGGAGGTGAAATAAATTATTAAATTATTAGTGAAATATGTATTTGTCTCAGTACGGATATTTGTGGTACCTGCGTTAACTTTTTTACTAACATAATACTTGTGCTTAACATACTCTGCCTTCAGGCCCAAATGTTGTCTGGTAACTGTCGTCATATTTGGGTCTCTAATTTACCTCCGCGTTAAACAATAAATTGGCACTATTTAAGTGGATTTGGGTGTACTTAAACAAGAAAATGATATTAATGGTTAAGATTTCCTAACACATTTTTGCGGCGACACGGATCTACACTTATATATATTTAGACACTTCTCCTGGCAACACAAGTTCGATGTCAGTAAGGTCATGCTCCAACATTCAGGTCACGTAGCACGCATAATACGTGTTCGCACTAAACATCTTCCGAGCAGGACTTTCGCGATGTGCGCACCCCAGCGCACAGTTCACACCCACATGTGTTGTGACAACATAATGTCGATTCGCTACGCACAATGTCGAGAATTGAGGAAGCAATTCCTTTGAACTCAATTCAATGATTATGGATTAGTACCTACATGTACTGCTTAGTTACCGGTAAAGAGGCAATAGGACCGGTACTTATGTACTCCGACAACTACAATGAACAACAGTCTAATATTTATTTAAAAAAAAAAAAAATTCAGACTCACTTTCTACCATAAATACCTCCTGTTATGAACTTCACTCTTATCAATTCTGCATAATAATTGTAATAAATAATATCAGACTACATCACATACATTGATCTAACTCGGAGGTAAGTAGTTGTGTTACGGATATCAGAAACAACAGTGATATTACAAATATATACTTAAATATTGGATATTAACACCCAGACATAGAACAAACACCAAAACCATCGAACTCAAAACTCTTGGCGCATAGAGTAGGGTCACTACCAAATGCGCCATCGAGTGAGTCAATGGACAGTACATGTTTTTATCTATGGGGTAACAGCATTAGTTCCCCAAAGTCCTATCGGATAGGAAAGGTGTCGTCAAGAAGTTGTGTTGTTGAAAATCGCGAGTTGTCTACTAGGACCGTCTTAGTTAACGCTTTAGCCAGACAGACGACATCTTTCAGTCTGGCTCCTACCCAGTACAGTAGTCAGACCTAGACCTACTAGGATTAGTAGGTCTAGGCTTCCTATTCTTTCCTTCCTTTCCTTCTCCGGAAACATACACTTCTAGAAGATTCGTGTCTTGAGTGGGAGCCAGAACTAAAGACCCTGATCTAGGCGTCAAAACATTAGTTCTTCGTGCCGCCATGCTACGAACACATCCAAATCTAAAAATCCACCCGAACAGAATACTTTTTAGAAGTTACTGCAACTGTACACGTTCCCGAGCGGAAATAAAACTGATCGGAATTAGGTTCCATTTCGTTCGAGCTCAAAACTAACTCGAGCGAGTTGGATCCAATTCATTGAGCCAGTTTCTGCGACACATATTTCATTTACAGCGCTCCGCGGAAAATGTTCCACATTCGTCGTGCAAGGAAAGGACGCGTTGTTCCCAATTCTCTGTAATCTGGAACGTCCACTACGTTTCAAAATGTTCTTTAATCTGGCGTTCGCTGCGTTTTTATTTTTTTTTAATATAACGCTGCATTTTTAAACAAATTTAAAATTTAAGTCCCCGTACGGCGCACCTGCATAATAAATTGGTTGGCTACTGATTGTGCCGTACGATGTAAAAAATAACATATTATGAAGTAAAGCTGCAGCGGTGTCAATTAAAAATTGGAAGCCACTTTTCGAGAAAATGTAGGTAGAGTAAAAACAACATGTCTTTATAAAAACTTTAAAGGTAGGTTTTAACATTAACAAACATTACAAAGTTCTATAGCTAGATAGATATACTTATTTCTGGCTGTGAAATTAATTTATCTATATTATGTTTTACAACCACAGACCACAAGATTGTTGTCTTACTAATTTGCGATTCTTCTAAAATTAAGATTTAAAAAATCTGACTGAAGTCACAATACAGGTGATTTAGAATTTTTTGACATCCTAAATCTATGATACAGGTAAACAAACTGAACCAAATTCCTATCTATACCTTTTACAATGTATTCGATGCACAAAAAGATAGTGTCCCAGTTATGGAACAGTTAATAAATAAGACAAAGCATCTATTTGAATGGCTATTATCCCAACCGTTCATCCCGACCATGTTTTACCATATAGAGGCGAGCTAACGCGTCCCTCCTCCGGTCCGAGGGTTAGCAAAACATTATTGAATCTAAGTTCAAACTTCCCGGTTTCTTGAGGATTATAGGTCTCAATGAGGTACACACTTCATTAAACTAAAATGCAAGTCTTAAACGGTTTTTCGACTAAATCCATGCCAGCTTGCTCTCGTTAGCTTATTATCATCTTCCTAGTTATATATCTAGTACTAAGTCGATATCCGCTTAAACCATGGTATATTAAAACAGTATTCTTATTCTTATACAAAAAAATAATTTCAGATTACTTGAAGATACCATCACTTTTCCGCTTTATAAACATACTTGAGTTCAAAATGCCCTAAAGCTCGACAGTTTGATAATTATCTGAGTTTAACATCTGATCTTACATTTTAATATAGACTTTAGAGGAAAGTGAGTACTCAGGCCGTGTTCAATGTAACCAGGCGACATACTCGTATATAAAGATCTTCCTATGTCGTAATACGTGAGGCTGTACAATTTGGCAGCCCTGTAACACTCTGTATTCAAATAGTGAGCTATTTGCGGCCGCGCCCTACGCTCGGTAATGCCACGTTAGATGACCTGATAGCTTGGATTGTTTTGGAATAGTTATTGGGGACAATAATTGAGCCCGAAAATAACTGGTGTGGTTCCTTTCCAAATTTTCAGAAGGAATGCCGTTTATTCAATGTATATGTTTGTCCCCATTACCACAAACGATTTTATATTTGAGACGGTATATAACAGTTTTCACCATATAGTCTAAGGCTAAGTTCGTCTTTATTTTTGTGACTCTGAAAATATTGTTTCTAAGCTCTATGCATAAACTGAATCTCCGTCAACTGTGCATAAATTTCACCTATTGAATATTGAAAATGATTGAATGAATATAGAATTTTTTTTTTCTGGCGACTTAAATAAAAAATGATACTCGAGTCATGGATGTTCGTATTTAAGTATGTCTATCCGTTCGCCTAGTATCCATAGGACAAGCTTATAAGCATAATTTGAAACTATGGAATTGGTGTGCCCGTGTGGAGAACTTACTGTAGAATTCTTATTAATAAAAAAAACCACAGGTAAAATTAAAGTTCCGCCTATCAAAACAAAAGCAGTCAAAGTTGTCGATTGAGTTTAAATGACTCCAAAAGGGTTTTTACCGTAATCCACTTATCCATATTAATACAGTTGAACACATAAAGTTAATTCGTATGCAAAAGCAAATGTTCTTGGAAAAATATTGTACCACAAATTTACATAATATCCATTACACAAAAATATGCAGATTAAAATTAATTAAGGTCGGCAACACACGTGGGACGTTAATGGAATTGCGCACAAGCGAATTCATCAGATGTGCCACAACTTCCAATCGACACCTTCTACTAGTATAAGTTACAGCCATTTTGTTTGAATTAGTCTGTTAATTAAATGCCTAGGCCGAAGACTGAAGAACTACTAGCCAAGTCATCGATCGCAACTTTAAACAGATGTCCGAACGCTGTGTACCTAGTTATTTAGTTAAATTGGATATTGACTTAAATTTAATACATACATAACATCCCGCCCGTAATCCCCGAAGGGGTAGGAAGAGTCAATACGACACCATTAACCACGTTCAGCCAAAAATAAAAGTGAGCTGAGTTAGATGAAAAACTGTATAAAAATGTGACAAGTGGCTAGCTCGTGTTTATAAATATTCAGTGTGATTGTGCCAACACAATCACACTTAACTTAATCAAACCT
Organism: Glyphodes perspectalis; assembly: GCA_951394215.1. Taxonomy (NCBI): domain Eukaryota; kingdom Metazoa; phylum Arthropoda; class Insecta; order Lepidoptera; family Crambidae; genus Glyphodes; species Glyphodes perspectalis. The sequence goes on from OX596201.1 coordinate 5,993,499, forward strand.
TTTTTTTAGAAAATACCTTAATCTAACCTGTCGAAGTTTAATAAATGGCTTAGGCAACCGATTAGCTGGCGAATTTAACCAGATGGCTGCGATATTATAACTGTCAGTGGGCGTATGTTTGTAATGTAGGCGAAAATTGAAATTAATCGATTCGACTAAACGTTAACGCGTATCACATACATAACTGGCTACATTTACATAGTTTGTTTATATGGAAATCACAGCACGTGTTATGTGGTTCGTGACCGTGGTACATTATGAATATCTACGCGTGTCTATTTACGGTTTTCTTTGTAAGCTGCCGTTTCTGCTGTAGACATATTGGGGAATTGGAAAACATTTTTTTTTATTTTAGTTGCTACCAGGAATGAGAAGTAAAGATAACGTCACGTGTGTATTTGAATAGAATAGAATAGAATAGAATAAATGTTTATTTGGCACATTACAAAATTTGCTTACAAACTAAAACTATTTGTTCTAATACTTACACGTACCTCGAGATTTCTATACAGCTAAACCACTCGCTTAGCAATGAGGTAATACATTATGAGACTACATAACTATTCTAAAAAGAAAAAGTCTGGATGCGGCATGAATGTTCCGAAGTTCGAAGAAACAGGAGATGCTTTAATTACGACCACCCGTCCGGGTCTGCCACGGCCAGATCTGCTTGACTTTAGAACCTAACGTTGGATACGGTCAAAGTCTATTTCCGAACCCAATCGTATATGTATAATAATGTATATAGTCGTACCGTAATTACCGGTAGAATGTCAGAAGCGCTACTACGGAACTCCGCAAATGAAGACATAAATCTTCGCTATCGAAAATCAAATAGAAAGCCGTCTAAATTTCGTTCTGCCATCCACCTCCATCATTCTAACGACCAGCTCCCGCCAGATGATTGCATGTAAATTGTGCATTAATTGAAGTGGTAAATTCCTTGATATACAACTAGCGGGCTGAGGACCATAAATATCTTGGACAGCAATAACTGGCATGAGTGATCGTGGCTAATCCGAGGGAACGAGGAAGGGAAAGTGCTCGTAATGTGATATCTCGCGTTTAAACAAGATGGCATTTGCGCTGTGCACGGCCCGCATTACGTAACCGTTAAACAATGGAAGTTCAGCACGCAATGCAATGCAGTTGTCTTGTGTGCTTCCTATACGTAGGTACACTAGTATACCTATTTAACCGGTTGATCGTAGATAAGATACCTACTCTCAAGTACACATATCTATTCGGGGATAAATCTAAATATATACATACATAACATCACGCCCGTAATCAGTAGGTAGGCAGAGTCAAAGGGGCAGCAGGCCCCTTTAACCACATTCAGCCAAAAAATAAAACTGTTCTGGGTTAGATAGAAAAAGTAGTGACAAGTGGCTAGCTCTTCGCCTACACATCACATACCCAAAACCCCATATACCATTAGTCGCCTTTTACTCATGCTAGGCAAGAATCCCAGTTGGCACATTCTTTTTAAGGCCCAGACCAACATGGGAAATTGAACTAAACGAATATGATTAGACTTTTGGGTGCGTATGGTATGTGAAAGCCCGGCCTGGATAATTAAACTGTATTCAAGGCACAAAGCGAAGGTAACCCTTTGGTTCAAAAAAAAAACACTATTAAAGCATTTTTACAGCAAAATGTGTCATCGAATGACTGTACAAACGAAGGCAAATCCAGCATAATAATCGTTGCATGACAATAAACATAATATACCTAGAATTACCATGATAACTGACATTAAATACAAGGTTAGCGTGCAAACAGCCTACAAGCGTTTGGCGGCACACTGTCTTGAATCAATTCGTTTAATTGGCACCGCGATTCTTCATAACAGGAATCATATTTCATACTATATCTATAAACTCGGAGTAGAGAACACAGCGACAATTAGCGCGGCTCACATTACGACACTTGTCGACCTCTGAAAGCCAATCCGTGTCTAATAAGCGGCCTGTAATAGCTTGCGGCAATACTGTTTGCTTTGAGATTTTAGACATTACAGAAATAGAAACTTTTTGATAAGGCTTTATGATGCCTCGAAGAATCGGCAATCAAAAAGTTTTAAGTTTCGAAATTGGTTTAAAGCTCGGTTGTCAGGGTTCATTGTAATAATTTAATGACGTAGATTCGTATTTAAGACATATTAAAAATACGGTCATCTCTATTTATATGATACTTACGATGACCGTGACAAATAACTGTAGACCTAAAGCATTTTTAAATGCCAAATAAGTTTTTTTAAAGTCCAACTGATGTATCCTGAGATTAGCGTCCTAACAAAGAAAAAAAGGGTATTTTTCTTGAGACTCGCTCAAAAACCTTGAAAAGATTCTTCACTTCTAAAAAAAGGAATTTTAAAAGAACAACACCAACATCAAGAAAACAAAATTTTTCAACAGAATTTGCAGAATTTTTGCAGAAAACTCAAAGATTTCCTAAGAAAGGCCAACCCATTCGGAGCGAATGGCACTCCGTAGCCTCTAAACGCAGGTACCCAACTACATGAAATCGATAAAAATAAGGGACTCCCAATTGTATCTGTAATAAAGCTCGGCTTTAAATTCAATTGGTCGGCAATCCCTCCCAATCAGATGGAACGTCCCCGAGTAATCCCCCAAAGGGTACAATTTGTCACAATGATTAGATTAGGTACAAAGCGTTTGGCCTCGGACGTAACCACTGAGCTTATTACGCTCTTCGCTAAATGACCTGAGATAAAGGATCGCTAACCACATTACATTTGAAGATAATCACGCGTTAATCGAACCATGGGATTTGTCCCTATAGGATGTATTCAGGAATGTTCGCCTTTAGCCGGATACAATATTGTGTTATAAGCGCATTAATCTACTATTCCGGAAGTACTTATATAATATAAGTTATGGATAACAAAATTGAAAAAAATATTATCAAAAGTGTAATTAAAAAAGGCATGTTTATACTTACAATATATACTCCATTATTTTTTCATTCGTTTTTTTAATAAATAATATATTAAAAATAAATATTATTAAAACGTTTGGCTTTTATCAGTAGGTAAGTAAAAAATATCATACTAAATCAATAATATAAATCAATACCATAGGTACTCTAATAGGTAGGTAGTAGGTAGCCTACCAATCTCAAGATAATAAATACTCAAGACTACAATTCTAGCCAAACGCAAAAAAAATCTCAAATAAAGAGGTCAAATTGGGTTATGTAACACGTGTGCAGACAAGTACCGGATGGTTAAATACCGACGTTTAGTGCACGACAGAGGTTTCAGAGTTGCAGCGAGACGCAATGCGGAACTGAAGGCGGGTCAACGCTCCAGACTGATGGACAGACGAATGGGACCTTGTCTGTGGCGCTCGTTTGTTTACCGACACCTATCTACCGATCATACACATATCTACCGACGCGAATGTTCTCCATTCAGGCGCAGATACTGCCGTCGATGATACGGGACACCAAATCATGGGGCCCCAACGGTAGTATACGAAATCCGTTGAAGCCAATATGTGAGTGAGGAAAAGTTACTCTCACCACCCTTGTTACCATTTAGAACTACGACTAGATCTGACACCTTCTTGATTGAACTTGAACTACAACTTTTTAAAAAGAAGTAAAATTTAATACGTATCTAATATAGTACATTCACCGTTAAAATGTCACAGAAGAATCGAAACGGGCGTACTTATGCGATTGGTGACATCTTGAAACGTCAGAACGTTTATTCGAATTGGACCTCTTTTCAATCTAAAAAAAAAGCTTACATTTTTATATATTTTTTGAATGTTAAATTGTTTAGATAATATTTATCATGGTACCCGAATACCACGATAGGAGGCGTTCTGTTGTTAGACATAGATTTATAACATGAGGTGAAGCACTGATTGATTAATAAATTATGTCACTGAGTGAAAGGACGTAATATGTTGTGGTGTGATATATTACTAAGCCATACAAAATATTCCAAGGTCGCAAATAAATAAGGGTAAAGATGTTTACTACTGTTTTATTAATCCCGGTGACAGTTGCTACTAGTATTTCTGTGGTCTGTAGTTGCTGCTACAAACACGTTCGCACGTCCCTTTAATTTGAAGCATTTAATCTAATTGATTGCCTTTGCTATCTGTGATTAAAACATAAAGACGATTATTGTTTTACAATACTCAATTCAATTTACATGTAACTAACCTCTTATAGGATTTTTAAATGTATTTATTTATTGTGAGTGAGGTATGTAAGGATCGTGCCATACGGCGTTCGGTTCTCTCTGCCTACCCCGCTAGGGAAGTGGCGTAAAGTTTAGTTTAGTTTTAGTTTATTTATTGTACTAACAGTAGTTTATTTCACTTCCACAAATAAAAACGTCTTTAGATGTAGTTATTTGGCGACTAACTAGTTTCAACTGCAGGTAGGTCCTTCCCTTGGTTCTCAGTTGGAACAATTATGACATGGATCTTTCCTATACGTATGCGTATCTCCATATTCTGGGAACCATTCTACTAGTTGTTATCTGATACTTGCAAAATAGGCAAAGGCATAGTTTGATATTAGATGATCGGATAAGTATATTGTATGACGCTTCTTTTAATGATATTTATAATTAGATTTTCAATATCTTATGCTAATGACCAAGGACTAGTAAAAAAAGAAGACTCCGCGCTGTCATACTAGAGCGTGCAGCCACGCTTAAGCATTTATGAGTAAGAATCTTATGGATACCAGATATCGGAAATATGTCATATTTATGTCAATATGTGACGTAAGTAGCGTGTCAAGTTGGAGCACCTGCGATGGTTCGAAGTCTAGTTAGTGGCGCGGAGTCCTTCTTTTTTACTAGTCCGCGGCTATGACTGGATGGCGTATTTATAAGTAACTAATGACTAATCACAGTTTACTGAAAAACTAAGTATAGTTTTATTTAATGGTGGAAATGTTTTGCTGACTTTCGCATTACGAACACAAAGGCAGCACAACCGGCGACTTTATAATAATAGATATGTACCCAAATACATAGTCAATAAAGATACAAATGTAACGTACACCCAAAACCAGGAGAAAAACTCTTAGCTAGCCTAGTCTAGTCACACCGCGCAAAAAAGCGTTTAACTTGCAAGGAACTAAGAGAGTTTCTTTAACGCAGACTAAAAACTGTCTTTCAATAGACTCGGTGAAGCGCAACGGGCTGATTAGACCGACCGGCGAGACGGCGGCCTTGAGCACGTGACTAGACAAGTCCGGGCAACGCCATCGGTCTCGTTTTAATCTTTTTTAATTGACATTCTTATAGATTGGTCCGCGTCTGGGGCTATGACAAACGAAATATCTATGAATATGATAGACGGAAGGAGGACCGCTTGCATTTTTACAAAAAATTTCATGTAAAGTTAAGGCTAAACTATGTATTTCCGACCTATGTCGGCAACTTTTTGCCAGCGGACTACTTAGTTGGCGACTTCATTCATTGCAGCTGGAGTGTCGCTGAACACTGAGCGCTTGCATACGCAAGCCGACATGCCGCTAACATGTCGCGCGGGTCATGTTGGCAACTTGATTATTTTCATATAGGTCGCTGGGTTGTGTCAGCGAGTGTGTCAGCGGGGTTCAGCGGCTTTGGAGATTTGGATAAAACGGATACATAATAATATTTTGGGGCCCAAAATATCCGTCTCAGTATACCACCGTTCCTTTCATGGTATGCTTAGCCCTGATGCGGTACTTTTTTTATTCAATTTAAAATTACCATTACTTATATATTAAGTTTTAAATAAATTGTAATAATAATAATGTGTTTAATTAAAAAAAGTCAAGTCTTTTCTATTTAATCATCGTCATGGATGAACTTTATCATCAACAAAAAATTAAAAATAATTAAAACTAACAGGTTATTTAAATAAATAAGTTTAACAATTATAAACAACGGATTGAAAGTCGAAATGCCCACTGCATTTCGACTTTCAATCCGTAATCAATCTCACTTCTATTTATATTTTATCTTATTCTATTCTTAAAGGTCAGCGACCTTTCGCAGCGCAGCTTTTCAACAATTTTGTTAAATTGCCGCCGCCAAAAAACCGTAACGAATTGGCAATCAATAGCGTCTGTCACGAGTCCACACAATGCCAGACTAAATCCAATCCCGGGGTTTTTCTTTTACGACTGTATTGTTGGCTTTAATGATATGATTGTCTTTGCTTTATGATTGCTGGGAAGCTGTTAATTAGCTAGAAGTAAAATTACGAAATCGCTGCATCGTACATTTCATAGAATAAAATAAAACAGGTTGATATAGTTTATACTATTTATTTATTTTTAATATACCTGTGTCAATTTTAATCTAAATAATGATGTGAATTTTGAATGACTGGCTCGATGGAGCATTCGGTAGTGACCCTGCCCCATGAGCCAAGAGTCGTGGGTTCGATCCCCACCCAGGACAAATATTCGTATGATGAATACTTGTGTTTGTTCTGTGTCTGGGTGTTAATATCCAATATTTAAGTATATATTTGTAATACCACTGTTGATTCTGATATCTGTAACACAAGTGCTTAAGCTACTTACCTCGGAGTCAGATCAATGTATGTGATGTAGTCGGATATTTTTATTTAATTTACTCAGGTTTTCAAGGCTTCATAATTATTATTTTAGTCTTAAAAAATATCAAAGGATCCTTCCATACCACTTATGCACCTGTCTGTCTCGACCGTATATCATTATCCTGAATCGGATTACCCTAAAAATCCAATAAATTAACGTAATAGGCGGTAAAAATAACAATACTTTACAATTGCCTTTATTACGGTGCGCATGGTCGCATAAACCATCTTTCATATTATCGTGGAGTCCGAATCTGCCTAATACGGCAATTCGGCCGACAGCACGCGACGATTCACTTTTAAATGCATAAGCCCACGTTTTCGTAAATGTTAGCAGTTCCGGGTAAGATACCGGCACAAAGACCATCTTTGTATGCACAGAATGCGATCCCGAATGTTAAGCAAAAAAACGAGTACTTACTTGAACTTATTAAATAGAACCAATATACCTACAAATATACCGTGTATATTCCGCATGTCTTACTTAGGTTACTTATGTAATTCAAAGCGTATTATCCCGAAATTAAAAGAAATCTGCGTGAACATTACGTTGAATACAGATTTTGTGAGATTTAATTAATGCAAATCTGTGATCTATAATCTTCCTAGCGTTTAGTCTTGTTTGTGTAGTAATTGTTTAGTAATAATGTGTCTACTACTATCCCTATATTTAAGCAATAGTGAAATCTGCATTGGGAAACCACGTATCAAACTGCGCCAGACAGTCTGCAAACAGAGAAAGATGGCGGGAGATCGTGATGAAAGCTCTGTCTACCCCTAACACTAACGTGGACGCCTCAACGTGACCACGACCGTGACAACTTGAAACGACAAAGACGAAGTAGAAACTCGCAAATCTTGCACAGGGGTTGCATAACATCGATTTTTTTATCAACTCAAGTAAGGTGCCAACTTTATTTTCAAATTACTGATCTGCAGTAGCAGAACTAAGAGTTTTGTGTGATACAAAATACCAGAAAAAAGATAAACCACTTTATTTCAATGAGGATTTTTTTTTAAATGGCGTAAGTGTGTAACTGTGACTTGCGGTCTTGTCACCCTCCTCATTGGTTAGTTGTTAGACCAAACTAACATGTTGTCAACAAGGACCCAATAGTGACAGTGATAAGACCACCAGACTCCCTCGTGCCATCTAGCGGTTATTGTATTTTTGACAACCCTCATTATTCATGATAAGCTTATAGCAAGTAGCTACATTAAGACAAAAATTAGTATTTGACGAATTTAAAATAAAATGGGTGGAAACAATTTTTAGGCTTGACCAAAATCTAAATCAATCTAACGTATGTCCAAGTTATTGGCAATGCCGATGTCATACCCCAGAAATGTCAAGGATTTTTTGCTCAAGTCAACCCAAATCAAAGCGGCAGTTTCAAACATATAATTTAAGAATACATAAATAAGTTTTGCAATAATGTCCAATGCGAATGCAGAATGCAATTTTAATTTAATGACCATCGCCAAAAAATACGAGGAAAATGCATTGCATTTATCCAACTTTTAGGGTAGAAATACATTTGTAGAAATTACGCAGTAAACCAAAATTCAATGTGCCTGTTAATAAATTGCTGTTTTATATTGAAATGGAGTTACGACGCGTAACTTTTGTTATAGTATAACTCAATACACCAATGACAAGAGAAGCTAGTTCAGGGAACATAATTTTGGCAGGTGTAGTACTTTAAAAAACCATTTCTAATTTCTATTGTCGATATATATTAGCATTCCAAGGTGGAAATGTAAAAACGATCCCTTGGATGCCTTTTCGAAAGACGACAACAGTACCTACATAGGTTTTTAGTGGGTATGCCCTCGAAGGAAGCCCCACATAACCACTCTGTTCTCCCGGGCAGGGTGCGTACTCGTAATTTTTAAGTTAAAATAATATATAAAAATTTCCGGCTGCTTTCACAAAATTTTTATTTTATCTTTACTTATACTAGAAAGATTTGATTGTTTGTTTGTTTGTTGTGGCGCTGCTATTTTATATAAGTAACGTTAGTGATACCTACTATTGGACCGCGTAAATATACGTAGGTACTTGTAAATTGGTAAAGTGATTGATATAAGATAACTAAGATGCTGCTGGTTGACTTAACAACAATGTAATAGATCAAGGCGCTTTATCAGTATTTCAAGTTTGTTTACTATTATCCTTTTAAATGGGATTGGAATGGGCGAGCCGGGCTTGCATCGCGTGCAACGAACCGAGCGCCAGGGATGACACACACTCCATCTAATTTGATCAAAAATAATATTATGTATCCAGATAAATAAAATGGATGTACAGAAGAATCTATTGACATTTACCAAAATGATTTACGCTTTCAAACTCTACGGACGTGGTAAGTAATTATATTATTAAGTATATCTATGTTGGCAAATCTTGACACAGACTGGTAATATTTCGGTTTCTTTACTTTGCTTCACCTAACATACTTTATCAATCCACAGGAACAGAAATGTATCCTTGATGAATCAATACATTCTTTGTTGAATGACTCAGACAATAAAATATGTAACTTCCTGCTTAAAGGCTGTTAACCTAAATTACTTTGTAAGAAGAAAATTGCTTTCTTCAAGCCCGCGGCACCCCTAGCTACCTAGCACGTCGGTGTGGGCGATTCTCAATTAAACAGTAATTTCCGCAAATCGCTCGCTATATGTTTTTATTTGCGGCGATTCTTGCAATCCACCAGACGGCTGTGATCCCCGTCACTCATTACCCACAACGAGCGCACAGGCCAAGCGTTCCTGGTTTCGTTAACATAAGTAAACGGGAGTGTCAAATAAATAATTGAAGATATTATCGTTGTTCGACGATGTATTTCTTGCGCATTAAAGTTGCGGTGTAATGAGAGTCGCCGCAAAGGGCGCGGGTAATGAGATGCGGGGATACGTTACTTGCGATATAAGTGACAGATAATATGCAAATATGATACGAGTTGACTAATCCGCATGGTAATGATGTGGACAGGTGCTGCCCCCTTATAAGACTAAGGGTCTGTTTCACAGAGACTCCGTTTAACATAAAACATGGTAACGTACACTCAACCAATTACACAATCACTTGCACGTGATTATGTAATTGGTTAATTAAAACCTAAATGTTATATTTAGAAAAAACTGGAGCAAATAACGATGAACTTGTTTCCAGATAATAGTAGATTTATTCCGGATTATTCCGGATTAGTATCTGTAAATCATATCCAACTTTTTCTTTATACAGTGTTTATTTTTCATGTTCATTTAACAGCAAATCTTGTACGCAACGTCATAATGCAAAATATGATCTTAGAAAAAATTGGCTTTGTTTGTTTTGGTTGATTGTATTTTTATCAAAGAGCATCCCAGTATGCTAAAACCCTAATGGCGGCCGCCGTATTTGATTCGACGGTGCATAATTAAAAGCCATTGATTTAAGCTGTAAACGGAGCCGTGACCTTGAACATGACTCCTATCCTTCAGAGACCTACAATATCGGCACCTAACACCGGAATACAAATGACGACATATGCTGCTAAACCGCAGACGATGGTGAATCACTGCCAACGTTTGGGTAAGTAGACAGATTATAGGCGTGTGACATAACTCGCATGGCCTAATTTGGCATGGCGCCGGATGAATGGGCTAGGCCGGTAAAGGTGATCGCTAATTGAAGCTCGAACTAAGTACAGGCAAAGAATTTAATTGATCAAACGATAGACCACGCCAAAAAATTTCTATCACCTATTTATTTTTGTCTAGCTAATTATTTTTTGTTGGAAATACATAAGAAGAATTGATTTATCTATAAGCATATTTTTTGAGTTAGAACTGAATAAAAAACAATTTTGTTGGCTTTAAAATACAAATATACAAACTAAAACGGATTCGAATAAATTAATATTCGTCTGAACATTTCTAAATTTTCAAATACAAAGAACAAGACAAAGAAAATTAACAAAATTCTTAATGACTCTCCTAAGTAGACGTCATTAAAACATTGAGATGCACACCTTAGAAGAAAGCGAGCGTGGTCTTAATTATTCAGTGAACCTAGCAAGACATCTACAGCAGATTATTCCGAAGAAAAATAAAGCAACACTATATATTATCTTGTGATCTGAATAAGTAGGTGTATGTGTTCATATATGCAGAGTCAATCCAATTTTCATATTTACATATAATCTCGCCCTGTATAGTGAAGAGAAGCGTGAGTTCGCTGAAAATCTTAGATTCGACCCCAAACTTAGACATGCTATTGCATGTCTTTGGCAGTTTATTTGAGGTATAAATATGGCTAAAGCAAAACGTGTTTACTGGTAGCGGACTATTTACGAATTCTCAGCGTTCTTTGTGCGAAATATGGTTTTATTTTAATACCTTTGAAGACAAAACTTACATACTTTTAAGTGGAATGATCAAAAACGAATTTTATGTGCCTATATTAAAGTTCAATTTTCATAATACTTACCAAGTGGTTGACCCGCATGTCCTATAGCGATTTTTTTATTATTTAATATCACTTTGTTTAAAACACTGTATGTCGGTGCTATAAATGTGGGCACTATAAATATCGGCATTTAGTTATATCTTGTAGTGTTCATAATAGCAAACTATTAAAGGTATTACTTAAAGCAATTGCCATTATTAAAGTCTATAAGTATAAATCCCTCCCATTGAGTTCTCTCAGCTTGAAACTTAAATAGTATGTATGTTTGCACCTTTACAAAACAACTATAGGTACTAACAAAATTAGATACGATTAGCCACTTTTAAGATGCCTATAATCAAATTCACCGTATATGAGCTTCTTTATTGTAGAAACTATAATTAATTCAACACCCGTAGGTGTAAATTATCTAAGCGTCTGAGACGAAGCAAAAAATATATATTCACTTCTACTTGCCTACTCAATTAAAATAATTTTTCTATCGTGCCTGCGAACAAACGTATCATATTTGGGATTAAAATATTGAGACCTGTAACGTGAAAACGTGACAGTCTTACAGTGTGTGATATATGTACTTAGTTCTACTTGGGTAGCAGGGAGTATATAGCCGTATACAAAGTTAATAAGGTGAATACTCGATATACTAAATAAATCAATTGCAATTGTAAAGGACGTATCTACCTAATCAGCATTACGTGTATCTACATAAAGCCCATTTGAGTAACGTACCAATTATTATTTATACAACGCACTTTCTTCATAAAAATAAACGAGTTTTTTAGAGATCTTCTCAACCGCAATCCAAAACGACATATACAAGACAACGTGGCCGCGTGGGTCAGAAACACATCAACGTCATTTACAAAATTAAAACGTAATTACAAACTCTAGCTTTCCATCGTGAAATCGCAATTTCACACAATAACTATCTGCTCATCACCCACCCTGAGTGGGCAGAGGGCATCAACCAAGAGCCGCAACGTTGCATCAGCGGGCCCACGCGAGATGCGCATACGCACGCCCACCGCGATGCGATCTGTAATCTTCGGATGAAGCCATTGTTTAAGCTCCAATTCATTAGCGTAAAGCGTAAAAATTGAACCCACTCGCACGCACAAATTATAATCTTCAATTTGTAAACGTCACTTGCGATGGAAATGCTGCATTGTTGTCACGGTTTATGATTTTCTTCTTATAATATTTATCCATAAGCATTATAATAATGAGGAGATATTTAGGAACATCCTATTATTAATGGTACTGATAACAGCAGTTGAATGATATCCATTGCAGAAGTACCTATCTATAGAATTCAGTGCCAAAGTTATAATCTACTCATTACTAAGTTATAGGTACTCATACTCACTAATCTTCTCACGTGACGGTTTGAAATTACAATGTAAGATAGATATTATTATAAGTTATAATAATACCTTTCATTGTAATTATTAACTTTATAACATACTTGTGCCAAAGTTAAGAAAAGTTTGATTAATTTAATGTAAGCCTAATGTTCCAAATGTACCTAATGCATAGATTGTATAATTATAACTAGCTTCTGCCCGCAGTTTTGCTCGCGTGGTACATCGATGAAACATAGCTTCTGTGTTATTCTAATGTTTAAGCTATACTATTGTAAAGTTTCATTAAAATCCATGCAGTACTTTTTGCGTGAAAGAGTAACAAACATCGCGTAACTTTCGCGTTTATAATATTAGTAAGATAAGGTCTATACTTTGGGTACATTTGGAACATGCCTATTTTCACAATTCGCAATTTGAACAAACCTTGAATCATAAAAAATATATTCTAAGGATTCAAGGATTTACCCAATTAGGGGCTTTGGTAAGGTTGAACTATTTTATCATGTTTTCAGTTAATAGGGACAGGGAGTACTTATTCTCCATTATTTGATGGTACCTACAGCTGGTTATTTAAACATTTAAGCAGTACCTACAATAATCGCCAATAAAATTTTCTCCAAACAAAACAAAAAAAATCGATATAAATATATTTATTTATTATCTAAGCAATAATAGAGAATTTGAATGCTCCGTATAACTATTAACGCATGAAAAACTACTTGAAAACAACAATCTACAAATTAAACAACGCCTATAAAAATAACGAAATAAGTGGTCGTCTTATCAAATGACACAAGTTATTGCGATCCTACATTTAAAATTGTGTAAACATTTACATAAAAGTATCATAGAAACCATGGCAGTTCAAAAGTCCATTAGTAAACTCGAAATAGATATGTAATGAAAGCTACCGTTTAAGAACAGAATATTGTAAATAACGTTCTTATATATTCCGTCGACGTCAAAACAGTTGCATTCGAGTCGTAAAACTTCAAACAAATCATTAACCTGTAGAATGTACCTACCTTTCGGGGCCATTTCGTCCATAGGCTTGGACAGCTGAGATTTAAATTATAGATATTACGGACGTAGAGAGCACGTGCTCCGGAGTGTGCGAGAAAATTATTAAAACGGTCAAGTGGAACCACCGCCTTCCAATTAGTATTCTGTATGGTATAATTTTCTATCAATGTATTTATTGTGTAGTAGCATTTAATTTGAACTCCTTATTTAAAACAAACTTGCTGTTTCTAGTAAACTTTGATAGACGTTGTGTCTGTATGATCCGCGAAAGATATCTAAACACGCATTTAATTGATAACTTTCACTGTTCGGATATCATAACTGAAATCCATATATATAAAACACATTTAAATACATGTGTATAGTAAGAGGAACAGAAACGGATAAAGAGAGAGAAAGAGACACATTCATCGGGAAAAGTGTTCACGAGTGATAGATAAATCTACATTAATGCACACGGACGCCGGGATATTTTAAGAATATTCAATATAAAGTGTTGATTTAAGTAAAATTTAATTTTACTACTGTTTGTCTGTCTACTTCAAACGCATCTTACCTAAAAAGTAAATGCTAACAGATATTCGGGGGACGATCTCGTAAGCCAGACCATACTTTCAAATAATATAATTTGTTGTTTGTGTCTTAAATAATCACAACCGTGTTCAATCCCTACACTCAACCTAGAGCGGAACCAACTTTTACACGAATCATGCCGTTGTCACACACACAAATGCGTCAGACAGCCGACGAGCGAACCGTTTTTCCATTTCCGCTGCGGAACACGAAAAAAAAGAAATATTTTTCGTCTAAAAATCCGTGTTAATGGGCTTTCAAGCGCCAGGCGCGGCGGGCTCGTAATAATTTTATTATTTATGCATAGAGCCTCTTGACCGCCGCCTACGCCGCGGCTCACATCACCCGCGATGTCTTTGATCGTCTACAAACCGTAAATGAGAAAACAACTTGCCTGAGTTCGCGGAAACTAAGGATAATGTTCACATTCGTCACGCTCTTCCCAAATTTGATCCATCATGCCACCCTTTGAATTTGTCAACAATTCATACCTACATGGAATTAAAAAAAAATCGACAGTAAATATCATCTGCATGTAAACATACATTGAAACTGCCCTTGTTACACCTCTTAAGAGTTGGAAACTTATTTACTTCTTCTCTTCCCTTTTCCAATGGCGAGAATTATGCTATGTGGGATAATATAATCAATATCAGTCTGTGTGTAAATATTTTTCTGTTAGTCTATTTTAGAATAGATGATAGTACCTAATTAAAACATTACCAAACCCAGATAACTTCGAACAAAATACATTTTACCTTGTTGGCTTTGTCGTTAAATGAAGCTACCTCAGAAACCTAAATAAAGACCTAAAACTACGTTAGATCTGATAATAGCTGACAACATTATTAGGATGGGAAAAGTGTACCTACCTAAAAAATTAAAAAGGTACTGCCACGATGTGTACGTAACATTTTGGCGTCCATATAAAACCTTCTACTCGTATAAGATAATGTTTAAAATTACCGAACTTCGTACTCATTCAACATTTCCATAATTCATTTTGATTCTCTATTTATTTCGCCGAGTTGTTGAGGTAATATAATTAAAGTCATTAATATGCAGAGAGCTCTCTGGAACCGAATTGTAATATTTCAATATTTTCTCATTAGTACCGTTTTAGGTTCGTCGGTTACGTTCTGATATATCTGTAATTAAACTCTATGCCTACCTGACTTTCAACAAGTACTTGTACTATTTCATTTCAATCGTCACTATATACATATTACAAATACTTATGTATATTTATATATTTGTTGTAAATACCTTTGATCACAACTGCAACTAAATGACGTGAAACTAAATGACAAATGGAAGTCGATAAGGAAATAACATTCAATCCTCTCATTCCTTATCATGGAAAATCACACAATACCTAACATTTGATTGCAATTATAAGTACCATACCGTATTATTTATAACAGTTAAAAACATGTTTTTTTTTATCCCATTCAGTGGGAAATCGTGATGCCTGTCTTTTAATATATATTGCTTAAAGATATGTTTAGACCAAATTTTACATACTTAAAACCACACAGACTAAAACAAATTTAGTGTAATAATTCGTTATGCTCTTTAATTATTTTACGTGATCTCGTTAACTTTAAGTTATGGGATACCAAAAGGAAATACATTCTATAATAAAATATCTCTTAAAGTATGACTTTTATGACTGAATAGGTATAAAATCAAACATTTATTTTACGACAGAGGTTAATTTCCTAACAAATTGATTGGTGATGTGTTTACAGCTAGCAATTTGGGCAGCGGAAGGCGTTGTCAAGGCGCTTGCCGCGGTCGCTCCCACGACGTAAGCCGACACATCCTTCTTAACAGGCAAAAAGTGACTAACGATACCGGTATTGCCATGGTACTATTCTTACGTTTTCTGTAACTTTAATCTACGATTGTGCAGACCAGAAGTGTGTCAGTACACTGGTCTATCTGGTCTTCAGTGGTATTCTGCGTGATTACCTTTGTCATTCTTTTAATATTTACGGTACACCGTTTGTAATAGGAAATAAGTTTTTTTGTCTTATTAGAGATGAAAGCTGCTATAGTAAATCCATCATATTATTGTTCGTCTATCCAATACAATTTAACGATGATTTCTTATTACTTTATAGGTTATTCAACTTCTGAGAAATAGCTAGAAAAAAAAAAAAATATATATATATATATATATATATAAGGTGGATTGAGAACCTCCTCCTTTTTTTGAAGTCTGTTGAAAAGGGATAAGATTCAAGCAGCACCGAAATGGTGATGAAGATGAAAACAAGATGGAGCTATTGTTAAGGATAGTGGCAATTTTTTCAAGTACCTAATTACCAAAATATTGTACCTAAATATGTTCGAAATAGTGATCAGGTATCCACTTTAAAGATGGTGTAATGGTTAAGATTTCACCTCGAATGCGGGATGCGTGCATTTATATGTGCAATGGAGAAATTCTACTGCATATTGATGTTGATGAAACAGTTATTTGTTTCTGATTTCCATTGTATAAATTAATAGATTATTCAGAGCAGATTAATGAAGGTATGCAACCAAGTTATTATTGTGGCTGTACTGGCAACGTCGTTTTACTACGTCGATCATCGATCAGCTCCCACAAAAACAAGTGTAAGTTTCGTTTCTACAACAAAAACTGGCATAAATTAACTTTTTCTTCTTATACTATTAGAATTTCCCATTTCATATTGATGTTGATATAGTTAGACATCTGATTAAGTGTAATCAAGCTGTGATTCTCATAATTATACGCCTGACGTAAGTGAGTCGAAATCCTGTTTGTCTATTACTTACCAAAGTCAAATAGCAACGGTAGATCATTTATTATTATACAAGCACTATCAGATTATAAAACTATGAACGGTAAACATACGCAATCTAATTTTCTAATGATATACAGAGGTATCATTCTGTATAGTTTTATTAAAAACGAAACATAACTGATGATGACACGCACTTCAACGCACTAAATCATTTTTAAATAAAATTATAAATATATAAATATCCCACAACATCACATTCATTGATCCGACTCTGAGCTAAGTACTTAGCTTAAACACTTGTGTTACGGATATCAGATTCAATAGTGGTATTACAAATATATAGGTACTTAAATATTAGATATTAACACCCAAACACAGAACAAACACAAGTATTTATCAGACGAATGTTTGTCCTAGGTGGGGATTATAGTACCTATCAATTTACAATGTCCCCAAAATAGTTTTCACTAAATATCCCACAACATCTCATTCATTGATGCGACTCTGAGCTAAGTAGCTTAAGCACTTGTGTTACGGATATCAGATTCAACAGTAGTATTACAAATATATAGGCACTTAAATATTAGATATTAACACCCAGACACAGAACAAACACAAGTATTTATCAGACGAATGTTTGTCCTAGGTGGGGATTATAGTACCTATCAATTTACAATGTCCCCAAAATAGTTCACTAAATAAGCTGTTTAGTCTTTAATATCACGACTATTATAGTGGTTTTCTCTCGAAAACACAAATAGGTACTTGGAAAGAGGACCTGCCTACATAAGAAAACATAAAATACCCGTTGACTCTTATTACTGATGTTGAACGTTAGTAGACCAAATATAGGTATATATACAAATATTAATAACACTGTGTCAAGTCAAACTTTAGTAAAAAGACACACTAAAACTACGACCCTTCGTGTCACACAAATTCCGATGCGTTCCGCATTAAAATTATAAAACCGGCCAGCCAAATATTGCGGCTCACTTGCTGGAAACCCGTCCCGATATAAAATTAAATTACAATACAAAAGTACAAAACGTGCGGGTTTTATATCGATGTCCAGATTCCGCGACGGATAACGTCTGGCTGCGAATACCAAAACAGGTTTCCAGCGCCGAGCCCCAAAAAGCAGTCACCGAACGTCGTTAAACCCATTCATTCGACCTGCATGTTTTGGCTTGGACATCGATTTAGTTTTTATTTAAATGGAAGCTCGGATTTAAGTCGGTTTGTGTGTTGCCATTATTGAGTTGGCGCCAACTGTACCTATATCAAGCTGTGAGTCAAATGAGTAACCTAATTTATTTGTACAACCCAAAACGATACAAAAATGTTGAAATGGGTTCTCAAATAAATGTCCTAATTATAAAGGATCTCATTACCAGGGACGGTCATAAATTCTTTCAAAACCTAACCACGATGGAATAAAATTATATTAACTACCTATTAAAATCAATGTAATGTCCTCCTAACCAATATCGGTCACGGCGGCCAACCTCAGCGAGGATTAGCGATATACCAAGAGGTCCCGGGCTTAGAACCCGGGACCTCTTGGTCCTCAGGCGGCGGATGCTACCACTAGACCAACGTGACAGTCAAAAAATCAATGTAGGCGCACATGGTATACGATATAGAAAAAGAAATGGTTTATATTCTATATTTTAACTATTTTTTTTTTTTTATCTATTTATCAAGTATTTGCCCCATGTTGGTCTGGGACTTAAAAATAATGTGCCAACTGTGTTTCTTGCCTAGCATATCGCAAAAGGCGACAAATGGTATATGGGTATGGTATGTGATTGTGTAGGCAACGAGCTAGCCACTTGTCACTATTTTTTCACAATTTTCCATCTAACTCAGCCTGGTTTTGGTTTTGGCTGAATGTGGTTAAGGGGGCCTGCTGCCTCTTTGACTCTGCCTACCCCTTCGGGGATTATGGACGTGATGTTATGTATGTATGTATTTATCAAGTACGGATCGATCCACTGTATTTCGTGATGGGATAAGAGATTTGCTCTGAATAAACATAAGCTCGTTCTTTTTATGCTTTGACAAAACAAATGTGTATTTATGACTTAATTTATTATTCTTTTTCTTTACAGAGAGTAAATTTAACACAAATCTGTATATATGTTTAAGTATATTTTTTCTTTATTTAAGTTTTACCGAATGCCATAGGTCGAGCAGCAAAAATTTTTTTACAAATATTTATCCGTACCGTAATGTAAATCTGAGATATTTTAATAAATACCGGTGCGAGTTAAATCGTGACACGCTGGGCACAGAGGAATGTCAGAGGCTCGAACATCCATTTCCGGGCGGATTCGCAGTCGGCTGAAAGGCCATTTCCGCGCCCTCACCCTCGGACAATTTTACCGTCCATCATGAAAAATGATGCAACAAATGTTCGATCGCTTTTTGTCAGTCAAAGAGTCAGTGAATCGGTTGATACAGGCTGGATAAATTCCGCGTGAAAAATTTCAATTTTTTTTTCAAAATCTGTCGACAAACCAAATAGGATAAAGTCATGATGTGTAAATCACCTATTACTACATAATGACTTTAATATTACATTTTTCATTTGTATTAATATAAGTATGTTAAGACACTAATATCATAATACTATATTTTTTTTTGTTTTCCATAATTTACATAATTTATTTACATTTAATTTACCATACCTATTCATAAATAATTATATGTCAAAATAAAAGAACAAGTTAATTACATTTCATGTTAAAGTATCTACTCGTTTTAATTATAGAATTAATTTTCAATTTATGTTTAGTTTTTTTTCAAATTCATCACCTTAACATATTATTAACGAAGCTAGACCCATATAATTGACGACTTACCTAGCTAGTACATTCAATTATAATGCTGAATTCTAAAAAGAGAAAGCTCCAGCTTTCTCGGTCAACAATATAATAATCAATCAACGACAACGTTTCTTGATTATTTTTCAAGCCACCCTAATCACTAAACCACAATTTCACGAAGTTTTTGTATAATGAACTCGGGTCAACAACAAAATAGACAAGAACAAACTTTCAATAACTGTAGTACATACAGGACTACTATCTGTAGACTAAGATTTAGGAGCAAATTACTTCGAAAAATTAAACATTTATGCCTTCTAAATTGTGTTGAGAGCGTCGTCGAACCGCGCTCAAGTCGAGACCAAATTGTGAATACCAAATTCGTGGTTTGGAAACGCATTACGTTTTTATGGGCGCCAGAATTGGAGTAAATATAATTTCAGCCTAATGGAAGGACAGCTATTTGTGTTAAACGAATTTGACTACGTAAGTAGGTATCGGGATCTTGTCTACATTAAAAATAAAAAGTGCTTTACTTTTCAACATGTGCATCTTAAGCTATCAATAACGAGAATACTAAGTATGGGTCGGACATATGTAGATATAACAGCGTAAATATACAAAAGTTCAAAATAAAGCCATGTGTATTATCAATGGCTCTTGGCTCTATCACAATACAAAACTTAAAATCACAATGATTTTCTCTGGAACCCACGGACTTAAACTTAACTTATATGGCATAGGACAATATAAAGAGAGGTGCCTAAAATAGTATAGACACTAAATGAAAATGTCCTTCAGCCCTGCTGACAACCTGAAATTATAATCTGCTGTAAACGATGCTATTACATAAACGAATACATAAACAATGTTCTTTGTAAAACTAAACCACTTGCCAGTAGTTTATAGACAGTAAGATTTCCATAGACAAGCGTTTAATTCCGAGTGGCGGTAACCCTCCCTCGTGTTATCACGTGCCGTGCATTCATAACCTCCGCGATATTAATATCATGCGACCGGGACTCGTTACTAGAATGGAGACTGAGGTTAAGCAGATGTCTAGATATAATAAAACTGTGTACTCTCAGTATTTACATATTAAATAGTTTTAATTTTCATGCCAAACCCACAGTTACAACTTATACGTACGTAACATCACGCCTGTAACCCCAGAGTATGCAGTCAAGGGGACAGCAAGGCCCTCCACATTCATCCAAAAACAAAACTAGGCTGGATTAGATGGAAATTTATGAAAAACTAGTGATAAGTGGTTTGGTCGTCGTCTACACAATCACATACCCAAAACCGGATATACCATTAGTCGCATTTTACGACATTCTAAGCAAGGAACACAGTTGGCGCATTCTTTTTAAGTCCTACACCAACACGGGTCTACAACTTTTTATTTTGCATAATAACTTAACCCTTTACAGGCTGCCAAAATACTATTTGTTGTTTCAACTTCTTATGACTTTAGCAAGTTCCAACTTGTTCAACAAACGTCTGAATGCAAAATGTCGCGGCTATTAAAGTTTTGTGATTTTTTTACCGTCAGTCTAGGACCACAATTTTCCATCTTACCTAGCCCAGTTTTATTTTTCTCTCAATGTTGTTTAAAGGCGCTTGCTGTCTTATTGACTCTGCCTACCCCTTCGAGGATAATGGGCGTGATGTAATGCAGTCTAGAACCATGACCAAAAAAAGCGAGTCTTGTCAATTATGTAGACTTAGGGCTGATTTTTCAACAGTCAGTTAAAAGATAACTTGAGTCGAATATATCACTATCCGGATGATTGTAAAATGTCATTGCCTGTTTCCTAAGGAAAATACCATATGAAATCCGCAAATTGGTGACTTTATACTTTATCAGTCGTTCAATTCATAACTGACCATTAAAAATCGGGCCTTCTTGTTATTTAAAGTAGCTCAGTATACATGTCGGTCGATTGGAATCGAGGCTTATGTACATAGAGATGAAAGTGGCAGGTACCTAACATTCATTATTCCTGATAATCATATCGACACATCAACAAGGTTAATTTACTTAAGCAGAACATAGCTAACACGTCGATGGCATTTGGACGCATCAATCACACTGGCGGTGTTGGTAAAATAAAATATTCATCTAAATTACTTTTGAAGCATGGAATTGAAATTGCGGCACGTGTCACCCGAGGTGTTTCCGTAACATATGGCTATTATTTATTTGAATAAACACGACGCCCTGCCGGCGTCATGTCGTGGCTGTCAGGGTGACTACATGATACGTAAAACATAGAGATCTTGTTATATCGTATGTCGTATTTCGTATTGGGTTTGTAATTGTGTAGATGAGCTAGATACTGCTTATTAATTCAGCACAATTCTTCATCAAACTTACCCAGTTTACTTTCTTTTTTGGTTAAAGAAAGTGGTTAAATAAAATTAGGTACTGCTTATTTATAAGAAGAAAAATATTAAATATTTAGAATGTTAAAGTGAAAGACTCTAAAATGAAAAGGACCGAAATTTGTATTTTTCCAGATTTTGATCAGTGTTGTCAATTAATTCGATATAAAAAGTAGCCTTTTTGCTTTCTCAGCTCTAACTGTTGGCACACCAAATCTTAACTTACTTTGTGTTATACAAATATAATACCAGCATGGAGACGTGTGGTTACCGCCGCGGCGGACAATTAGCCGGCGGTCCGCGTGTCCGTCATTTTTCACCCGAAACTTGAACTTCCGCCACCCACGCGCGACATTTCAACTTGTTTATAGCATTGCAACATTTGTTATTGTAAAACAAGCTATCCTATTTGAATATGCTACGCAATAAATCATATTTTACACACCCATTTAATGCGATAATAAATAACAGTCTTATTAACTAGATCGATAGTAAATTTCGATGCTTTTGAATTAAAGTTGAACGAGTTTATAAGTTCAGATAATGTGTGTGTTTGAGAGAGCTTTTATCTGATAGCCTAGAGGTAATGCTGCTCATGTTGAAAGAGGACTATGTTAATAATAAGTCAAATACCAGTGAGCTATCGGTGACTTTGACCCATCAGATATGAGGCACGCGTTCTTAGCCACAGAGCACACTTCAGTCTCATAAAAAAAAATCAAGTGGAGACCTCAATTTACAATAACATTTAAATAAAAATGTAAATATAAATTTACTATCATGAAGTTGTATAGCTTCTTAGTAAATTTAGTTCTTTTATACACACATAGATACACAGTCATACATACATAGTCATTACCCAAACACACATACTTAAGTATAAAATTGAAATAAATTAAATTTGTTAAGTATAATTAAAAAAAGTAAAATTGTGTTAAAATGTTAGTACGTAATAAAATACTTTGTTATTGTTAGTTGTTATGCAGAGCGTTGTCTCCTGGCACAGGCAATTTTATGCCTAAAAGGAGGCTCCGTTTACTAGATATAAGTAAGTATTTGTTAAAGAAATAAATAATTTTGAATTTGAATTTGTATTGAATTCAAAAAATGTGTCCTAACATCCAAATATCAGTACATATGAGAGAACGAAGGCTTTAAAATGTTATCAGTGCTTACAAAAAGGCCGCAATATTTTATGGAGAGCAACGTTCTGAAGCACTTCTGTCATAAAGTAAGCCTCGCCTGTGCCTGCAGTGATTCCGTGTAATGCCTCAAAAGGCATTGTTGTAAATATGTAACTCAAGTTAAGTGCGCTTTCTGTTTTAATTTTGTTACCTTCTCTAAAATGGCGAAATTGTTCTCTGCAGAACAACAGTTTGAAACGGGCCTGGAGAATTAACATATCTTTAATAAACGGTGGTCTAGTTACATTTGCAAGACTGGTTTGTCTACGTTAGATTTTTTTCCTGTAATATAAATGAAATTAAGGTTAGGTCAGAATCCTAAATAGAATTTACTTAGTTAAATATTTCTGTGGTCTGCGGTAAGTATAGTATAAATAAAACTTGAAAGTTAGGAATTTGTTTTGAAGCTGTTCTTATGAAATTTTCTAGCAGAAACTTTGTAAATAGAAAATATTCATTTGATTCCTAATACTCTAAACCTAAATAAAACCAACAAAAATGAGCTCTCAAAAATTTATTTAACTGACCCATAACATCTATAAATTTACATTTCAGAGGGAATCAAAATAAATATATTTTTTTAATTCTTCAGACTGATACATTAATTCCGCAGTTCCAAACTAAGCATAAGCTTGTATAGTACAAGGTTTAGCTTAGTTCCATGATACTAGGAACGGATAGACATACATAAAAACGTTTATAAACATCAATTACTCAAGTATAAATGTCCATGTTTATCACACGAAACATTTGCTCATTTAGGATTCGAAAACGCGACCCTTGGTTTCGTGGCCCGGGTCTCTGACCACTCGACCAACGGGCCAGTCATTCAGTCATCATTTGTGAATATCGAAGGTAAAAAATATATTAAATAATCAGCAAATAGATTAAACATCCTACTTACATCGCTTCAAGTCTCACCAGTCCATAGTCTTGGCATGGCCCGAGGTCTTGCTTCGGATCAACAACAGGTGTGAGTAAATGTTACTTAAGCGATATTTATTTCTGACTCACGAGCTACAATAAATTTATCTAAACTGACGGACTTAAATATTCCACATCTGTTAAATAAATTTATAACGATTTATTCGAATGATTAATTAATACCTATTTATCCTACAGCCTATTCATAAAGCGTATTATACCAACTGCAGTTTTATTAATATATGATTGATACTAGGTGTTATTTGAAATATTTTATACATACATTTACTATTTGCTGTAATATGATACACATGAGTTTATGACGGGTGAATGCACATGATCAGTGGGATTATTTTAATAATGCTAACATTTCGGAGTTATGTATGTTGGAGCTCCAACTAACTTAAGAATTTATTTATCTCAATTTATAGATAATAATTAGAAATTAATGTTATTATTACCCAATTTGTGTCATCGTTACCTAATTACACTTTTAATTGTACTGTAGAGCGATCAAAATAACAAGTGCAAGTTGCAGGTGCAGAACTTGGGCACCACAACGCTGCACGTGCGCTCACCCCTACCTCTCGGATACTTGTTTCGATCGCGTTAGCGCTCGCTCTCTGTATTTTGTATCATTCTTGTCTGAGCCCCAGGTGAGTAAACACCATCCTCGGAACTGTATCGTTGTACTGTTCATAACCTACCAGGTTTCTAATATCGATTGTAGATTAAATAAGGGTACGCAATTGTAGAAGTTGGCTTTTAAAAAAGTAACCATCGAGTATCTTGCCGGTTTTTCTCGATAGAATTAATATTTCGAACCGGTGGTAATATTTTCTAATATTAAGAATAAATCATAAAAATAATTCTACAATACTGTCTCATCTTTATTTTCCTTGTTTCCATGATAATATTAGGAAAATAATCTATAGAGAATCACACTATTTGGCTTATAATTTTTCATTCTATTTTGAGGCTCTAACTATATTGAATCTTATAAATTCTCCTGATTGAACATCAAACGTCTTTGCAGAGTAGGAACGAAGAATAAACCTTTTTGCTTCATCAAGATATTAAAATCAATTGGAACTTATCCAATGGAATCATTATATGAATATTATTTAGGTATCTTCTATTACCAAGTCAGAAAAGATTTCACCAAAACGTCAATAAATCAGTAATAATGCATAACTGTGAAAACAACAACGTCTCATGTTGGTCTGGAACTTGAAAATAATGTACCAACTGTGTTTCTTGACTGCATAGATTTAGAATTTTTTGACTACGCTATAAATCTATGCTTGACTGCCATGTCGAAAAGGCGACTAATGGTATATAAGTATGGGGTTTGGGTGTGTGAATGTGTAGGCGACGAGCTAGCCACTTGTCACTACATTTTCGCTAGCTGCCCCTTTGACTCTGCAGAAGATTATAATTGATTTGAATCCGAATTTGTATAATTCACTAGAACTTCTAAACAATTACTTTTTTCGAATACATTTGGGTTGGATCTGTAAAGAAATGGATACGAGTAAAACAAAGGCAGCTACTATAGAGCAAGCTAGATGCAAATCTCGGTGATTAAACAGCAGCCGGT
This sequence comes from Glyphodes perspectalis, assembly GCA_951394215.1. Taxonomy (NCBI): domain Eukaryota; kingdom Metazoa; phylum Arthropoda; class Insecta; order Lepidoptera; family Crambidae; genus Glyphodes; species Glyphodes perspectalis. The sequence continues at coordinate 6,019,230 of OX596201.1, forward strand.
AGCCGGCAAGAAGGATCGCTGCGACACTCCAGCTCTTGCCTCCTCCCCTTCCCCTCCCCGCATCGTTTAGCGTTATTTACTATTCCACGTCGGCCTAAACAGGTTAGGATCAGCTGTAGATAATTTTTTAAAGTTACACGCTTTGCCCTATTTAAGATTTAATTTAATTAAGGGTTTCTATTGTATTTGTCGTCCGAAATGGTTAGGTAAGTCTAACTTGATTGGATTCTGTGTTAAAATGAAACAGAATTTATTAACCTATCGAATAAGTTTAGAAAATTCAGCAACTAACATTCTAGATGATAAAAAATTAAAGTGCATCAAATGATATTGATGAGACCATAATTTCCCGTGATACGGATGGTTGCATCGCGGCGATGCTGACGCCACAGCCTCACTGCCGAACCCGAACAGAACTACGATGCAGTCACACACGTAAACTCGGATTAGACATGCTACATTGCGCTGCTGGGTCGATTTGGACGGGACACATGCCCGTAAATTGTGTCTGTTTCCGATTGAAGCGGCTACTGTTTGCAAACATTAGACAGCTCTGTGACAAAATTGTTCTGATATTTCGTGTCTATGTAGATCTATTCGTGTATGGCTGCAGGTTAGGAATACGCAGAAGTCGCTTAACACATAGATTATCGGCATTCATTAATTTCAATCAGTGTGACTTGTTTTGGCATTCGGAAAATGTTGCTGCAAATTCATACATTGTTCGAATTTAAACGCCAAATATCACGTTACCTTTTTTTAGCTCGTTAACCCGCTCGTAGCTGCACTTAGAGCTGTTTTCGAACCGCAAGCCCCTTCAACCACATTCAGCCAAAAATAAAGCCGGGCTGGGTTAGATGGAAAATTGTGAAAAAGCAGTGACAAGCGGCTAACCTGTCGCCTACACAATCACACACCCAAAACCCGATATACCATTAGTGGCCTTTTACGAAATGTTAGGCAAGAACCACAGTTGGCATATTCTTTTTAAGTCCCAGACCAACATGGGACAGTGGGCTGGGTTGGATGGACAGCTGTGAAAAAGGAGTGACAAGTGGCCAGCTCGTCGCCTACTCATCACATATCCAAAAGCCCGTAAACCATTAGTCGCCTCTTACGGCATGCTGGACAAGAACCACAGTTGGTACATTCTTTTTTTTTTTTTGTCCCATATCTACATGGGCCAAATCCCAGACCAACATGGGCTATTAAGACTTGGCATTTAAAATAGTAACTATCGAGTTTCTTGTCGGTTTCTTCTCGGTAGAATCTGGTTTTTGAAGCTGTTTATATTTATTTTGTTCTGACAATTTATAAGTGTTTTTTAAGCCTATTTAAATAAAGATAATTTCATTTCATTTCATTGTAATGGAATAAAGAAACATGAGTGACGGACGTTACTGGCGATCGAGTGGCGCGTGCGAATGGCCCCCGGCGTGATGAACGCGCGATCGCGAGCCAATTTCACGCGCCGCCCGATGCCGGATAAATCGACCACCCAGCGATCAATGAAGCTTATTAATCCTGACGGATTGGCAATTCTTTTAATTAACTTTAAACGCCCACAATAAAGAAACAGCTAAAAATTGGAGTGTACAATTAGTTTCATTATTGCTCAAATTCAATCGTTGTGGAGATGAACACACTAACCGAAATTTGGTGTCAAAGTTTTTGTATCACGCTACAGAGTAACGGTAATGTCGATTTTGAGAATGCTATTCTTATTTTTTACCGTCGTTTACCATTAACACTATAGATACAAAATGCTACGCGATTTTAGGCATTGTTCAATAACAATGCCAGCAAAAGATGTTACGATCCGATACATGCTCTAAAAGTTGGTTTACACGGAAGATAATAAGATTTGAATCACAAACGTCGCACTTCTATTTTTCCACGTACAGCTGATCTTTAATGTGCGCACAAATTGTATACCAACATAAATAAAATATTAGGGGAGGCCGTTACTACAAGTAAGTCTGACTTACGCCCTTAAACCTCTTCATTGATTAGTATTACCTACAGCAACACAAAACAAGGGCAGGTGAAAACGTTTTCCCAGCGGGCCGTCCGTGAGCAGGTCTCGCTTCGGAACAAAGCCGATAGAACGATAAAACAATCCTTCAAGATGCGCAAACGTCGAAATTGTTTCCCACTTTTATAATACAAAAGTGCGAAGGTAATTTTCGCCGGATCATAAAATCGTATTGACGGCGAGGCCCTCACCCCAGTTGTTACTTTTTTACGGCGACCCTACAGCTACAGCGCCTGTCTTAGCTACGATACTACATTTTAAGTGTTATGTGTAGGTATTTTTTCGTGAGATTTTTAGTCGGAGGATATTCGCAGAAACATGTGACAATAGGTTTATTTAAGTGTGACACTAACAGTCTGGGGGCCATACTGTCGAACTAACCTCTTTTCCTTTTCCTTTATTAGCCGATTTAAAAAAAAACGAGGAGGTTCTCAATTCGACAGATTTTTTTTTTAAAAAGCTACTTGTACCTAGACAAAAATCTTAGATGCGTTTACTAGGTAGTGACGCATTTACTTATATGATAACTCCTTCCGAATTGATAAAGCTTTAGGTACGTCCTATGTTGAATAAATGAAATTAATTTTATTCAATAGGTATTTTTGATATAATTACCATCCACGACTAAAACGTCAAAATTCGGAGATAGAATGATAAATGAACGACATTCGACGAAACACCTACCTACCTAGTATCAGTATAGAAAATGTAATTTCAAATATTGCAGACTGACAGACTGCATATTAAATATTTTGGCCCCATCACAAAGTTCTCCCACAGTTAAGCACATAAGTTAACAACACACTCAACATCAATTGAAGCTAAGTCGGAGAATGCACTGAATTGCTCTTAATTTAAGTTTAGAGGTGAACTGAATTGTGCACGCGGAAACGCAAATGCGGGCGGAGATTATCGCCGCTTTGATTCCCCAATAATACGCTTTAGACGTGTGTAATGCTTTGCGCTAACTCTTTTCTCTGGCCCGTGTCAACTCACTATTTACCGTGTGTTGATCCTTGCGTTGTGGAATGCGAAAAGTGCCTTAGAGCCAATTCTAGGTATCCACCGGGCCGAATGTGTCGACTTACTCCTTAACATGTGTTCGGACGCAGTAGAGTACGAAAAGTGGCGCATTTAATACCCCATGACTCACTCAGAGTGTCCCATTTTGCTGCGCCATGGGTAAAACAGTTCACTGCGCCAAATGTGTCGACTCACTATACAAAATAAGTCGGCGCACGGTCACCTGCGCAGTAGAATTCGAAAAAGCAGCGCTTATGCTAGTAAGGACTAATTTAGCTGCGTCATAACGCATAATTCACTCAATGAGCCGATATTTTGAGCCACGCCTGAGTTACTGATTTGACGCAAAGATTTTCGACGAGTTATTTATACCTCTAACACACTTCCGGCCCGGAATGTGTAAACTGCAGCTTGCACTTATGCACTCGCACTTCTGCGCTTACTCGTTATTATAACACCTTTGATAAACGTTTCATGATGCAGTAAGATACTGCAATGCAGTAAATGTTTGTGAAACATAATTTTTTTATTATTCGTGAGAGGCATTTGATAACAAAGTGTACATTTTGTATCTTTATCTATACTAATATTATAAAGCTGAAGAGCTTGATTGTTTGTTTGAACGCGATAATCTCAGGAACTACTGGACCAATTTTTAAATTATTTCAGTGTTATATAGCCCATTTACCGAGGAAGGCTCTAGGCTATATAACTTTAACCATAATCGCGGGTGCAACTGCGGGCAAAGCTAGTATTAAATAAAACGTTTAATATAAGAAAGTCTATCAAATTTTACTGTTATTAACACACCTAGCCTAAGTAACATAAATTATAATTTCAAAATAATGCACTACACCTGAATACATCTCTTAAAAAACGAACTTCTTATCGCTTTTATCTATGAATAAGAATATATAGGTACATATTTTACAGATAAATAATGTATAATATTATTCTGAAAGTTGAAATAAAGGTTATACAATTACGAAACATCTATCCCCTCAGAGCATTGCTAATCAAATCCCTAGTCTTTTATTCATTCATCCAATGTCAGCAGCCGTTAGCAATTCCAAAAAGGGCAAATGGGTGAAAGTAAGGTCGTAGACATAATTTCTTTCAGAAAAGTTGTAGATACAAGATAACCAAGAGACAAAAATTAATTTTAAGTCGATTTTAGCGACAATATTTTTACGATACCTAAAACTTCGGTTTGTACTTAGCAGTTTGGAGACAATCAGCTATTTCTCTAACAATCTGACGAGTTTTAATTCTAAATCGGTCAGTACCAATTTAGAACCAAAACTTGTCTGATTGTGATTTGATGACTTTTTGAACAATGGTTAGAATATTTTTTAACCACCTGGGGTGTTTTAATCCACCCTTAACTAACTTTCACATTAATTCAGAATAAGCGTAGGTAGCTGTAGCTTGGTGAAAGGTTAAGAAAAATATAAAATAAATTCTATTAATCAGGGACTTGTATAGTATGTACCTGTAATCAAACTATGTATTAATATGGCTTACATAATAAATATATATTTACACCACCGATATAGTAATCCCCCTTTTCACCCGCAAGGCGAATTCCGTCAATTTTATAAACACCTAATGCACATCATATTATATCTGACTCAATTTAAAGTTAAAATTACACTTACACATCCTTCGCCACATTACTAGTTTCTAGTTCGTCTAAACAAGGTGTTTGTTATATTTCAGTACACATTACTCAGAAGCACCTCAACTCAGTTGAGCAAACACCTTCAAGTGATCGCAAGGCAAACTAACTTAAGTACCTAACAGTAAGTAGGTAGGTTCTAGGTAGTAGACGGCGCAGGCGGCGTCATATTTACCCATTGAAACTTGCATTAGCGAGAGAACTTGGCGGCAATTAAGACCACGCGCAGATAGCACTTTAACTAGTTTTGTGCATTAACATCTCATTTGACAAGCTGGCAAGTTTGCCAACGAACCGTTCCGCCCCGCACCACGCACATACTTAGACCGTTTACCCATTTTGCCTGTAACAGTGCACATACAAACTTAATCAATTCTTAGTTGAGGTGTAGTGGTAATGTGATAACTATATTTATATTTTTAACACTCCTATCCGCTAACTCTTGAAGACAATAGACGGAACTACGTTTACGTCAAAAATATTTTTTTAACATGTCTAGACTTTGGTTAAAGAAGCGACTATCTGAATCTTAAGCAATGGAAACAGACATATGATTATGGTTTATTTAGAACAACAACTATCCTAGTTGAGAAACCAGTGAGAGTGATTAAAAGAAAATATAAAATGATGAGCCAGCCTATTCAAGTCATTCCGAGTGCAAATGTCGAAGCAAAACTCTGTATACGATCATACACATTGTTTGCATATACAACTTATGTCAGTTTCAGCCACTGGAACACAAACGTCAAAATCAATTAGTATTCAGTGGGCGTTTATTATTCATCTCCGCAATAGTTGGGCTCTCGAACCGTTAAAATTATTCGGCTTCTAATTGCAAATTGTAAGCCTCTTTGTACACTGAAACTTCGATTATTATAACTGGTATACACAGGGTGGACAGCAAATGCATTATTTTGATTATCTTAATTAATAATAAAAATTCAAAGGTGTTTCTTACTCTTTCTCGTCTAAACTACTTACTCAATCGATCATTATAAAATTAGATGATTACATATTTTTAGTGGTACAGAAAAGGATACAAAAAGGATCCAAAAATCTGCTTTAATATGAGCGAAAAAAAAGCTGTGAATAAAATCTATAAGTACTACATATTAGCAATTGTAGCGTTTTAACGCAGTTAATAACAAAAGCGCTCTATCTATTTAAAACATGAATTTTATCATAAAAGACAACATTTTCACGCATCCAAATAACAAATTATGCTTTATGTATGTAAAATTTAGCAATTAAGCAGTTATTTAATTACAATAAAATATAACAAATATTTCTCAAAATAACTAGACGGTAAATCTATCGAAATTGAAGGTGTAATATGTATGCCTCAAGAAGTTTTGTTAAAATTTAGCAAATAAAAACATAAAAGTAAAATTGTCGCCCTGTGTAACTGTCCTGTCCGTAGATGACTAAACCGAACTTTCGGTGCTTCCCAAATACCGGCTTAACGCGTCTAGCCCTTGAGTCCAAATTGCTTTGTAAGCGGCTTATTGCGTTCCTGTAATCAGATTAGGTGGTCAGCCGGCCCCGACCTGTGCCTAACGCCCTCATAATTAGTACTTGTCCTGCTTTGTTACCTTAATTAATCAGTACTGCAGCCGAGAGGCCAAAGGGACTCTATCCATACCCTACGCCACTTTAAATAAGTTGCTAATACAGATTCGGTATATTGTAGTGTAGGTAGCAGATCTCTAACGTAAGTATACTACCTTAAAGTAAAACGAAATAAATGTGACATTTTAGACTTTTACCGTGTCTGTCATCAAATAACATTTAGACTTTTATTTCTATAGAATATGATCATTCATATTGTACGAAATATGGATGACGATCGTCTTTTCCGTTAATTTTCTCTGAATTACAGGTCATTTACTCCCTGTGAGCAACTGACATCAATGCTGTAATACAATTCTCATTTTTGAACAATTGAACAGCTATCGCCAAAGACCTGGAAACAGGCTCAATACCATGAAAAAAGTTTTAGGCCTGCTGCCTCTTTGATTTCGCCTACCCCTTCGGGGATTTTGGGCGTGATGTTATGTATGTATATATCCTGATAATCATAATGAGTGACCACACGAATAATAGCAGTTTCATAACTGCTGTCTTTAAATTTTCAGTTCACTTTGGAATGTACAGCCCTTAACAAAAGTTTGTAATTATGAACTTTAGGAAAAATGTTACATCGCTAAACCGCAGCATGACAAAATACCCACCCAAAGAGTAAAATCGACTTTGCGAAATTATGCTGAAGTTGCTCGCACCGATTAATTTTGGTCGCTTTTGAAAGAGCGATGTTCTAAGTAAATTTTCCGTTCATTAGATGACTCAACGAAGTGGAAATATGGGCCCCGAATCCTTTTTAGAAGGAATTTCACTTTGTGTAGATATGTAGGTACCTACTTTATCCTAGATACTTTGCTATGTCTTACAAACCAATTTTGTTAGTTCATTGCACTTAACACAAGTTCCTTGTATTTCAACCAGGATTGGAATGTTATAAGTTTTCGCATCGCTGCTTTAAATAATATTAGCTCAACGTCAACTTGGTACTTTTTCGGGCAAACCCTTAACTTTCTGGATAAATGTTGTTACATTATGATACCTGAATAACTATTCAACTCTATAGGTCAAAAAAATACTACAGTTTCTAAAAATACCGCTTGAATTTTCAATGAAAATCGAGGCTCTTAATTCTTTAATTAAATTAGATAGGTGCTCAGTCAGTTACAACCAACGCTTATAAAACAATGTGGAATACGGAATGGTTAATACAATTTAATTCCTTAATTTTCATCCTGGCTACTGGTACTATAGAGAAACGAATTTAGTGAATTTAAATAAACCACCCAGAGTTTCATAAACAGATCTTACAGTTAGCTAAATTTTGGCTACATGAAGCAAAATTCATGAAATTCGCTATTGTATTAATTGCGGTTTAGATTTTGGGACACGAAAACATCTTAAATACTTATAATTATTTTTATTAACATCTTAAAGATAAGTTGGCAACTGTTGAGTTATAAGCAAGAGTAGATTTTTATATCATATCTTACAATCCCATTTATATTTATATTGAGATATGATTAGTTATTCGGTAGTCTTATGATTTTATAAAACTTATTTTATTATGTACGTTAATCTAAGTGAAAAAAAATTTAAGTAAAGAAATATGCAATTAGAATCAGGCCCCTCTTTCCCAGAGGGCCCCGCGATCGAGAGGGCCCCTCTAGTGCAACGTTTCACCTACGCACATAAGGAAATTTATTATTCTATTGGTAAATAGAACAAATATTTTTTTAATGTGCCCAGGGTCTCCAATAGGTTAAAGACGGCGGCACTGATTAGAATGTAACAAATTTGTACCCCACGTTGGGCGCCAAACTGAATTACCTAAACTACTTTTATCTCCCTAATTTTACATGCGATTCACACAAATCTAATACATAACAGACAAAATCAAATGTCAAGCCGCTGTTTCAGTAGCTCAGAGGGTGGTTCATTTGTGTACCATTAACACCCGCTCCATGGCTGTATCTATGCATAGCTACCGTCTGTCTGTAGGCGCCGCACGCCGTATACCCCGTCTACCCAACACTGATTTATTCACGCCCTCCATTCGTTACGTAGCTTTCAAACTGTGAATTTTCATTGCCTCCACATTCAGGGCCTTTGAGCTTCGAGGAGAATTTCTTTCACTAGAACGACCCTCTGACACAAATGAAGGGCATCCCAATTTAGGCAGCCTCCTTAAAAGGGTGAATACATAATCTGTTACGAATTGTAAATGTTTTCTTTTCATATAAGTAGTCCTTCTGTTAATCTTAGGTACATCTATTACCAAGTTATGTAAAACTTTATAAAGTCATCAGTAGATATTATACCTACATAGATTATACATTTGGATGGTAACTACTTAAATCAAAACCTAATAAATTACTCCTTAAAAAAAACCCTTTAGAGTTCTTCAGGGCAACATAATTATTGGGTTTGAAAAACTACGAGACAATCAGCACTTCTGATAATGATTGCTGGAAGAGTCCCAAAAGGCGTTACGTAACACCAGTTCCGGCTGTTAGCATCCCGGCGCCCGCGAATAATTTGCAACTGTTGAGTTATAAACAACTTCCAAAACACTTTAAAGGCTTCAACTTTTAATTAAGACCGGCCCACAATCTACAAAAGCATTAGCGTAATGAATTATCTTCCCTTTGAAATCGAAAACTCGAGAAATTAATTATCAGACCGCTCTTAAAAAGTAAATTGATGGTAAGAAAAATCGGCGAGGCTAATGGAAATCGATAAGAGAGAATTGAAAAGTGGAAGGTTAGGGTGGAGTAATTCAGCAAGCAAACAGTGAGCCGTCGGGAAATGGGTAGGAAATTAAATTTCAGGAGGACGCAGCCGACCGCGGCTGGATGTCGCGGGCACAAGCGACGACGGGTGCCGGCTCTAGCGAAGAGTTGTGTTGTCACCGCTGCGCCCCATTATACGCGCAGTGCCGCAACTCGAAAATTACAATTATGTCTTTTTTTCAGGTTATAGTTTTCGATTTCTTTTTATTAGATACTTAAGTAAAGAAAAATTAAAAGTAGTAAGTACTTAATCTAAAGAACCAAGGTCGATGACGATGTATTTCAGTTTGCATATTATAAGTTACCAATTTAACATCTTGCAACTTTATTGTGTGTAATTACATTCCCGGCAAATTATTGATCACAGCTTGAAATTATATAAAAATACTTTCTCGTTTCTAATATTAGGCAGAAGTAATGTATAGTAATAACTTTATGATTTGCACAATTTCTGTACAATATTAGGTACCTACTTCTTATAGGTATTACAGTAGATTGATTAGCCGTTTCTATGACAAAATATTACGACCTATAGCAAAGAAGCAATACTGACTTGTTTCATATTGACTGCGATGAACGTAAACGCATCAAGCTGTCGTCGGCACACTACGTATCTAAATTGAATCGCTTGGTCCTAGCGCCTAGTGCGGAATACTACACTACTACTCATATACTTACCAAAGTATTTGCGGATTGTTGTTTATCAACGATGAACGTTAATTTGATTTGATTGAAAGAAACAAACGGCTAGGATTTTTTATGTACTTATCCAAAAGGATACATAAAAAAATCCTAGACGTTTGTTTTTTGTTTGTTTCAAAATCAGGGTTCCCTATCCATAAGTATTGTCAAGCAGCTTTTCCACTATGAAGAAAAGTGCACTAATCTAAAACATAACTAACAAAATATCTAACTAAACTTCACGCCACTTCCCTAGCGGGGTAGGCAGAGAGAACCGAAACATGCATCAACAATAATCAGTATACCTAGATAGAACAATTACATTTGAATAGCCTGAAGGTATTCATAGCTATTTGAAAAATGTACCTTTGTCACTTTTGAAATTTATTCGTGCATATCGCATGAATGTATAATGATGTTTTTAAAGTATTATAAAGTGCACACTGAATCCTACCTAGCCACGAATCGATACCTATATTTCGACACATCGTGTTCAAATCCTCTTTCGAGGCTTCGAAATAGCAATCTCATTATTTACATTTTTGTTAGACCGCGCGTATCATCAATCATAACGATGTCGCGATGAAGGTTATGTATGTACCTTTAATGGCTATCTTATTCTGCGGCATCATGTTCTACGAGATGACGCACAGATACTTACTCGTAATTTTAAACATGTTGCACGTCATTGCGCAACATTGCAAGTAGTAGACGGGCGCGTCATTAAGGGCGATAGTCAATCTATTCAAATAAAAACAAAAGTAACTGCGACAGAACTTTTAATAATTATCTTTTATTATTACAATAAATAATTAATAATTATATTCATTTGTTATATAGCACGATAAATTATTGTACACTATAACATCCGCGTTGTGCGATATACTTCTATAGCGAAGGCAACTTCATAATGTGTTTTTAATAAACATCTCTGTCAGCAGCCAACAGAGATCAATCATGAGTTGTAGATGTCTGTGACAAGCCCCGCCGCAATCGTCACTCCTGATACTCGCAACATTACACGCCCAAGCTCCTTAACATCTTTGTACTTTTCAACACATATTGGCCTGCATACTTCAATATCTACAACAGCCACTGAATTATTTCCCAAACATCTAGGCTTCTTCTTAAGGAGTTCTCCTGTACTTTTGTTTAATAAAGCTTTCAGCTTTACTATATTAGCTGACTCTACTAACGACTGGTGGTGTATCAAAACAGGAAAGCCTTTTGTAATAGGAACCTTAACATTAAAGACTACTAGTCTAGCTTCAAAACGAGATGTAACTGGCACTTGTTTTATGGGGTCACTTAGAATAAATCCAACTGAAACATTCTGCATATCCACTCCAGACAATGTCACACTGACTTGGTCACCCGCAAAGGCAACGTTGCTGGACATGTCATTAATGCTCAAACCACGAACCTCTGCCATTTCTTTTGTAGGGCAGACTAAAACCTTGTCACCCTTGTTGAGTATTCCATTTTCAATCCGTCCAGCCACGCAAAATCCTGATCCTGTCCCTTTAAAAACATCATTTATAGACAACCTCAAAGGCTTTGATACTGGCCTTTCTGGAACACTGAATTTATCAATTACATCTAAGAGACAAGGCCCACTGTACCACTTAAGTAATTCAGCCTCATTTGGAGGTTTGACGAGGTTCTCTCCGGTTAAACCGGAACAAGGCACATAGGTGACATCAGAGTCCTTAAAGCCAGCTTGTTTTAGAAAAGCTTTTAGTTTTTTTATGATTTCACTGAATCTCTCCTGAGACCAATTTGTTGTATCTAGCTTATTGACTGCAACAGCAAGTTGATTGACACCAAGCGAACGGACAAGCAATGCATGTTCTCTAGTTTGTCCACCAAGTTCAAAACCAGACTCAAATTCTCCTCTTGTGGCGTCCACCACCAATAGTGCAACATCGGCTTGGCCAGCTCCAGTTATCATGTTAGGTATGAAATCAGCATGGCCTGGTGCATCAAGAATAATGACTCTCTTTGTTTTAGTCTCAAACTGTGCACGTCCAACATCCATGGTGATGCCCCTTACTCTCTCCTCCCCGGTTTCGTCCAAAACCCAAGCATACATGAAGCTTTGTTTACCAATTTTCTTGCTTTCTTGCTCATATTTATGTAAAGTCCTTTGACTCACTTCACCGAGATCGCACAGCAAACGGCCCATCAATGTAGACTTGCCGGCATCCACATGTCCTATCACAACAATATACAAATGATCTTTATCAGAACCTCTCTCATTTGTGTACTGCTGACAAGGATCTATTTTGTTTTCCTTTACTTTTACATTGGCTGTCTTGATTTCATCATCAATCTTTGGTGTTACAGCTCTTTCCACAGCCGGTGACTGGTCTCTGGGTGTCCGAGAACTACTTGAAGTCTCAACTTTTAATGGCACCTTAAAACCTTTGACTACAGCTTTGTTCTTAGGCTCAACATTGGAAGCAATTACTTTAGGAGTCACTTGTGTTGTTGAAGCTGCCTCTTTTACAGATTCAATGTGAATAGCTGGGGTTTGCTTCAGGGGCTCTTCTTTAGGCCTATCACAGTCTTTACTTTGCTTGTTGTTAAGAACTTCGTCCAATGCCTTATTGAAATCAAACTTGTGTGTAAGTACTGATTGTATGAGTATGTTGTCAGATATACTGTCACCCAAAACATTACGTAGCTCGTCGAGACAGGACATTAGGCGAGCTTCGTCTTCCTCATTAAGGTTGAGGCTGCGCAGGTCAATAGAGTCTCGTCGTTCGAGCGCCGGGTGCGGAGGATCGTACGCCTCGTCCTCCGCCTCTTCTTGAATATCATCGTGATTGTCTAAAAAGTTCGATATGGCCTGTTGGTTCCTGGACCGGTCGTACATCCATTGTGCATTATCACTTGGGGACAAACAGCTGTCCTCCTCCACGGAATGGCCATAAACATCGTCGTAATCGTAGTCGTCGGAATAACTCCTGTTCCTTACGTTACGGTGACGAGCCATATTACGTTTCTGTGGCTTTTAATATGGTGTACAATCACACTATCGCATGTTAGCCGATATTTTGTCGAAAATTCACACGTTCTCCAAAACTTCGTCGCACTTTTGACATATTGGGATGTTTGACGTTTGGGTAATACAAAAACAAGTCATCTTCTTATTCAAAATAATAAATTATTATTTCATGACTTTCTGTTCCCATTTAAAACAATAATAAAGTTTACTGTTTTTTGCAATCACATTGTTTATTTTAATGTTACACGTAAATAATATTGTAGCTTCTGAATATTTTCGAACGATGGCCTGCTGTTTCTGTAAGTGCTGTCCTGTCAGCTGTCGCTGTCATTAACTGTCAGCTTTTGTGAGTGAGCGAGTAAATTTACGCCTACATTTCTCTAAATTTTAATACTGATAACTGAGGCGCAACTTGTCGAAAGTATTCCTAAGTAACAAATTTCAATATATCAACTTCTACGGACTCAATATTAAGATTATTTATCAACACCTAAACAAAAGTTTAGAAGTTCTAAACCCTTGACCCAGTGCAACTTTGTCAACATGAAGAAAAAGGTACATATTTCATTATTATTCTGGTGTAATATTGAAAACATTATTTGCGTCATTATTTTCATGACCAATAAATAGTAACTGAAAATGTGGAACCTATAAAAGTTATCTGTAACTCCATTTTGTTATATCAGGTGCTGTTGATGGGTAAAAGTGGTTCTGGAAAAACCAGTATGAGGTCCATTATCTTCGCCAACTACATCGCCAGGGATACTAGACGTTTGGGAGCTACTAGTAAGTATTCCCTTATTGCAATCAGGAATGACTAAGACTGGACATAGTACTTATGTATGTCTACCTTTTGCTTAGGCTGTAGATGAAGTACACATACTGTATCTACTTCCTACATAGTTACTTATATATGAAGCAGTGTTTTATTTTGTGTTTAAAATGTATTATAAAAGATAATTTTAATGAGCATGTTTCCTCACATCTTTATCTTGTACCTAATAAGATTCTAATTATTTAAATGGAATCTTATTAGTTATGAAATGTGAACCACGGCATAAGCCTAATCATGCTATATAGGTCAGAAAGCTACAAATTCATAATTTTATTCTTATTTTTACATTGTATAATTTGTAAGATATATTTTACTTTTAATTAGATACTATTGTATACTACTCTATTGTATTTGTGTTAAAATAAAGTTTCATCTTAATTGTATATGTTATGGACAATGTGATTAATGAGGGAATTATACATAATGCAGCGGCATTATGAATAATGCCCTCATAAGCCTCAATAATTATGTAGACCATGATCCAAGATTTAGAGAAGAAGCGGACCCTGTCTAAGCATGGGACATACATAACACTAGGAAGATGATGTCAAAATAAGAAGAAATGAAACATGTTTTTTATTACTCTGCCCGATAGGTGATGGACATTATGTACAATACCCGGACAATGTGATTATTTGAATAGTTATTATCAAATTGCCCTCTCCTATTGGTAATTTTTCATAACGCCCGGGCATTATCTATAATGACCAAATGATCACTGTTAATTTCTTACAGTTGACGTAGAGCACTCACATGTCCGTTTCTTGGGCAACCTGGTTCTGAATTTGTGGGACTGTGGTGGGCAAGAGGCCTTCATGGAGAACTACTTTGCATCACAGAGGGACAACATCTTCCGAAATGTGGAAGTCCTTATATATGTGTTTGATGTGGAGAGCAGGGAAATGGAGAAAGACATGCACTATTACCAATCATGTTTGGAAGCTATCTTACAGGTACTTTGTAAGATTTTATTACGATTTCGTACATAACTTTTTTTTACTACTTTTATATAAAGCTCTTCAATACATCTCTACTACAGTAATCTCTATAAAACTCATCATCATAGGTATAAATACATTAATTTAATTTATTATTATTTTTCCAATTACTATAAAGTATTTTTTATTTGATAAACTATTGTAATTATTCCAGAACTCCCCAGAAGCAAGAATATTCTGTCTGGTGCACAAAATGGACTTGGTGTCAGAGGATCAGAGGGACGAAATATTCAGAGCGAGGGAGGAGGACTTAAAGAGGTTATCCAAGCCTCTGGAGTGCACATGCTTTAGGACAAGTATATGGGACGAAACTTTATACAAGTGAGTGGTTCATTATATGAAATCACATATTCTTATTAGTCTTTGGGTGGGTGATTTAAACAAATATTGTCCATTATTATTATTTTTTTTATCAGTTTACCTAAAGCCCTTCACCTCTTCTCATTTTCTTATAAACTGTCTTATAAACTGTAATTCCTCATAAACTTAAAATTTCAAATAGGTAATTTACACACACATTAGTATAGTATGGAAATCCCCACATCCTGTGAAGCTTTGTATTTCATATCTATCAAATTCAATTGTGTTCACAAATTTAACCCAAGATTTTTATGTTTATAAAGCTTTGTAGCCAGAGGAAGTGTTATCACTAGTTTATTAACTGCAGTGAATGTGAAATGTAGACACTACTGATGTAGATAGTTGTTATTATACATATGATAATAAACATTAGTCAGCTAATAGAATACTGTAGTGGTAACATGATAGTTTAATGAATCACAATTGCAAGTGTCTGTTATGCACGACATTGTAGTCCATATTGAATTGATTTCACTATATTTTAGCATAATCTTTATTCAGTTATTGTCTTCTTTTTTCCCTGAATGTACTAGTAATAAGCCTTTTTCTCTATGAACAATGACCTTACAAAGTGACTCACATGACAATGCATTCTTTTCCAGGGCGTGGTCCAGTATAGTGTATAAGTTAATACCTAATGTTAAGGCGTTAGAATCTTCTCTCAAACAGTTTGCAGCAATTGTTGATGCAGATGAGGTGAGCTTACTTACCCACACATGTGGCAACACTTTTAATAAATAAAAAATATATATAAACATATTACATTTGGTAGATTGAAATGAATTAAAATAAATTCGTATTATTTGACAAACATAATAATGGTTCTAATAAGTAACATCCTATTAATAGTATGATGTTACACTTAGAATTAAAACTAATATAATATGTCGATATGCCAGACATTATATATTCAATTACCTATAGATTCTTTCATTGAATCTTTTATTGTTAGTACACTGCTAGTTGAAGTAGCAGTGGCAATTGTAAAGTGTCTTCTAAATAGCAGAGGACATGATTGAACAACTATGTCAATATAATTCAAGCACTATTTTATTATGAGTAATGGGGCTTTGATAGCTGGAATATATTTTATAGTAACTAGAAACGCATAAACTCGTAGATGTAAGGTTTAAAGTCGTATCTTTGTGGTAGCTTTCAAAATCTAAATTAACATTTGCAAGTTGTGGTATGTTTTAATTAGAGCACAACATTTTTAGAAAGGTATTTCACTGCCTCGTTGTATTTTCATTTTTTGTTGCGATTGACAGACCGAATCTAGTCCGAATAAAGATTGCGGTTACGACCTCTAAAATAGACCAAGTGTGAGTCGAATTGAGGATCTACCTTTATTCTAAACGATACTAAAACATTTTTTCATTTTCGAGAATTCTGTTACCGATCATAACATGAGTAAAGCAGTATTTTTACTAGATTAAATGAAACATCAGTTTAGCGATAGCGACAGTTAAACAGATAATCCTACTATTATAAACGCGATAGTTTGTAAGTAGGTACCTATAGATGTGTGGATGTTTTTTACTCTTTCAAGCAAAAACTACTAAATGGAATTTAATGAAACTTTATAATAATAGGATAACTCATACACCCGAATAACATAACATATACCATGCGAGCGAAGCTGCGGGCAGAAGCTAGTATAATATATAAATAGACTAGTAAACCAGCACTACCTACAAGGTTACTGAAAGGTTTTTTAAACCTTTATGACTCATGTACAATATTCATGTTTCGTGTACAGAAGGTTTTAGTGTAAATCTATCATTTAGACGAAACGGCCCGATATTGCTCGTCGTTACAAACATAAGAAATGTTTTTTTTACCTAATTTTAGCCTTGTTATAACAAAAAAAAGGCAATCGAATTAATTGTTCATGGTTATTTAGACTGGAATTTTTAAATATATTTTTGTTGTTTGATTGTTCTCTAGACTGTTACAACCAAGTATCAACTTTTATGTATTAACAGGGCCGGATCTTGAATGTGGGCTAATCCTACTAAAGGTCCTAAAGTAGTTTTCTTTAGGGGCCCTGGGCTGCAGCCTAAAAAGTCCCTATTGTAGGTCCGGCCCTGTGTGTAAATGATTGATCTTATTTTGACACAAGCCTGTATTCGTGTGCAGGTACTGCTGTTCGAGCGAGCTACATTCCTAGTGGTGTCCCACTGCCAGCGGCGGCCGCACCGCGACGCGCACCGCTTCGAGAAGGTGTCCAACATCGTCAAGCAGTTTAAGCTCTCCTGCTCTAAGCTCGCTGCGCAGTTCCAGAGCATGGAGGTACTAGATTCTCCTTATAGCAGGGGAGCCCAAGAGGGGATCTTAAGATTTACTCGAGCGCACCAGATTTATCTATATATTAATGAGTACCTCCAACCAGTATGTGCCTTTAATATAGAGGGATACTCAGTGAATCCCGTCAGATTAGTAAAAAAAGCTCGAGCGCGTCAGATTAAGCTAAGGGGGTTAATTACTAGCTAATAAATGTCAATTTTGCTAACCTGACGATTTTAACGTAATTAAAGGGGGTGGGAGTATTTTTTTTTTGTTTTGTTTTCACCCCTTTCGCATGGCCACCCCTACCACGCAAATCATCAGATTAAAACGTATTTTATATCAGAGATACTCCGCCTACCCCGGCAGAGTGAAAAAGTAGGTAGTGACCACTCGTCGTCTAAATAATCGCAAACTCAATACGCCATTCGCCTTCATACAGTCGCCTTTTACGACATGCTATGCATGGAACACAGTTGGCATATTATTTTTAAATGCCAGCCAACATGGAATATCTTTTATCATTAAGTACTTATTTTTCACTCAGGTACGCAACAGCGTGTTCGCCGCCTTCATAGACGGGTTTACCAGCAACACCTATGTGATGGTCGAGATGTCGGACCCCAAGATCCCATCGGAAGCCACGCTCATCAACATCCGTAATGCGCGTAAACACTTCGAAAAACTCGAGAAAGTCTCCTCCACCGCGCCCAGCCAGTACCAATGAGACTAATGGATCACTCCATTCGGGATGTAGCTAATTACATTGGGAAGTGCTAAGCACTACACTTGCTAAAGCAAGGCGAACGGAGCTAACTTGAATACAGGATTAAAAGGCCGTTCAGGTATTACGTAAGCACTAGGGAGTGGGGGTTATTTGCATAAATGAAGTCATGACATAGGGACTCGGGGGGGTATAAATAGTAAGTAATATGGTCAACAGATTTTGTAAAAGTTTTACCAATGATTACATATGCAAGGGAATTAGGACTTTTACTTGTTCTGACATAGGGGGGGATCAAAATTAATAAAATGATGCAAACGTAATACTTGAAAAGCCTCGAAGCACATTGTAATGATTCACATATATATCAGTATATTTTTTATATATTTTGGTTACATTTTATTTACATGTAAAAAAAAGTACGGCCAGCTATTTAGCATCACACAAAATATATATAGTTATTTTAGTTTTTGAAGTTTTCAAATATGATTTTTGGTGGTAAAATATAAATTAGTATTCTATATTTTGTTGCACAGTTTAGTTCTAGTTAAATTAAAAGAATTTGTTAGTTTAGATATCTAAAATACTATGACAATTTATGCGGGCTTTAATATAAATATGTATTGTCTTAACTATTTTAATTTTTGGTATTTTAAGCTGCCTTACGAAGTGTACCTATGTATATTCTGGGCTCTTGTATCTAAATCTTTATAAAAAGAAGCTAATTAATCATAAGACGCCATTCCTGGGCAAATAGTCGTCATAATACTCGCGCAATAATTTGATTACTGTAAAAATAATGCAAGGCAAAAGTTATTTCATATAAAGTTTATATACCTACCCAATCCGAGGAAGTTGTATCTGCTGGAAACGAAATTCAGGCAAAGATATATTTTGAAGCGTCCAACCAAAGCTAGCAAGTCTACATAAAAACAAAGGTGTCTATCGGATTCCTTTTTTAAGGAACTCATCTACTCCCCAAAGTAACCCAATTTTTATTATTATCTGTCGATCAGACAAATGTCTACACACAAAAAATCACATTTACTTTATGTAAAATTTCACCATTTTAACAAGCGACTACCATTGATTTTTTTATCTCCTAAAAACCATATTTGAACCCCTTTAAGTGAACATTATTTTAAAAGATTGTCCGTGCGTTTTTTACATTCTAAAGTAAACCGGTTAGGTACAATTTTTTTTTATCTCTGCCTATATTTACCTAAAAACTGCTTCCACATCAAAGTGATTAAAAACAGCGTAGCTATCTACGAAACGGGTATCCTTTTGCATCCAGCAGGTGCAATGGCCTCGACATATTTCTGTGAAAATGGAAAATCTCTTATTTGTTTATTAAGAATACAAATATGTAAAGATTTAAATTAACTTTTATTTTACCTACCTACTACCCTTCTGCTAACTACATTAATCTAACTAAACTATTTCATAACATAGGTAAATTACCGCACAACTTCTGCGTACGATTGCATTCAGTAAAATAACCGTGATGAATCATAGTGACGTCACAATTGCCGCTGTGGAAATGTTTACGACTGCAATACCAGCTCGTGATACAAAGCAGTTGATCTTTAGTTTCGGATGGAAATTGACGCGTTGGAATATTAAATTGACTCGACTATTGCGTCAATAAATCGTCGTCAGTGTGTGCATGTTACATCGTTATCGTCACATAGATTAAGTCATAGTAAAAACGTAAGTACATTAAACAAAAAACTTCAATTAAATAAGACCTCATTGCGCGTGTTTAGGTTGTTCTTTCCTTCCACATCCGCCTGTTGTTAATTTATTAGGTACCTACCCTCGGACTACTGTGGCTGTGTATGCGATGGAGCCAGGACCTATATTTAATTAAACTGTCTTTAAAGCTTAGACATATAAGACAATACTATACTTGCATACGACATGGAAAAGGTGCCCAAAACCAGGTGCCCTGAACTTAATATCATCTACAGATATTTAGTACATATCACTTAGGATAAAATAAAGTTCAGATCAAGTAGCGTGTACTGCATTTGTGTCGTGGAACAATAGGTAAGTAGGTACCTAAATCCTGAATCTACAAGGGTAGAAGCATTGTAAATCTGACTAGCGGCTGAAACCGACATCGTGTACTTATCATCGACATTATTTAATCAGCTAGGATGATTTGAACACTGATAGCAGTATCGATACGAATGTATAGGTAGTTAGTAGATATCTGTTGCAGGTCGCAAGTAGCTTGTGATTGGTTTACCGCGGATTTGGTGCTCTTATACTGTCATCACGATTGCAGAGCAGGCATGGCCGGGACGCCGAAGTTCGACTACCATGAGGAATCTCAGTCAGAAAAGTTGGTGCGGAAATCAAAGGAATCTCCATTCATGATTATTGGTAAGTACCTTATATAATTGCACGTTTACTTGGCCTTATTCTTGATCAATCCTTTTCTGAACTTTTTAATTAACGTAAAACGGAGAACTCTAATATCTAGTGGCATCATCCGTCAATAAATAGGTACCTCACTATTTTTGAATGGAAATTTTTGATGAAATTTCAGACTTTTTTAAGTAGGTACCTTTGGTATCTATCGGCTATTACCTAATTGCATAGGACGTTAAATGCGCGGTCCTCCATTTCTTTACATACCTAATCTAAAACAAATTCGCCGCTTCTGTCTGTTCGCTTAGATCTTAGGTACTACGCAAGGAATGTTGATACGGTTTTCACCAATAAGAGGAAGGTTTATTTTTTTTTGTCGACGCAGGTCGCTAGTAATTTATATAACCAAGCAGGGGCTTTTTAAAGCCACCGTATAAAATGTAGAAAGTATGATATAGTAAACCATATCTACCTGTGGCGTTGCTGTCTGTCCTAACAATTTTAATCCATCTGGTTCTATTTAAAGATCACGGCCTTAACCTTGTATCTAGATATAATCTACGGACGGCGGCCTTAACCATTGCAAGGCTCTGAGTAGAAGATCTATGACAGGCTGACAGGACTTTGACCTCCGAATCTATTATTTATTTTATAATTGTTTTAAACACTTATTGAAAACTAGCAGCGCTCCGCGGTTTCACCCGCGTAGTTCTCGTTCCCGTGGGAACACGGGGATAAAATATAGACCGATAAAGTAGCTTTTGATTGGCGAAATAATTTTTCAAAACGTACCAGGAGCCTATTCAATGCAAACAAACGATAAAATATTTCCTCTTTATATTACATAGGTATCCAGCTACTTATTAGTGTAGATTCAGGAATAAATGGTTAGATAGGTATTCTACTTACCTCCTTACCTACTTGATACTGAAAATACTCAAGTACCTACCTACCTATTTATAATATCGAAAGTTAGCGCTTTACTCTGTTAAGCTTTTGCAGCTGCATAACTAGGCAGCTAGATAGTAAATAGGTACCTACAGTTTGTATGGAGACCGTTTATAAAAAACTAAACTATCTTCACGACAATTCCCTAGCGGGGTAAGCAGAGAGAACCAATCGCCATAAAGCACGGCCTTCGAGTCTGTTTGTAAAGGCCCTTAAATCGGCTACTAACACGATACATGACATTTCAGGTCTAGCGGGTTTGGCGACGGCGGTGGGCTACGGCGCGTACGCGTACAAGCGGCGCGGCGCAATGAGCACCAGCGTCTACCTGATGCAGTTCCGAGTCATCGCGCAGGGAACGGCGGTGGGCGCGCTCACGGCCGGTATAGCTTACACCCTCTTCGACAACCACTTTAACAAGAAGAAGATCGTACCTACTAGCGAGCATTAGAATGTCTTAATTAATCCTATTAAATAAATCTATTGATTAATCTCATTTGAGAACAAACAGTAGGTGGGCTTCCAAGGTTGTAACCATATGACAAAGGACAGAGGATTGCAGTTATTCTCTAGAACGATAGGTGAAAGTAGATATTTATTAAGAGTAATAGTGTGAAAACCGCGAACCGAAAAGGTTTATTCAAAGTTGCATCTTTTAAATTGAATTCGCACGTTTTACTTCTATTTTTAGCCATTGAAAAAAAGGTTTTATCAGCAGCAGACAAATCCTCTGTCCTTCTTTGCCCCTCTCCAATAAAAACAGTGACAACCTGAGCTGCGTTTGTGATGGTCACAATAATAATCTCAAGAATAATCATGTTACAACTATACCTAATGTGATGGACTGCGCTATTTTTGTATGTTCCTTAAGTCAGGCTTCGTGGACTGAATGAAACAAGTACTTTTTTCCTAAAAAAATATACTTACTTTTGTTATATTTTTATCCTAAGAATATGCACAGATATAATGGAATAAATATAAAAACGTTCTGTAAAAAAATTCCATTATTCTCGAACAAAGGCTAATAAACTTACATTAATTGTAGCACATGACTAGGCTGACTTTGGTATTACTTATGATGTATTTATGCTACTCTAACCAACAAAACGCTATTAATTTTCATGCTAATAGTTGTCAATCAACTATTTGCTTATGAATACGATTATGATGATAAAATTGCAGATATAAAGTCGTTCATAAAATACTTAATTGTGATCTAATAATAAAATTTACCACAGTGATCGAATGTATTTTTCCCAAAATATTTGTAATTTAACTATAAGTAAATAATTAGTTATACACTTGTACAAATAACCTTGTAAATAAAACATGTTCTTGTTATAAGATGTAGTTTCAATTAAATATCTTCTATCCATTGTACTTTTAATAGACAATAGAGAAACACCATATTTTTTAAATCATCTTTATTGAGTTTTACTTTCTCAAACTTGCTCTGATTAAATGCAAGGGTAGACTACAAATCAGAATGGGTTATATAGTGCAAAGATACCTTACAAATTATGCAAGATTATTAGTTACAAAAATAATGTGTAAGTATACTATTATTAAGTAAATGACATTGTTATGTAAATAATATTAAATAATTACTGTATACAATAGAATTTAATCAAATTACCTTTGCTTTTACAAACAATTAATTAAAATATCACATTTTTTAAGCATATCACTCCTAGTTAATTAATGTCCTTTCAAGAATATACAATAATACTGGTTTATTTTAGAAATATATTTTCTTTTCATTGATTGTTTAAAATTTAGAATTATCTGTATCAAGAAGAACATGATCAATAGCAGCTTGCGTTTAAACTAAAATTCAATTCATTATAAACAACAGCCAAGAACTCAAATATATACAGAAGTAAATGTTCAGTGCCCAATTGGGAATCTACGTATTGGAAGGAGAGATCCAAAGAGAACATGCTGAATCACTGGGAATTTTGCTAATACTTCTTTTTTATACATTTTAATGAGACCCTGATTAATTTTGACCCATGACCCTACAGCGCTTATACTCCATAACTGGTTAGAGTGCTCTGCAAAAGGCCCTGTTTTAACATCTTTTATATATTTGATACATGACAGAAACATGTATTCATCTGCATATTTGTCTATGATATCATCTTCAAGAAATTTTGCTGGTGGGTATATCTTTGGCTGATCAATTAATTGTGAGCTGCCCCATATAAATGGTATGAATTGATAGTCATCTAAGCTCCACACCCCATGGCTGCCTGCAGGTTCCATTCTGTATGTTTTCTGTAGTCTCCTAGCAATATTCAGGTATTTGTTAAAAATCATAAAGACAGTAGCCACATTGTCCTCTGCTTGCAATGCTCCTATCTTGTAGAGGCAACATAAAAACATTACAAAGGACATTTCATGTCCTGTGCCATAATCTATTCTAGTGGCATTCCCAAAGCTCTCTTCTAAGTACACTTTGATTTCAGGTATGGCTAAATGGAGTTTGAGGTCTAGAGTTTCTTGAAGAAACATTGTTGTATTGATCTTTATTTTAGCCAACCAATCGCGAAAAGCAGTATTACCAAATCGCTGGGGTTGCTCTACAGGGGGAAACTCCTCAATCAGTTTTTCAATTTTGTCAAGCATTTCCATAACTTTTGTCACATTTTCTGATACTTTACAATCTACTGACAAGGGTTTGCTCTTAATTGCCTCATTAAGAGTGGCAATAAAACCTGTATATTCCATGTAAGCCTCAGACTTTTCCCATATAGCCATATCTGTGATCGTTTTGACTGCCCTCTCGGGTTCTATGAAGCGATGGTTGACGGGGAGTGTATGAGGAACTGGGGTTTCTTCTCTCTGTGTTCCATCACCAATAAGACTTTCTGCATTCATCTGCAAAATAAAAATCCATTAATGCCGATGAAAATAATATTGCTAAAGTTTTCAAATAAAAGCATGTTACAAACCATAATTACTATTGCGGAATTTATTAATCAATAAACACATCATGTTTAAGAATTTTATCAAAAAGACAAGTAATTATCACCTGCGCAAAACTTTGAAATTTGATAAAAAAAATTATCTATATCTTGTTTCCTACTTCGCATAATGTGTACGATGACCCTACCCTACATTAACTGGGCGCTTACGATAAGCTTGGCTAATGAAGGTCACGAATGTCAATCTCTAAACTAGGTGCCTCAAAACGGACGTGTATTCAGCGGTTTTTATTCTGGCCTGTTGTTTATGCGTAACTCATGAAAGTGTTGTAATTTAAACATGGAAAAAATATTGCGTGGGGTCATGAGATATCGTGTTTTAGACCGAGCGAGCATGGTAAAACAGTTCCAAGAAGTAAAGAATAACCCAACGGTAAGTCAGTATGTTGACCGACCTTTCTTACTTTTCCTTTCCTCTCCGTATAAGTGTAACGTTATTTCATCAATACTTTGCTAGCATATACACTGTATATTAATTAAATCACGTGTTTATTAAATAAGTCACCCTATTTTGAACGGAATCCAATCCTTAAAAATAAAATTAACTTTTTTATTTGGTTGACATTGAATTTGACAGATGACAGCTGATAAATGTTTGCGGGGATCAATCCTTGATTAAAAAGTTAATGCTACTGCACGACAAGCGATTTATATCCGACAGTTATTTTTCGTCACTGCGCTCACTGTACTTACACAAAGCAAGCAAAGTGCTGACCGACAACAATGAAAAACAAGTACATAATATCAGTTTACTAAGTTATTGCACTCAGTAGTTCATTGATTGGACGATTTCTTGTACAATAATGTTTATAATTGTAGGATAGTGCAAGCCTATTTAAAGTTAGTTAGTTAATTTAATGGAGTTATATGTAATTGTGTATATAAAATTAGCGCCTACTTAGATATGTAATTTAGTGCCTTAACAAATATAACAAAGTTCTGTATTATATATAACATTTTGAAATATTTTAGCCAAAGGCAGTCTTCTATACGTGTATGGACAGCAGAATGATACCGACAAGATTCACAGAAACTAGTGTTGGCGATATGTTTGTCGGTCTGTGTTTTCATATATATATTTTTAATTTAGTATTCTAACTCTATAAGTAAACCGCCATCTGTTTTATTTACAGTAAGAAATGCTGGGAATGTAATTCCTCATTCACAACATTTTGCAGACGAAATGACTAGTTGTGAACCAGCTGCTTTGGAGCTAGGTTGTATTATAAATGATATTAGACACATAATTGTCTGCGGGCACAGTGATTGTAAAGCCATGAATTTGCTATATAAATTAAAAAGTAAGGAAGAATCTAGCATGGTAAGAACAAAAAATACTTTAGAGACACCTAGATGTAGTTGTTTTAACTGTTTTTAATTTCTACTCCATAAAATTTTTCTTCTAGGAACAAAGACGAATATCTCCTCTTAAATCTTGGTTGTGCACGCATTGCGACTCCAGTTTAAAAAAGTTTTTAGAAATGAATGGCGACTTTGACAAACCTATGCTGTTTACTGCCGAAACACCTCAGAGAAAATTTGTTGCATACATAGATCCAGAAAACAAATTCAATATAGAAGATAAACTATCTCAGGTATCTTATTAATAACATTCTATCAAAGCATAAGTACCTCATTATATTTTAATACGACTTCTATTATCATGAGATCTTTATTTTTCGTAGTACCTACAAGATCTTTTTTTTTAAATTACATTTTCTTTTGGCATAAAAGTATAATTGGTGAATTTTGTATTAAGATAATATTTTATATAATGTCCATAGGTAAATACTCTCCAGCAGCTTCAGAACATCGCGTCGTACGGGATGCTGAAAAAACGTCTGCAAAAACACGATCTGCACATACATGCGTTATGGTTTGATATCTACACAGGGGATATTTACTACTTCAGTAGACGCGCTAAACAATTTATTATTATAGATGAATCTTCTTATGAAACGATACTAGCTGAAGTCAGAAGATACTATTCTTGATTTCCTTTATTTATTTTTTTATTTTCTTAAAATTTTGTCTTAAATTACTTAATACTACCTATGTATCATATATTTTTATTATTAATACTTAAATTCCAATCAAGCAAATCTCAAAGTAAAAGATATTCCGATAAATTACTCTCCAAATAGAAAAGATAAATACAAACATTATTTTTAATATCAATTACAGTTTCTACAGCTAAAATAATCGGAATAATCTTAGTGATTTAGTATCCACTATGAGTTCGTGGAGATAACATGAATTTCGCTAGCTCGTGAATAGGTGATAAAAGGATAAGATAAATTGCTTCTAGATCTGCTTTATATTATTTACCTACCTTATTAATTTCACAAGGGTATTGTCACCGAATTAAATCTCTGATTGTCTTGCGATGTATTTAGGTACATAATTTCCATTTTTAAAAAAATATCCTGAAAGAATTAAAATTTAATTAATCGTAATTTATTTTTATATGTTTTATACGTTTATAATTTTAAAATAAATAAGGGACCAAATATGTGAAGGGCGTGTGTAATGATCAGTGAACTTATTTTTAATAAAGTTGTTGTTTATTTATCTATCTATAATTTATTAGAGGCTGGTTGTAGGTATACTTATTTAATAACACAAGGATGTTACATATCTTCCGTGTACAAATGGATTTTGATAATATTATTATTTTATTCCATAATATTTGTATATATTTTCCAATAAATCGGGTTAATGGCTATATAATTTTTATACATATTTGCTATATTATGTTAACATAAATTTGTAATAAATACCATGGTTATTATTAACACAAGGAATATTGAAAGAATCTTTTTACATGGGCAGATACAAATGTGGCACCGAAATAAAAAATAGGGAGTATTTCTCAATTTATAACTTCTTACTTCAACAGTTTTTTGATTCCTATTGATCAAATAGGAACTACTTCTCACCTACACAAATTATAAATAAATCAATTTTACGGATTTACTGTTAAAAATAACTTAAAATTAAGTTTCCCAATGGAAATTTCTATTTAATTTATTTAAGTATTTTAGAAAACTTTGATGTCGTTTAATCGCATATCGTATCATTGCATTATATTACATTTTAGAACGAAACTTGCAGTTTCAAGGTCAATATTGTCATCATTTGTCAAATGTCACATTGACGTAAAAGTCAAGGTTATAAGAAGAAGGTAACCTTCCATTTATGATGCAATTTTATAAAACATCCAAAATTATATAATTTCTGATTTTCAATTGGATGTCCACATAATAGTAAGTTTGTTTGTCATACTATATTTTATTACTCATGTTATACATTTTATTAATTTACATGTAAACCTGTTTTTTATGGTCATTATTTCTCTTCACTTTAAACTTCTTTTATCACGTGTAAAGTACTCGCGTTTACTTCTATGACGGTTACGTGTTTGCTTTTATTAATTATGGTGTAATTAAGGAAAACCAAATATTTAATGCTTGGTATAGAGATCTTACTTTGAATATGATTAATTATCTTTCAGAAATATAAAATGGCGAACTCTAGACAAATTTTCGATTATAGTGACGAGTCTCAATCAGAAAAGTTAGCAAGGAAGTCTAAGGATTCACCTTTTATGATAATAGGTAAGTTAAAAACCTAATCACACACTTCCCCCTCTTTCTAAGTACTTACACATTAATTTTGTGTCATTAATCTTCTAAAAATCTATATGATTTCGTCAATGGAATATAATTATGTTAAGCAATTAATGCATTAAAAACTTTTCAGGTATAATGGGCTTAATAGCTGTGTGTGGATATGGTGCTTATTCATACAAAAATAGAGGTAAAATGAGCACCAGTGTGTTCCTCATGCAGCTTCGAGTGGCCGCCCAGGGTACAGTAGTCTCCGCCCTTACTATTGGCGTGGCATACACCCTAGCTAAACAACATCTCTTCAAAGACAACAAAAAAGAGTAATGTTAACAGAACTCAATTAGGAAATTAAATGTTGGCTGTAATAACTTATGGATATACTTTAGTCTGACGGGGTTATGTTTTTTACGGCAAAAGTAAGTGTTTGCATTTTGTTCTATGGATTCTTCTCTAGAATTATATCAAACCTATATAAAAACAATTATACAAATACCACCATTGTCTGACAACTTTTGCTCTAAAAACAGAAGTTATGTTGATCTCTGCTCATTCTTTGTTATTTCTACAAGAAGATAGTGTTCGTCAAGTCTGTTAAAATCTAAATGTATTGTTCTTTCTTTCATTTAAAACTACATTAAATTTTACAATTATATTTCAAAGTGTAACAATACTCCCAAACATAAATATATTATGTAATTATTACTAAAAGCTATATCCATGAAAGTATTACAGAAGGCAAACTAGCATAAGGCTAACAAGTGATTCAGTTCCAGAGAAGGAGTGGTCAGCCCAATGATATTAACAATTTATAACCATACACTAGGTATGAACTTAAAATTATTTATGTTCTGTGATGTTTATTAAGTAAGTGAGACATCTATTAAACTTATAAGAATCTGTTTTATCTTGAATATTTTGAAACTCAAATTTTATAGCACATTCAGTTGGAAATCTTAATCAAAGCAGATCTGATAGAATTGATCTAAAAGTAATTGATTTTTTTAAAATTAATACTTATTATGTAAAGAACTATTAAATTCAGTTAGGTACCTGATCTGATGTGAGAATTGTCATTTAGTATACATTGCTTTTTATTTTCATAGATTTAAATTAATAATTATTTATTAATTATTTATTATGCATTAGACAATACTATAGGCACAAGACGTTACAAAGTTTGATAGAGTCGACTAGAGTCTAAAAATTATATCCTGTATTATGTTGTGATCAAGTGCTTTCATTAATTTGTACTGTTATAAGTGTCTTTAATTTATTGTTTGAAATGAGAGTAATAAATTGAGAAGAATTGTATTGCTTTATTTATTTAACAAACCTTATGGTAATGTAATAATAACAGATATCTTTTAATGTAGATAGTCACTGCTTTATGCAGTACTTGTTAAATATTACCAGAAACATCACATGTGGGACAACTTATTAATTTCTAACACCCTAAAACATAATCCGGCCCCATGGACACACTCTTTTCTTGCGAAGGGTACTGGTTCAAACCCGTACCCATACCTCTGGATTTTCCAAATCATGTACTGATTTATACCACTTGCTTAGCAGTGGTGGAAAACATCATCGTAATTAAACCTACATATTGAATTGGATGTGATGAAATTACAAGCTGCCCAAATAATGGCAAAAAAATACCTTTTTATAACGAGACTACTTGACCCGGCAAACGTAAACGTAAAACGTCATAAAATACGGTAGGATGATGAAAAATACTCAACAACATATCCCTACGAAATACTGAAAAAAAGATCATTATAATCGCTTGTGCAGTTTCAGACGATCAAACACCGTGACATGAGAAAAAATTATATTTAATTGGACACATTTTAATAGTTGGAATTTTTGTTCGCTGGCTTGGCTTTATAATTTTTATTCCAGGTAACTAATAGTAAATAAAATATTATTTAGTAAGATTGTAATAATTCATTCCATTCATCATCTGTATCACATACCCTGCGCTCCTGCGGCAGTCGTCAGTTACACGAGGCCAATAAACCCATGTTGTGCCAATAATATTTTGGCAAGGAACCAAAACACAAGACCTGGGATTTTCCTTTCACTTATGCAACCTTTTCCGTAGGTGAAAGTAGGTTTTGTGTTCCAAAAAACAAGTCCATACCAGTAATGTGAAATTTTAAGGCGTTATGAAAATGACGGGGGGGGAAGTTGTGCACGGCACGGGCAGAATGAATCGTTTGTTCCCATCAAGTCATACCTACCTTCAGAATGTGAGACCTAACGATTTACTATTAACTTAACTACTATACAAAAGATCATAAGAAATAAGTATCCATACATTTTCTAACTAGGACAGTTTCTAGCCTACCTATAATAAATAAATATCCGACAGCATCACATACCTACATTGATCACACTCCGAGGTAAGTAGCATAAGCACGGAACTTTTGTTAAGGATATCAGATTCAACAATGGTATTACAAATATATACTTAAATATCACATATTAACCCAGACACAGAAACAATGTTTATATTCATCACACGAATGTTTGTCCTAGGTGGAAATCGAACTCGCAACTCTTGGCGCATAAGGCAGGGTCACTACTAAATGCGCCATCGGGTCAGTCAATTACCCTTTGGTTTAGATTAAGGAACAACAATAAAAACAATGTAGTAAAAAGGACATTGATTTTATTAAACATAATATACAAAAAATACGACAACTTCTCAATGTTCATGAATATAAAAATAAATAATTTCATATCAAGTCATTCACTTTTACTACAATCTGAAGTACCTTTCCTCATCTTTAAACTACAATTAGGAATGGTTAAGTCATCCTTATCCGAAGTGGAATGATTACGAACGGAATTAGAAGTTACTTTCACAGAGGATAAGTCGTCCGCGTTACTAAATAGGCCGTTGGACAAATTAGAGCTTGAGCTCGAATGGTAAGTCATAGATTTGAAAATCTGCACTGGAGTCGAGGTGCGCGCGCGGTTGTTCTGAGCGCTAGGCACGCTCTCGATAGAACGTTCCTCGCGTATACTTTGCGATACATGCTTCATTTCCTCCGGCATTTTCGTCTCGAACAAAGAAACAAATTCATCTTCGGTGTCGTTTTTAGATTTGTTCGTAAACGTGATCTTTTTAGCCAATTCATTTGTCAAGAATTCTTTTACGGTCATCGAATTCATAAAAGACGTCTGTTGTTCAGCGTTCTTCGATGTGTCAGCAGATCTTTTTTCTTGATGTTTTTTTGATGATAATTTTGTTGTTGATAAAACCGAATCGGTTACTAAAACTGGGATATCCTGCTCATTCAAACATTTCAATTTAAATTGTGACAAGCTAGAACTAGAAGTGTTTGATGAAGAAGACAGAGCTAATCGTTCTTTCGTCTTCTTCAGAGTGGAAGATGCCCAGCCCATGCCAAGTTTTTTAAACGCATTTTCTAAATCAGGATTGGACGAAATACTTAAGGAATCTGATGTCTCTGACGCGTTACCTTTATTTTGAAAAACTACGCTTGATTTCTTTTTGTCTTTCCTCACTTTGGACAGAGCCAACACTGACAACATAGATTCAGAAGAAACTGTAGTCGAATTTACGTTAGATACAGAATCAAACTTAAAAGGCTCAGTAATTATGTTCCGTTTTAGTAACTCGGCAATTACGTCTGGCAGGCTGCCATCAGAATGCAACGAACTCAATTCATCGTTTATTCCGTCATCTTTCGGAACATCGTCAAGATTCGAGCCGTCATCTAATGCCCCCAGATCACCACCGCATTGTTTGGCAAACTCTTGTATGCTTATAAATGGCTTAAGCATTAATTCATTAAACTGTTTTAAGTCCATCATTTGCATCTTAGAATCATCCGAAGAATCAGTGGATGATATTTTGTTCTGTGGTTTCGATACACTAGTATTACTTTGAAGCAGGTCAGTGTTCCCGAGATGTTCTGTATTTGTCGAAGCTAACATCTCATTATTTATTTCCTTTTGATCCTTATAACCATTATTTAATTTGAAAGACATATCAGATACTTCGCACTTGGTATTGGTCGAAGATTGGTTCCTCAGTTTCACGCTCATTGGTGAATCGACTTCCAGTACGGTTGATAGTTCGTGAGGAATTAAATCGTGACCTTGTTTTAAGTGAATTCGAGATAAAGCAGGCGGGGGTTTCTCTCTCCGCTTGCCAGCCATGCCCTCAAGGTTTA
Source organism: Glyphodes perspectalis (assembly GCA_951394215.1). NCBI lineage: Eukaryota > Metazoa > Arthropoda > Insecta > Lepidoptera > Crambidae > Glyphodes > Glyphodes perspectalis. Next base: position 6,051,381 of record OX596201.1, read on the forward strand.
AATTAGCAACAGGCTTAGGTTTAGTATTAACTGCTTCATCAGATTGGGCCACCGGATATTTGAATTCAGCTGGTTTAGGAATATCTGTTAAAAAAGGAATGTATTCAGTAGATTGTGACAGTTTTCCTTCCGGGTCAGTAGACATTGTAGTGGATAACCTGGGATCTGTATTATCAAGCTCATCTCTTGCCAGCTCGTAAGGCTGCTTTACAATATTGTTAACGCTTGCATTTTTATCCGACTTATGTTCTGTGTCCGATGCAGTGTCCGAAGTAGAGATCTGGCTATAAGCCAAAGATTTATTTCTTCTAACTTCTTCCAATACTTTAGCAAGATTAGATAATCGTTTAGTACACTTTTCTGTCAAGTCTGCAATTTTTTCCATATTTTGAAGTTTATCTTCGGCCAATTTCATAAGATTTATTTCACTATCAAGATCTTGGCTGGTTTGTGTAGAGATATTCGTAGCTGCTTCATGTTCCTGTCGACGCTTCAGAGCTTCTAATTCAGAATCTGGAGACGTAGTAGTCCCTCCATGGAATGGTCTAGAAAATTCATTTATTTTTTTAGAAGTCACTTGAGGCTGATGTCTCCTAAGATTGCTATTTTGATTACTATTGGATTTCGTCCTAATATTCCTTGACCTCAATTCAATGTTGTCAGAAATATCTGATTCAATATTTTTTGAACTATGGTCATAATCAAAGAATTGCCTAGGCGTCGGTGAACTTTTACTTCGAGACTTTGTCCTGTTTGGAATATGAGGCGGCTCGGGTTTATTAGATTTAACTTCTCTCGCAGATGAAGGTGAAGATGTACTAGGATTCGTTTTCGTGTTTCTTACATTTGAACACTTCGGATCGCTCCTTTTTCCTTTTAATAAGCGTTTTGATATATTAAGAGATTTAACTCTGTGTACAGATCTCTTCTTCGGTAGCTTGTTAAAACTGGTCCTAGATTTATAGCTGCTGCATAAAGTTTGCACAGAATTATTATTGTTTATGTTTTCTTTAACATACTCGTCGAGTATTTTCTGTTTTAATATATTTTTGATTTGTTCTAAAGACAATTTATTATCTACATTCGATTCTTTGTTAGTCAAGTTGCGAGGTACTTCTATGATGGAACTTCCAGGAGTGCTAACGGAACTGCATTCCTGATTTGCAACTTCAACGGCTTTTATACCTTCTCTATTTAGTTCAAGCAACCTATTGACATACTTCTTTATAACAGGATTTAAATCAGGTTTATTTCCGATTTTCTTGGAATGTAAGGTATTCATTTTATGTTTAAACGATGACGCAGTACTTGAGCTTACACGCATAACAAGATTACGGGACGAAATTTTGTTCAAAGGCGCATTATGGTTGTCTCTATGGTTTTCTTTGTGAAGTTCCTTACCAGAGCTAGTTCTACTCGCGCATCTATGGCGCTTTTTACCGTGAGTTTTACGATTCATCCTATCAAATTCATCTTCATGTAAATCACTGTTATAATCTTGATTATCCCTAGCAGTGTTCGGAGGAGGGTTTACGACCTTATTTACACTTCGACACGACGAAGACGATTTAGTCTTATGACATTTGCATCGCTTTCTTGTGCACTTTTCGTTCTCGCAACGTTCGTTTCGACTAAGCATTTTTAGCTTTTCACCTTGATAATCATATTCATGTCTCATGAAACTCGGTAAAACCATCTCAGGTGGGCTCATATAGGCCGTTGACGTTGAAGAACTCATGTGTATAAATACTGGCCTAGGATTCGGCGACTCCATCGTCGTTTGTGTGTAAGTAGATGTTGCAGGCCTGGGAAAGTCCTCCTTTGGAAAATGACTAGGAATTGCATAAGAAAGTTGAAACGATGTGTGAACTCCTTTGTCAACGAGTTTTTTTGCTGGTTGCGCATCTGGAATGGGCTCGTTACTTGAAACAGTTGATATACCTGCGCTAGAGTTCTGATCAATTTCAGCTGATTCATTAATGGCATTATTACCGAGAGTGTTCATATGTGAAGATGAAGTCTGGGGCAAAACTCTCGGTGTTTCATTATCTGTATCTAAAGCATCCTCTTTTCTTGCAGACTCTGGGTTATCAATAACTTCTTTTACCAAATTAGATTTTTCTTTATCAGATGTATTTCCTTCTTTCAAGTCATGAATAGTTAATACTCTTTCTTCATCTATAATATTGCTCCTTTGAGGATTTTTAGAGTTTTCTTTTTCATGTTCTCTTTTCATAGCTTCTTTTTTCCTCAATTGTATTATAACTTCATACGCATCATCTTTGAGGAAACCACTAGCGCCAATATAAAACTTTCCAGCTTCCTGGCCATCGTCATCGAGTAACTTAACATAGCCACCATCAGGAATAGCGCTGTGCGCCTTGTCGGTTGTGGCCGTCTTGAATGAAGAAGTGGACGTAGCTGCCGAAGGTTGGATTGTTGAATTAACTGCCTTATTCGATTGATCTTGCGGAGTAGGATTACTTGCACATCCACACTTGCATCCCAAACAGTTACTAGTTCTGGAAATTACAGAAGAAAAGTTACATATTCATTTAATCAGGTCAAGAAGAAGATATTTGAAAATCGAATAAAGTAGATAACCCTACCTTTTCTTTCCCACGGGGTCTTCAATTCCGCAATGAAGGTTCGTACCTGAACATAAAATATATAAAAACAGCAATTTATCAACAAAATCATTGATACCCAGTATATAGTCAGTATATATTTCGAAAAAAATCATACCTTTGTCGCTTTTTTGGCTTTCACTCAATTTTTTATTGCAACGACATGGTCGACCAAAATTCTGCTCATCATCTGTTATGACAATATTACGCCCTTCTTGCGCTTTTATATTTTCAGAGAAATACAAAGACGCGATATTATCCCTGAAAACAAATAATTACATTACATTAAATATGTGCACAATAAAAACATGTTTTACAAGTTAATTAAGTAATGATATATATTGTATTGAGGTAAAGTATACTGTTCTATATAGATACATATATATTATATGAAATAATCACCACCACGGCTTGTGTTCAGCTGCCGCCTGCCACATTTCAACATTGGCAGTGTAACAACTGGTAACATTATAAGAGAGTCTGTAGGATAGGAAACAGGATTAGGATTATTGGAAGATGCAGATGATTTTATGAGTGTTCTATACAAGTATTACTTACCCCTTTTCACTGACCACTTTATAAACCCCTGAAATGAATTTAAAAAAAAGGATTTAGGTACATCGCTCTAAGCCCCTATTACAATATAAATTATTTTATATTTTAACAACAAGTTTTATAAATAATAGATTTCAAACATACAGAACAAGACCAATACAATGCCTGATAATCTAATTGCAACTAATAATTTTATAATTGAAAGAAAAAAATCAAGAACTTAGTCATTTCAAACTACTAAACCACAAATAATAACTTTGAAGAAGATGAACACATAAAGTATTATTTAAACAACATGTTTCTGGAAATCCTATCTATTTACACATACATACCTTCATCTATTTGGTCAATAGGAAGTTTATTTCCTGTATCATTGTCAGCACTTTTGTTGTTCCCTTTCTCTTCTTTATTATTGTTATTATCACTAACAGCTTTATTCAGTTTCTCTTTGTCCATTAATTTTAATACTTTAGCTACATTATCTATCAACTTAATTTTCTTCCTCTCTTTCTGCTTTTTATCCAAAATCTTGTAAATTATAATCTTATCAGCTTCAGACATACCTTCATCTGGTACTTTGTCATTATTCTTTCCAATATTCAAGTTATCTACTGAACTAGCGTCTGAAGTGATGGACGAACAATCTGTTGATTCATCATCTTTCTGAATAATGACAGTTTCAACCACTCTTTTGCTTTGTCTATCGTTGTTAGTGTCTTTCGTCGGTGGGGTGTGCTTGTGTCGCGATCTATACTCATGGTAGCTATCGACTTGGCTGAATTTAACAGTGTTCCCTGTTTTACCCTCTTTGAGCGTAGTCGGTATGGTGTGTATAGCCAGGTTACCGTCGCTTTCGGGCACAGGCATCCATGAATATTGCATGTCTCTAGACTCGAAATCGTCATCCAAGTCTGCTCTTGCTGGAGACTTTGATTTTCTCCTTGTTTTCTCTGGAGCTGTTTGCTTGGCTCTCGCGTTCTAAAATATGCATTATTTGGTAAATAATTCGTAAAAAAATATTAACACAATATTTATATAAAATTCATCTCAGACCTTCAACATTTTAATAATATTTGATATACACTTGAAAAGATTTTAAAATTGTTGGAATTTAATTCTGGCAGGAACTATGATATCTCTGGGGAACATATTAGAAAATTTAATAGTATGAATATATTAGGAAAATGTCGAGATTTTTAGAACATTCTTTTTAAATATTAAAATGCTTAACTTCACTATTTATTACTATTTAATATAAATATAAAAACAATTAAATACCTCGCAGTTCTTTCTGCAATCTTTTTCAATCTTATTGAATTCTTGCTGTAGCTTTTGCTGGCGACTAACTTTTAGTATGCGTTGTTGCCTTTCGTCCATGTATGCATTTTTCTGAAAAAGTACAGTGATTATTTAGTTATGTATGTAGCAAGTTATACAAACCTAGGTCATGCTAATGTCTAGAAATAAAAATTACCAAACCTAAAAATATAAGATATTTGAGTAAAAACATCATCTAGATCATGGACTCCCAAAGTAGTTTCCGCGAAACCTAGGGGTTCCATAGAATAGTCATCAGGGTTCCGCCAAAATCATAAAAAAAATTCTTAAGTATATAAATTTTAGTGTTAATTTGTAATCATTTGATATGGGAATCCATAGAATGAACTGTATTTGGTTGGTGTTCGGTCATCTTTAAAGTTTAGAAACCCCTGATCTAGACTATAAATGTAAAAATTTAAATATAATATAATATAAATAATAAATATCCGACATCACATACATTGATCTGACTCCGAGGTCAGTAGCTTAAGCACTTGCGTTACGGATATCAGAAACAACAGTGGTATTACAAGTATATACTTAAATATTAACACCCAAACAGACAACAAACACAAGTATTCATCACACGAATGTTTGTCCTGGGTGAGGATCGAAACTCTTTGCGCATGGGACAGGGTCACTACCGAATGTGCCATCGAGCCAGTCGAAATATTGTTACCTAAGATGTCCTACCCAAATTATTAGTATATATTACATTACATATACATACCACATGTTTTGAACATTTTTCTTTAGGTAAAGATTTCAAGAAGGACATAGTGTCAATGTACTCTTTTTCAACAGTTTGTTTGGTCATTGCCACTTTATTTCTCATTTCTTGCAGCTTTTTCTGATGTTCTCTATCTTTGCCGTGATCGTTGGTTGTTTCCTTCAGCGCCTGCGAATAGGCATCTTCATCTGCTTGAAGATCTCGAACTACAAGTCTAGAATCTCCACAGGGAACATCTCTGGAGTCCCTCGTAGAGTGATTGTACATTGTGACTGAATTCTTCTTTGTCAAATTCGTTTCAACACCACTTGATGTAGTTGATTTATCTATACTGCCTTTAGCTAAAAATAGAAGTAAAGAATGTAAAATCTAATTATAACATATAGGATTACAATCAAATTAAAATAGTCATGTATATGAGATGCATTTTAATTAAGACAAATTATGAAAATGTTAATTTTACATTATCTAATGGTTAAATACAGATTAATATTAAAGGGTATAGGCAATCAATAACTATTTACAAACACAAGTTCAAGTTATGCTGAAATGAATGTGGATAAAACAATCTGATAAGATTATGAAACTTAATGAGATGCATTTTATTTTCTAACTGGTCACCTGCATGGATACAATTGCTTGGGCAAACTTTACTTCTTCTAAATGGACTATTCCCACGTACGACTGGCCTCGGCCTCAAGTCTTGTCGCGCAGGTCTGATAGAGCTAAAAATCTCATTTATCTGGGAATTAGTTACTGTAAATTGCCTAGTTTTAGTCAATTGTTTGTGGTGCAGTATACTATGGGTGCAGAATTCACAGTTGCTTTCCGCCTGCCATGATGGCACTGGGATAACCTGGTCATCTGCAACATGACAAACACTAGTGCTAGGCAAAGTACCTTCTATCTTTGATGATCTGGACCGTAATATAGTTTGCTTTATGTTATTTAAGTCATCTGACTGCTTCTTGCTGGACCCAGTAGTATCCGTTTCACGTAATCGAAGGGCTCTACTCTGCAAGTACTCAGAAACTAAAGTAAGAGATGGTCTGATGGAAGACCTATCTTCAGTTACATTTGGAATACCACCACGCAAACTAGATGGCATTTCTGCACTCAATGCAAATAGATCAAGCCTTTTGCTTTTATCAGACTTGCTCTCTGGAGCAATATTAGAGTCTTTGACACTCTCCTTGTCATCTCTATGTAAAGATAGTGCTGGTACATTAGGTTCCCACTCATTAGGTAGCTCTTCAAAGTCCCATTGGGTTGCCATGTCCGCCCTGGTCACTTTAGGGACATCTTCATTTGTGGATTCTTTTGCATTCTCATCAGCATCTGTTATGAGTTTTCCTGATGAAGACTTAGCTAATAGTTTATTTGCAACACTGGAAGATTTCTCTCGGCTAATTTCATTAGCTGCCTCTCTAAAATAAAAGTAAAAAATAACTGTTTGATACCAGATGTATCATTTCTTGACAAGGGACATCTATATACAAGACATCATATTAAGACTATTGCAAGCTTATTTTTGTAATTTAAAAAATATAAATCACAGTACAGAATATCAGAATTAGATGATTAAGAAGTGAATTATTTTCATAGAGGAAAAGAGAAATACAAATTAAAGTATGTTTGTAAAATGCACACTTACCTAGCCAAAAGTTTCCTATCCAGCAACTTCTTTTGCTCATCTAATTTCTCTTGTTTTCGTCGACGCAATTCTGCTACAGCCTCTTTCCCACGCACTTTGGAAAGATCATCCTTTTCTGGTGAACTTTCTGAAGAATTGATTATTTTCTCATGTTAACATTTAAAAATTATTTATAATAATAGTATTTTAGGACTTAAAAAGAATGTGCCAAGTGTGTTTCTTGCTTAGCATGTCGTAAAAGGCGACTAATGGTACATTGGGTTTTGCGTATGTGATTGTGTAGGCGTGAGCTAGCTACTTATCACTACATTTTCACAATGTTCCATCTAACCCAGCCCAGTGTTATTTTTGGCTGAATGTGGTTAAAGGGGCCTACCGTCCCTTTGACTCTGCCTACCCCTTCGAGGATTATGGGCGTGTTGTTATGTATGTCTGTATGTATGTATCTATGAAGATCAGAAACACTTGCATATGCTAAGCATGTGCAAACATCATACATATTTATAATCAAGTATCTTCACATTTTATTTTAAATTAAACAAATAATCACTAAATAAAACTATATTAATTCATTAAAATAAGCAGAAAAATTACTCTTAAGTAGATTTATTAAAAATAATTAGTTTTGTTGATAAAAATTATCATTTAATCAATCTCTTAGAAATAAAAAACTCTGGATTTCATAACAATATAATGTAACCATAAAGACCATTATGAACTAAATATAAGCATGTGCTTACAGTTAGTCATTAATGGTAAGCATGATGTGAAATAAATACATATGTTATCCAAATAAAGTTGTTATCTATCTATCTATCATAAATTAGTAGATACATATTAATGCATGGTGTCTGACAAGCCAACTTCATGATATGGTTCAGATGCAAATATGATCAATACACCCTTGTAAAATAAGTTGTTGAAAAGAGTAACTACCAAGTTTCGCCATGCATGTTTCTTCTCGGTAGAAGCAACATTCCGAACCGGTGGTAGATTCATATTATTAGTTGATTTTCCTGTTGAATTGACGATTTATAAGTATTTGTTTCAAACCTATATAAATAAAGAGTATTTTGACTTTTGAATTATGTATTTATTTCACTTTACACACTATTGGTCACATTATTTATATTTGAAAACTGAATTAAAAACACATTACCATTCTGCCTCTCCTCTGAAGCCTTTTTGTGGCTCTCGCCAACACTTTTCACACCTTGAGCATATAACTGTTCTAATCGTTTCACCAACTTTTCCTGCTTTTGCAAGTAATCTTTCTCCTTCTTCGAGTCAAGGTCGCAAATTTGCCGCAACTTTTCTACTTTGGCGCGTTGTCTTATCTTTTTCGCTATATCTTTTGATTGTTCTCTCACCTAAAATATCACTCACAAGGTAAAAAACGAATAAATGTAGTTGTTTGTAGCAAGTAATTACTGTAAATTGCAGTTTCGGTATGATTAAAATTCAAACCTGCTGAAGTCTCAGTTTACGTCGTCGTAGAAATTCATTTGTTTTTAAAAACTCCGTTTCAGAACTCATGCTCATGATGTCATGCTCACGGTATTTTGTCAAAGGAGTTTGATTATCTTCTTCAAGCTTAACACGTAATAAGATTAATAGTTTACCTAACACTAACTATCCAAATTATTCACTAATATAAAAACAAAACAAATATACATTTATTTTATCACAAACCAACACAAACAATTTCAACTTTTGAAATGTCAACGTATTTCGAGTTCGTTGACACAATGACACTGACGTAAAATAGTTTGACAGACGGAAGAATATTTATTACCACAGAGTACAAAAATGCTATTTATGCGGCATTCAGAGTTCCGTCGTTCCCTCACAAATTATGCCCAACACTATGTATTAAGGAAATTATCAAATGTCTTGCCATAATGTAACAAATATCTATTTTTAGATGAAGAAGAACGTGAACTGCGCAATCGTAAAATCTTTATAAAATTATTCTCATATGTTGTAGGTTTATCTTTTCATGAGCATCTTTTTAAAAATCGACCTTTGCGTTATACCTTATTGCTGATTACGCATATATTAATTTGTAATTAGGACACCATTTTACCGAACAGGATACCCATTCGGCTAAGACATTAAATAAAAGGTCTCTTCTTATAATCTACAATATCTAGTGCCCACTTTTTCGTTCACGCAGGACTTTAAAAAAAAAAAGTTAAATGAAAACCTAAATATAATTCTAATATCTACAAAACCAGCATGCGTTACCTTTATTGTTATCCATAACACCAATATCTGTCAGTATGTCTTGATTTTTGGTTATTATGTACCTATCTAGCAAATTCATACTTTCGTAATGTAATTTCAATGGTCTAGTGAAAACATGCGCCGCCTAAGGACCAAGAGGTCCCGGGTTCAAATCCCAGGTCGGGCCAAATATTTGTGGCTGGTTATTTCAATATTGACATAACTCAGTAACAGTCCGGACTCAGGAAGTTGGCGGTATAATCACCCCCGTGCCTCGGAAAGCACGTTAAGCCGTTGGTTCTGCGCCTGACCTCTCTCCGGTCATGTCTAATTACCGTCACACCGGACTATGAGAGTGAAGGAATAGAGGTCGTAATTGTGTTTGCTATACGCACTTGTGTACTATAATATCTAGATTAGCCATTTAAACGAGAGCGCTTGGCTAATCCTCGTCGAGATTGGCCGCCGTGACCGATAGGTATCGGTTTAGGAGGACATTATTAATGCATTTAATAATTAAAAAGATGTTATTTGAACATTGCAGACATTTAATTTTAATAAATGTTATTTAGATAAAGAGTTTAAAGTAACCATGTAGGTAGATATATTAGAAGGACGGTTAAATATACTTGTAAATTAAAACATTGCTTTCCTGTTTCAGACTATCGATTAAGTATACTTACTTGCGCCTAAATAAATAAAAAGCATAGATTTTATTAATGATTTAATTAATAATTTTATTTAAAAAAAATGATAAAGTAGGTTACTTACAACATAGTCGCAGGCTAACAATGACCATAGCCTTACAACATTAAAACTAAGTAAAACGATGCTGACCAGCAGATCAAATTAATCCGTTCACTAAGTTAGTGACAGCTCCACCTCCGCTGCCCAGATCTAGACGCAGAACCTCCTGCCCAGCCAACATTAGGTTGAGCAAGTCATCGCCAGTGAGCAGACCTAAGTCAATCAGCGCTGGGTTCTTTCCGGAGCCCGTCGAAGTGCTGGGTTTACCTCCGGAGCCGCCACATGACCCTCCAGCACCACCAGCGCCACCAGCCCCACCAGCCCCCGTAGTTGTGTATATTAAAGCATTAAGCAATTTGTTAATGATGTCATTGGAGTTGACTTCATTGTTCGAGTTGTCGACGGCTTTGGCAAGGAGCAGTAGAGCGTTCAGGTCGTCAGCTCCGTAGCAGTACGGGTCTGGATATAGGTTTGGGTAGGGTAATGGGAGGGGCACTGGTGGTAGGGGACGTAAGCGCCCTAGCACCTGCGCGTGTCCCACCTGTTGATAGGAAACAGAAACGTAGGCATTAATCACATTGATCTATGATATAGATATTATCTATCTTGTTTTGAATCTATATTACATATAGGTAGAGATAGCGAAAAGTAGTATAAAACTATGATGTATTATATTTTTATAAATCAGACAATCAAGTACATTCATTTAGTTTTGAATAAAGTTCGTCTGATTTCGTTGTAAGTGCGTAATTTGTCCCGGTGCGGGAGTTGAATTTTTATAAGTACGATGAGAGGTCTTTGATTCCATGTGGTTCTTGTAAATTGCATTATACTAAGAACAGTAAAAACCATTTAGAAACTTACCCCAATAAGGGCAGCCACGACAAGTAAACTAAACAGTTGAGGAGCGGACATGTTTATTATTAAGAACATAGGAAGGTTTTTCTATTTATAGTGCACAGTTCTACTTGTTGCACAACCCTGTTTGTTTCATTGTCACTCTATGGAGGCTTTGATACAATCGTGAACAGAAACGTTAGACCCAGTCCTTTAACTATATAAGTATTGACTCGGACTATGTGTAGTCATTTATTTTTTTTCTAACATATCCGTTTGTGATAGATAAGAGTTAGTGTATTGAGATTTCATAAATAATAAGCTATGTAAACTCTAAATTGCTTAACACTTTTGGTGCTGATAGTATCTGCTTACTAAGATTATACCTGTCTCATCCGTATTTCACTTCAGTATGGTCACGTACTGATTACAAATGTGTGTTATTGTGTTTAATATAATTACGCCATTTCTTTACCAGTATATTTATTTACATACGAGATAACTCGTTTTTATTAGTGAAAACTCTATCTACTAAAAATAAAACAACCCTCAATATATAAACATGATACCCTCAATATACCCGCAAAATGTATGAATCCCAAAAATAATTAAAGCCAAGATAGTAAAAATATTTGTGAAATATTTATTTTACAAATATTTTTAACTATATCCAATGTATCAGGTCTCAATATTAACTGCATATACAGAAATGCAGAAATTTTTTTGATAACTTATTTTGTTTTTATCTACATTATTATTATAATATATATACAGAAAAGATTTGTATGTATGGATGTAACGAATAAACTCAAAAACTACAGGACCGATTTCAAAAATTCTTTCACCATTACAATACATAGCTACATTAGCCTGATAAACATAGGCTTTAGATAGAATATTTAAATAAAAAATGTCCACTCGTGCGAAGCCGGGGGGGCCGCTAGTTAAAAATAAAAGCCTCATTGTGGGTACCGGTCGAACCAACATCCTTGAACATCATGACCCACTAGATCAGTTCCAGCTAATGCTGGGACTAGTCTATCCAACGTCAAAATGGACACTGGACCAAAGCAAAGACGACAAGCGAACCCTCGCTGCAATGCGAATATATTCTCCATCCTAACCTTCGGGTAGGGCTACTGCTAGTCAATAGACCTAACCACAAACTATTTGTTGACCAGTATTGAAAATATGTGGATGTTACAGATGGACGTTAGAGACATTCAAACTTGGCTATACTCGTGATATAAACGATAGCGATCTGTACGCACCCTTGCCCGAACATCGGTCTGATGTCTTAGGTAAGACTTTCATTCCTAAGCAGGTTTTTAACAAAAAACTTGATGGACATTGCGGGTCTTGAAATAAAGTCAAAGTCAAAGTCGATATCGAAAAAATACGATATTAAAAAAAAAGAAAATATTCGATTTAACGGTAGATCCAGATACTGGGTTTAGGTTTCACTACTAGACATCCACAGTTAATTTATCTTTAATCCCTATAGGAGACGCAGTACAAAAGGCTTGGGAGAATGAAGTGGATAAAAGCCACTTAGATGACAGCAAACCCAGTCTTTGGAAAGCACTCATTAAAGTGTTTGGCGCCGAACTTATGCTTTACGGGCTTATACTAGCTGCAATGGAGTTCGTTATTAGGTCAAAAAACTTTTATCTTTTCCGTGTGAAACCATACTTTTTCTCTCAATCCTTATATTCGTTCCTGGGCCATTTAGATTATGGTAATTGTGACGGGCATTAAGCCCCAGAAAACTCTTAATTGAAGATGAGCATGAATGATAAACATTAGCAAATTTGTGTGTACGTGCAGGTTACAACAGCCACTCTTTCTGGGACTATTGCTGCGCTATTTTAGCCCAATTCAGGACCTGAATGAAGGGACGTAAGTTGGAAATTATTGTTTTCAAAATAATTGAACATAATTGGTAAACAATCGAATCGAATCATTAGATTATTTTGCTATAATTTGCATTTCAGAAACCGAAACAAATACGAGTACATTACTTACATATAATAAACTATTTGTAGTTAATATATCTAATCTTTGCTTACTTATTAAAATTAATTTAAATGTCCAAAAAACCTCTGTCATAATTCGATTGTTTGTAGAGCTAACGCAACCTACTTTGGCCGTTTAATGAACTACTATAACCCAGAGGGAAGCGTGTCGTGGGGTGAGGCGGTGTTCTTTTCCTTCGGAGTGGTCTTCTGCAGCGCCGTGAACGTGATGGTGCAGCACCCGTTCATGATGGGCGTGATGCACATCGGTATGAAGATGCGTGTGGGGGTGTGCAGTGTCATCTATAGGAAGGTATCCAAAGCTGGTTTCTGACTCTTCGAAATATATAGGCCAGTCTTCCTTAACATTTTTCTACGGGAATCCCCTTATAGAAGGTTAACTGTAGCCACGGAACCCCACATTAATAGAAATGTTATATTTTATAACAATTTAAGATGTATTTACATTCGTGTATAACAAAATTTACGTTTGGAAATATACTCAAACTCCTTAATACACGCGGACCACAGGTTGGGAGACGCTGTACTAGGCCATTTTAATGAACCTATACAATAATACGCTATTAATTGTAAACAATACGTTTTAGGCTTTAAAAGTAAGTTTGCAAGACTTGTCAGAGAGCAGCGCAGGTCTGGTAGTGAATCTCATGGCAAATGACGTCAATCGATTTGATACCGGACCTTTATTTGCTCACTATCTTTGGATAGGACCTGTGGAGACGATGGTAAGATAGCGTACAATTAAAAAGTTAGTCACTGAATTACTCGAGATATTAGATTAAATTTTGTCTTTTATAGCTTATGACTGCTTATCTATACCGGGAGATGGGATGGCCTGCAGTTTATGGTGCGTTGACAATTATAGCTGTAGTGCCATTTCAAGGTAAGCATACCTTCAATATTCGAATACTGTATATATAGAATTTTATTAAACTGATGGCGAAAAAATTCCTTTAGTTTTTTTGGGCACACGAACTGCGCACTACAGAAAATGCACTGCGTTAAAATCAGACGAAAGAGTACACCTGATGAAAGAAATCATAATGGGCGTTGAAGTGATCAAAATGTATACTTGGGAGGCGCCATTTAGAAAAATCATTGATAGTGTAAGAAGGTAAATAATAGAATGTAGTCCCAATTTTTTATTTGGATACCAGCTTCCTATTTTCAACCGACTTTGTAAAGTAGTGAGTGAGTACGATGAATGATTACATGTGGACATCACGTCACAGATTAATAGTAAGTTCAGTTCTTTATTGAAAGGTTTTATAATATGAGTTTAGAAAATTATCCTTGTTCGCAGGAAAGAAATATATAACATTAAAATGACTTCATACATTCGTGGAGTTATTATGTCCTTTATAATGTTCACATCGCGATTCGGTATCTTCATAACGGTCCTGTTCTACGTGACATGGGTCAGTCGTATCACTGTCGAGAACGTATTCTTTCTCACTTGTTACTACAATATCATGAAACAAACTATGACGCTATACTTTCCTCAGGCTGTAGGACAAGTAAGTTTCACCTTTATATCCTAGACGATCAATGTATATCTACATATATATAGCTACAATGTCCTTGATAATTAAAATGTGGGTGGATTTATTGTATTAATGTGAATCTTAATCCATAAAAATCAGAAAATAATCGCTTCCTTAAAAGTTCACAAAGAACCTTCATTGTTGCGAAGGTGTTATACCTACTTAATTTCATAGATATTTTAGATAGCAGAGATGAATGTAGCCATACAAAGAATACGAGACTACCTGATAACCGAGGAATGTCAGCTGGCTCCCAGAGAGCTTATGGAACGTGGACAGCATGCCTTCACCAGCCCTAAGAAAAGAGTAACTATTCGAAGTACGTAGATATCAATTACGTGTCTACCACTGAAGCCATGAAACTATAAACTGTTGGCGCGAATTCTGCTATTAAGAAAAATACATTGTAATTTAGGGAATACTTATCAACATGATTTTCGAATGTTTTTAAAATACATACAAAAATATTAGAACCTATTTAAATATACTTTGTAATAAACCTAAAATTTACAAGTTCATCTGCTAAGTTTTGAGTCAGAGAATCAATATGCAAGTCTAAACAACTCTCATTTATTATTCGTATTATGCATAAAAAGTTATTTGTTAATAGTTTAATGTAATTGTTTTAGTTGATCCTATCCAGCTTTCTACTGGTGAAAATTCTAATCAGGACATGCCAAGTTCGTCGAGCAATAAAGCTAAAGGTAAATAAGAAAATTTTCATATACTAAATGAAAACTTATCTATAATGCTGGTTTTATTTACAGATAAACAAGCGAATGGAAATGCAATCAAATTCGAAGATGCTTGCAGTCGTTGGATAAAATCTTCCGAGACATATGATGTTCAGGACATTGATCTCACAGTATTTATATGTTTTATTTGCATTTAATAAATTAATAAAAGAATGATTTTTACCACTAGCATATTATTTTATTCTAAATCAAGCAGCAAGTTAGGTACTCATTATTACGATTATTTTAGATAAATGCTGGTTCCTTGACTACAATTATTGGAGCAGTTGGTTCTGGTAAATCTACGCTTCTTCATATGATCCTCAGTGAGCTGCCATGTTCTACCGGTAAGATGGAAGTCCAAGGAAGTATCAGCTACGCGAGCCAGGACCCGTGGCTTTTTGTAGGTAAGAGCGATTAGGCGAAGCCGAAACGAAAGGTTGCTCCTTTCTTAATGAAATCACTTACTCGCAAATTTTTTTTTTTAGGTAGAATATAAGTAGCATTTCATTTTAAAAACAAGTAGTTTCTCTTTCACTCGTGATTCATTTACTGTAACTCTTGTAAAGGTTTGAGGTGATCTGTTAATTTGCTATACGTTTAACTAAATAATAAATTCTTAGCATAATAACATTTGCAGGTTCGGTTCGCCAAAATATCTTATTTGGGCGACCATTCAAGAAAGCTCGCTACATGGAAGTCTGCAAAGTGTGTGCGCTGGAAAGAGATATTTCTCTTTTTCCCCATGGGGATAAAACAGTGGTTGGCGAACGAGGTGTGTCATTGAGCGGTGGCCAACGGGCCAGGATTAATCTGGCTAGGGCTGTGTATAAGGAGGTAAATAGAAGTTAAAATATATATTTTTTTTATTTGTTTATTCTCCTAATCAGTGAAGTAGAAGTAACTAGGGCTGTATGTACTTTGGATTTTAGGCCGATATCTATTTGCTGGACGATCCACTTTCAGCCGTCGATACCCAAGTTGCTAAACACATATTCGAGAGATGTATCAAAAGGTAATTTCAACCGCCTTGTATATTTTGAGTATGTAATTAATATGTCATAGTATCTAAATGTAAAATAATGCGCCATAAATGTGTGACGTCGTAAAAACTAAAACGATTCAGGTCTTCTCTATCCTTTGTGCAGATATTTAGAAGATAAAACAGTGGTATTAGTAACCCATCAGCTGCAATTTATCAAAGCAGTTGACCAAATAGTTGTAATGGAAAAAGGCAAAATCCTCGCAGTAGGAGGATTCCAAGAGTTAAATGTAACTATATTAATCTACTTTATTCTTACTATTTGAACACAATTAATACTATGGAACAAAAAAGTCAACCAATTTCTTTATTAGTCATTGGATATGTGGTCTTGAAAGTAATGATTGCAGTTATAAAATTAATATCTATTTTCAAGAAAAAGGAACTTAAGATAATTCAACATATGGTGTCCAATACACGCGAGGTGCGGGAAGATGAAACGTCTAAGCTACAAAGTACATCCGTGATACAGCATAGTACCGTTAGCATGCATAGACGGCATTTATCGATGATTTTTAATACCAGTTTTATAGTGAGTAGAAACCAAAGTACTTACCAGAAAATTATATCAGTGGTAGTTAAGGGCCAAATCGTGTAGAGTGCCGAATTGGCTCAAAACTTACAACAACAGCACATTTAATCAACTGTGTTGTTTTGGTTGTTTCTTAAATTTATTTGTCCTACAATTTTATATCTATACTTACTAATATTATAAAGCTAAAGAGTTTGTTTGTTTGTTAAACGCGCTAATCTCAGGAACTACTGGTCCGATTTGAAATTTTCTTTCAGTGTCAGATTGCCCATTTATCGAGGAAGGAATTTAGAATATTATATCATTATCCATAAACGCGGATGAAACCGCGAGCACAGCTAGTTTGACAATAACATTTAGTAGAACATTGGTTAGTGTAGGATTTTCGATACATTCGGGAAGTACCTGTGTCGGATTGGTCGGGAGGCGTCCAGGTCGTGTCACCATTGCGGTGCCATCGAGGACTGTGCCCAGCACACGCTGGAGGTGTGTCCGGCTTTTGCCGGCGAGCGCGCAGCGCTCTCCGCCGCCGTTGGGCAGGACCTCTCGCTGCCATCCGTGGTGTCAGCCATGGTGGCGAGCGAGAGCTCCTGGGAGGCGGTGCTCTCCTTCTGCGGCATCGTTATGTCGCAGAAGGAGAGCGCCGAACGTCAGCGCGAGCTCGACAATCCCGCCCGACGCAGAAGGCGAGGCCGCCGTGGCGATGGTGTCTAGCCCGGCGGCGCCCTACAGGGGGGGCTCTGAATACTCCTGTGGTATCCCTGCGTGTCGTAGGAGGCGACTAAAAGGGCCTTTGGGGCTGTGGAGTGTTTGCGGGGGGGCCTGCATTCACTTCGTTAAGCAGCCCCAGAGAAGATGACGACACGTGGATCCTCGTCCGTTAAATAGGATGGGGTGACACTGTGGTCTGTGCCGTCATAAGCACCGCGAGGTGTTCTGGGGGCGAGGTTGCCTCTCCCTCGAGATGGGCCGCATGGATCGGCAGCGGCGTAGACGTAGATTTCGCGTAGAGTCCCGAGTGGGGAGCCCGGAATCTGCGCCAACGCCCGAAGAATGACCACCGTGAGGTTTAGTCGGTAGTAGAGTGCTTTCCCGGCCTCTGAGCCCGACACATCCCTCGTAGGCCGAACCTAGGTTTACTTGGAGGTTCGTAAATGCATTCCTCACGTAAAAAAAAAAAAAAAAAAAAAACGGATTTTCGATACATATTTTTTATTCCACAATTGCTTTCTTTCCACTATTCTTGTAAGTTTAAAAGACGTTCCTAGAATGTGGAGCCATATAAATTTGGCCGACGTTTAATGATAGGATGATCAATTTCTGCGTGTTTTAGTAATTTTCTAAAAAGGTTTTGTAATTTTAGGAC
Source organism: Glyphodes perspectalis (assembly GCA_951394215.1). Taxonomy (NCBI): domain Eukaryota; kingdom Metazoa; phylum Arthropoda; class Insecta; order Lepidoptera; family Crambidae; genus Glyphodes; species Glyphodes perspectalis. The sequence goes on from OX596201.1 coordinate 6,069,331, forward strand.
CAAAAACCAGAAGCGGAAATGCAAACCATGGGTCGAGTGGACAGCTCGGTCTACCACGAATATTTCATAGCCGGGGCAGGCTGCCTGACCGTTACGATAGTTTTTATCCTGTTCTTCTTAGCACAATTTTGTGCAAGTGCTTGCGATTATTGGATAAGTCGATGGTAAACGTACTATACCTAATTAAACCAATCAGCATATATGCTTAAGTACACATGCATTAGCATATATGTATATGTGTATTATCAAAATCACGTCTTGATCAAGGAAAATAACTATGAACTAGAGTATAGACCAAGGATAAAACAATCAGAAGTTAAGAAAAGTGACTGTCATTTTTTTTATGTCCACGTCTAATCCACTTAACCGATGGTAATTAAAGGTAGGCCAAAAGATTTAACCCTAATCATACTTAGGCCTTACCTATGTCTTAACATAGGATATATTTTATCCCAGAATAACTTAAAAGCTTGAGCGATGCATGCTAATGTCCTTATAAGACCGAAATTCAGACGACTCTTCATGCTTTCCCGACGAAGCCGGTGGGAAATGCTTGTTCACTATGTTATGTTGAATAAAGACATTTTTATTTTTAGGAGTCACGCAGAGGATAAGTTAACAGGCGACGCCACCATGGACGATATTATATGGGCCGAACAGGGCTTGGTCCGCGAGGACTTTGTCCTTATCTTCGGACTGATCACTATAGCGACGGTGGTCGTGGCGCTGATAAGAGCGTTCGCTTTCTTCTCTTTATGCATGAAGTCTTCCATCAAGTAACGTAAAACAATAGTTCACTCTGTTTTCGGAGGCAGTTTCAATAACTAGATGTGCCTTCCGAATTATTGGTATCTACCGTTGAGACAATATGCAAATACATTTATATTGACTAAAATCTGTTACCTATGTACGTGATAACTAAAAAGCATGTTGATGCTGTTAATTTTTTACGGAATTGCAAGTTTCTTGCAATTTTCAGTATCTACTTATAACTAGACGCGATACCTCACATCTACCATTACCGATGAAACATATTGCTAAGCGTTTTAGTATTGGCATTGGGATTTTCAAAACTAATAACCACACGTATCTTATCAAAGTGCGCTATCGCAGCCAAATTGTCTATTGTAGGGCGGCAGCCATGCGTGTCTTCAGCGTAGCACTTGATTTCGCCAACACGTCCCGAGCCGCCTGATAAACCACGCATTCAATACACGTGACCATCCTCTTATCACTTACAGTTTCATCACCTTGGAATTCATAGATTTTTATTATATGTAGCCAAGAGAAGCAATTAAGAATTTGGGTAAATAGAATACATTGAAAAAGTACTATTATTATATTATTGGAAGTCCTCTAATTAAAAATGAGACTCGATAGAGTCAGATTGAAAACGGCTGAGCAGAATTTTAGGACTTTCGATATTTTAAGTACAATTTCACTACTTCCCTACTAATTAACTCATCTATGAGAGAAAGACACGGAAGGTAACTACGTGGTACAGGTATCGGGGCTGTAACCATGATTCAAATTTTCAAAATTTAAATTATGAAATTCCAATGCACTCGCTTTGATGTTCCCTAATAACCAGACCGCTAAGATCCATGATCCATTAAGGCATATTACGACGTCAAATGCAAAAGCTCAAATATTGAGTAATTAAGTACATTTTACAGGAACATGTTTGATCGAAGACAATAAGAGAAGGAGTAGATATTTTACATAATCACCTAATAACTATCTTGCAGATTACACGACAGAATGTTTGAGTTCGTAACTGGGTCTCCAATGAGTTTCTTCCACGCAAATCCATCAGGTAGAATTCTTAATCGGTTCAGCAAAGATATGGGTGCAGTGGACGAGCTGTTGCCTCAAGCTATGATTGACTGTTTTCAGGTAGATACTTTATATATTTAAGGCTTAGATATTTTATAAATACCTAGCAGTTAGAGAGTACTAGAATGGCCCGTTGTTTGAGCGGTCAGATACCCTGGCCACAAAACCAAGGGTCTCGGGATCGAATCCCACTCGGGGCAAATGTTTCGTGTGATGAATATGGACATTTGTACTAATTATAAACGTATTTAAGTATGTCTATCCGTTCACCTAGTATCAATAGTACAAGCATAAGCTTTGTTTGGTACTAGGAAATTGGTGTGTCAGTCTAGAGAATTTATTAACTTTTCTAGAAAGCATTTTTTTTATATGTAGCTAGAGTAGATTAACATATTGATTAGCGAAGCGATTAACATTTCCTAATTACGATCTAGTGTGGCGTTTTGATCTTGCTTAGAAAATATCCAAATTAAGATGAAAAACATGATACTTGGAACCAAGTTAGATAAACGTAAGTAGGTACATCAGTAGCTACGAAAACCAACACAGTAACAATTGTTTCAGATAATACTGAATCTGATTGGCGTAATTATTGTAATATTATTGACAGACATCACTCTACTGATACCGATTGCAGCTGCATTGATAATATTTTACATTTTTAGAGTGGTCTATATTCGAACCACCGGGGCTGTGAAACGGTTGGAAGGAATTAGTAAGTTGCTAACCTAATACCCGCATACTTGTAATTGCAATTTGTCGTAAGCACATACTGTATTATCTACATAAGTAGGTACGTATATAAGTTTAATGTACCTACATACAGTATGTAGGTACATTAATCATATACATATATTTGAAGTATGTGAAGTATGACATACTTCACACACCGACATAAATTAAAGAAATCAGTTAATATAGAACCGTATAAAGTAAATATTATCTTCCGCAGATGCGGAAATGTTTTTTGGGAACGATACATTTTTGTGATAAAAAGTATACACCAGTAACTAACTAACTTCATACTAAATACAATGTAATACATCAATATATTCCTTTATTTGCCCTCTCTATACACAAATGTAAAAAATATCAAAATGTTGAGCACTTACCACACATCAGTATGTGCTCTCAGCTCGCAGTCCAGTGTTCGGTCACTTGAACGCCACAGTCCTCGGCCTGGCGACGGTCCGATCCTTCGGCGCGGAGCTGCTGCTGGCCGACGAGTTTGACCGCCACCAGGACCTGCACAGCGCCGCGTGGTATCTCTTCATCACCTGCAGCCGCGCCTTCGGCTACTTCCTCGACGTCATCTGTCTGCTGTTCATCGTCTGTGTCACCTTCAGCTGTATTATGAAGACTGGTACAGATTGATTTATATCAAACTTAGACTTACTTCTGGGGCGATGTGCCAACATGCTTATTTAGACTTATTTACTTTAAAAATTAAATGTATAACAACATTCGACAACATCACAGACATTGATATGATTTCAATGCAAGTTACTTATGCTCTTGTATTGTTCAAAAACACCAGAATCAACCAAGATATAACAAAAGCCCAGACCTGAGACAAATAACTATTTCATCAACAACTTTTTTCCCGGAAATAGAATCGAACCCATGCCCCTTGTAGTCGACGCAGTCTTAACCATTACACGAACGGTCTGTCATGTATCATATATTTGGGCTGATGTATTCCCTAACAGTCATTTGTTCGTGGGTAGACATGGACGGGAGTCACGTCGGGCTGGCCATCACTCAGTCCATTTCGCTTACGGGCATCTTCCAGTGGGGCATGCGCCAGTCGGCCGAGATGGAGAACCAGATGACCAGCGTCGAACGGGTCCTGGAGTACACCAAGCTGAAGCAGGAGCCCGCATTGAGGAGTGTAAGTGTGTCATGCTGTTTCTTTTAAGTAATCCCAAACTGACACAGATTCCCGCCCACCCAAGAAAAAATTGCTAAACATACTTGATGGAAATTGTGATCAATGGTCGTCACTCAGTCATCTACATATCGTACCTATACATCTTAATTACTGGAGTTAGGGTAGCAAACGGTACCCAGAGAAGATCTTAGATCCTGGCGAGGCGTACAACAACCAGACCAGGGCTAAAGATTTGGGTGCGAGCTTCTTTAACTTTAGCTTCGTTAAAGAAATATACAAAAAACGCGTAAAAGTCTAGTTCCATTATCTACTTACTGAAAAATTTCAATTATTCACGTCCTCGCAACGTAGGTACATGTTGTAGATAGTCCTAATAGGTAGTGGTACGTAAAAAACTACCACCTAAATACCAAACATATAATTTGGTATTCAGTCCCGCATCCAACTTTGTTAAACCAGAGTGATAACTACTAAGGTATCATGCTACAATGCCTACAATGTGGATTTGACGTAATATTTAAGATAGCACGACCTTAAATTGGTTCGGAATACATCTTGACTATTTTTACATAATTCATTGAAAATAGTCGGTATATTAAATTTTCCGCAGGCACCAGACAAAAAGCCTCCTGCTGCATGGCCGAGCGAAGGAGCGATAAACTTCAACAACCTTAGCTTGAAATACTCTCCTGACGGGAATTATGTCTTGCACAGACTGCAGTTGAATATTGGGGCCAATGAAAAGGTAACAAAAAAAGTGAACTATAAGCAATGAATACCAATATTATCCGAAATTTACACGGCATAGACTATTAGGTACCTAACAGCGTGCATCCGAATCTTTACCCAATAAATATGTAAGTACATTCTCGAGATCCTTAGGCCCTAATTATGTATAATAAATAGAATAGAATAAATAATAATAAATTAATAAATTCTTTAGACTGACACACCAATTCCCTAGTCCCAAACTAAGCTTGTGCTTGTGCTATGGATACTAGGTGAACAGATAGATATACTTAAATACATTTATAAAACTTGTATACATTTATAAACAGGATCCCCTAGCGGGATTCGACTCGACACTCGGTTTCGTAGCCAAGCTTTTTGACAACTTAATCAACGGGCTAGTCAAATAGTTATCTAAATCTAAAACGGTACCAAACCCAATAATGCCATCAAAATTTAATGACTTGCCTAAAACTGGTAAAATAATATCTAATTATAACCACAGATTGGAATCGTTGGAAGAACTGGGGCTGGGAAATCTTCAGTGATTCAAGCTTTATTCAGATTGGCTTATTTGGAAGGGACAATATTGATTGATGGTGTCGACATTTCAGCGATAGGATTGCATGATTTGAGGGAAAAGATTTCTATTATACCCCAGGTAATTTGCTAAAAACTTCTAACAAAAAATAAATTACTGTAATCAAGTAAATGTCTAAAATAATTTGTGATTTAGGAGCCTGTCCTATTCAGTGGTACAATGAGAAAAAACTTGGATCCCTTCGACCAATATCCCGATGAACTTTTATTAAGAGCGTTAGAAAATGTTGAGCTGCAGACAGAAGAGGAAGGCGCAGGTAATCTCGATTATTATTAATTGGATATTACACGAAAAAAGAAACGGACACGAATATTCATTCTAGTAGTCCGATAGATAGATAAAGATTATATTGACGTAATGGGGATAAACAGCGGGCTGTTAGTCCCAGGATTCTCAGAAGATAAAAGGGAGGGGAATGGGTTCTTGCCCTGAAACAGCAGAGAAGCGACTGCCTATCTGATCTTCCTAAGCTTAGATAGGGGAACCAGACAAATTGAATCATGATTAGACATCCATAGTTATTTGAAGTGCAGGTTTCATCACGATATTTTCCCTCACCGCCGATCAAGTGTCCCGTACCTCTGGATTTCTTAATCAGTACATAGATTTGAAAAATCACTAACACACTCCCCAAGTAACACACAAGCATGATAACAGTACTAATGCGACTCATAACACAGTTAATAGTTACGTAACATTTGTGTTACAGTTAAGGAAATAGCTAAATTCTGACTAACGTTGTATTACGGCTATTATAATTTTTTAAGCTTAGTAAAATTTGTATAATTTCGGCTTCTTTCTTAAGGCTTAGTAATAACTTTTATTCTCAATATTACACAAACGTTTCTAAGCTTACAGAGTTTCACATAGCTTTAATTTGCATAACAGTAAGCTAAAAGATAACAAGCTGAATAAACGTAATGTACAATACTATTATACAAACATTATTAAGCTTATTGCTGTTAAAAATGCTATATTCTGTATAAAGTACCCTCAGCAACTAGATGCTGAATAATAGTGTTAAAATTCGGTTTTAAAATGCTTGTATCTGAATAACAGCTTTAATATTATTTTGAAATCTTATAAGGTTCTTTATTTTGCGAATTATTCAGCTGCTGATAAAAAGTATTTTCTGGGTTCTAATTAAGCTTATATTGGTATAAAAGAAATGTAGACATAGTTTATAACTCTATTACACATACTTCTATTCTTATACCGAAACTAGCAGTTTTAAAGTTAGTTAAACAGTATTTACACAGAAGAATGCTGAATATTGCTTTATTTGTAGATATTTATTAAACGTTAGTTGTTGTAAGTTGGGCGTAGGCAGCATAGTGTTTAGTAAACTAGCTGTGGAAGAAAGCGGTCAAGCTAACCTTAACAGTCAAGTGCGATCGTACATAGAAGAGTGTTCCGTACCCGCAATTTCATATACAGACTGTGTGGGTGACGATGATTACACATCTAGTGGAGATGAATCAGATGAGAATATTAACGAATTCAAAAATACGCGCGGTCCGAATCATTTTATTCTAGCGTTTTGTATTTGTAGTACATTCAATGCGGTAGTATAAATCTACCTTTTGTTGTGTCCGAGGTTTTGAATTTGTATAGTATATTCAAATTATGTGTCATTATGATATTATTAATACGTATCTTTAAATAAAAAAACTATTGTATACCTATCTATATTGTAATCCGAATGTCGAAAACGGCTCCAAGAATTTTCATAAAATTTAGTATGTAGGGGGTTTCGGGGGCAATTAATCTATCTAGCTAGGTTTAATTTTGTTTTAGGTTTCCGTTTATCTATACTTATAATAAATCTGTAGAGAGGTCAATTCTGTACATAAAATATATTTTCAAAATAACTATCAGGGGGTGATTAGTGATCGATACTGATGCCAAAAATGCAATCAGTAAAATTTTTGTCTGTCTGTCTGTCTGTCTGTATGTCTGTATGTTCTTTTTAGAAACAAAGACTACTCGACGAATTTTAACGAAACTTGGTACAATTATTCTTCATACTCCTGGGCAGATAGTATACTTTTCATCACGCTACAATCAATAGGAGCAGAGTAGTGACGGGAAATGTTGGGAAAACGGGAGAAGTTACTCCATTTTCAAGCTTCCGTCGCGTGTGCAGCCTTGATGGTTAAAGTTACATAGAAATCAAGTATGACGGAAATAGTCTATATAATATTAACCATAAACGCGGGTGACACCGCTGGCACAGCTAGTGTAGGTATAATATCCGTTTGTTTTCAGACAATGAAAAACTGCTACATTATCATTAGAATAGATGGGGAACCAAAAGAGACCTCGTTTCTTTTCCCTTTTTAGCATTTTAATAAGGTATGCAGTACATACGAGTAGTTAACTCAAACTAGACATAGGTACGTAAGTTGAAAAAAAAAAAACATGATTACCACAGCTTTTTTTCTAAATAAAACAAAATAAAAAAAATATTTTACATCCTTTTTACGTTAAATTGGTATACCTAAATAGCTTTAATTCATTTGCTTAATTATTTTTTTTTTATTTAAGTGAAATGATTGCATTATATAATAGTTAAATAATAAAGTTCGATCGATCACCTAATCATTTTTCCACGAAATTCTAGTTTTTGATTGTTCTGTTTTGAACCCTAATAAGCTGTTTAATAAAACATGTGAACAAATACTCAACTGTTATTCAGAAATTATTCCGCCATACCGAGCAGCAGCTCGGTAAAACAGCTCCGTGAGCAGCTAATAATCAGATTTATAGGAATCGCCATTATAACCTCAAAAAAAAATGTTTTTGGAATTGTTTTTGCTATCAAATGCTGTGTTTTATTAATTCAGATACAAATTCGAGTATTATACATAAACTAATTATTACTTTTAAAACACTAAAATAAGGAATTACGCTAAAAGTTTTTTTTTGCCTTATTTCTGTCTTGTACATTTACTTATTTCTATCATTAAACTTCGATATTGAAGCGGCGCGTAAAACCAATAGTTACAGGACATACGTTATTGACGACAAAATTACTTGCGCAATATTATTTCACTTGTATAATAGCTAAAACTCGTATTTTTAAAAATTACTTAACAATTCCAAGTATTCATTCCGTCCACATTAATATCTTAATAAATATTAATGATGTCAACAATTTCTTGAAGGAAACACACATTTTGTTTGAAATAGTGTGGTACAAATGTGCTTATAGCTGAGTAGTTTTTGAATATCACAGCCACAAATATTTATCTGAATAAACATGATAAAACATCTGTGTATAAGTAACGACTGCCGTTTTTCAGACGTTATTAAGCTATGTGGACAATTACATTGCTACTACTCAGATTTTATATTGCTATTATTCAAATTAAAGCATTTAAAAGTGTGCCCAATTTGCTTGAATAAGAGCTGAGTACACGTTTACTCAGACATTAATCAACAGCTTTTTAAGCTTATCGCTCCCGGGTTTGCTGTTACTAAGACCTTATACTGCTATCTGTGTTACTTGGGTCCTAACGAAATACGCTAAACCAAGGACAAGACAAAATGTACTCACGATTATCACAGGCGCACTATACACGCAAGTGTCGGAAGGCGGCTCCAACTTCAGCGTGGGGGAGCGGCAGCTGGTGTGCCTGGCGCGCGCCATCGTGCGCAACAACCGCGTGCTGGTGTTAGACGAGGCCACCGCCAACGTGGACGCCGAGACCGACGCGCTCATACAGACCGCCATCAGGGACCACTTCGCGTCCTGCACCGTGCTCACCATCGCGCATCGGCTGAACACAGTCATCGACTCGCACAAGGTATCCAACTTTCACAGCACTCCCTGGTACTTTCTACAACCCTAGCACTATAGAGTACAAGGATTATTACTTATTAGTAGTACTTGCGTAAGCACAATTGACATATCTATAACAACTTCAAAGGGGTCCCATCATGGACGTACGCAAGGGAGGGCAGGGCGGGGGCAGCTAAGCCAAGGTATCTGCTGGTCTATTTACTGTAAGAACCTATCAATAATATTGTATTGCCCCCGCCCGAACCAAAACCTGCTTACGCACATGGGACCCATATAAATTTTGTGGATCACATAGAACTTTGCAAACTCCTATAGATCCACAAAATTATATAATTCAGTGTTTTTGCACCACACGGCAATGTGTTAAAGAAAAAAACGATTGAAAAAGGTTTGACAATCCTTTTAACGAAGGCAACGGCGAATAAGGCAGACCTATTCTTGTGTTATGTCTATTAGGTATGTCTGAGCGATCTAGGTACCTATCTTGTGTAAGGTATCATTATCTCTGTATGAAATCTACAAAATCCGTGTATGTCTATTTACAGATACTGGTGCTAGATGCTGGTCGGCTGATGGAATTTGACCATCCTCATATATTACTCCAGAACAAGAATGGCTACTTCCGCAAAATGGTGGCCGAAACTGGTCCAGCAATGGCTACGGCCTTGCATAAATTAGCTGCAGAGGTATTTATTAATCTTATTGATATAACCACAGAGTAATAATATACTACGTACAAATATAACCAATTAATAAAATATTGCATAAGCGTTTGTTGTTTCATCGACTTGGTATTTATGAATGAAAGGAATTAATTACGAATGAGGCTAACAGTACAGTCTCAATATGGCAAGAATAAATACAGAAAAATTAAAGAAGTAAAAGAAATGACCGTCTAATAATTTTTCGGAATTTGCTATGTACATTTCTCTACTTATAAAAAACGTCATCCTATTTCATTGAAAAAGTTTTTTCGAGATGCTTAAAGAATTTATGTACTTTTCAGAGCTACAAGAATTTGCAAAGGGGCCAATGAAAAAAGGAATATTTATAAAATATTTATATTGATTACATTTCTATTAAATATAATACTTTATTTAAACAATAAAAATATCTTTCATTCATACAACTTCAGATACATTGTCATCAAATAATCACATAATTTATATGCACCCACTTTAGCTTACTACTAGTTATAAATAATGTTAATAAGTGATATATAATTATAATTTAAACTGTTTCAACATTGCAATTCAGGCTGGCTAGTTGGAGCTCCATTTTTTTCTTGAATCCGTTTACTAATTCGTCCATTCGCCTACAAAGAAAAACACAGTTGAAATATAAGAAAAAACTAGACAAATATCTACACAAAACTGCACTTCAAAACTCATGTTTACTCACTTTTTATCTTCCTCACTTTCTAGGGGCGGTATTCCAGCTAACGCCTCCATTAGATAGTTCCTAAAACAAAAAACGACATGTTACTATGATTTATTGGGAACATTATATGAATGGAAGATGGAATAGATGGAATAGACTTTACGACTTTACTGCTACGGACGTGATAGATTTATTCGCTACCTAATATAATAAGGAGACACCAAAGTAGGGTCCGACAAGGGCTAAGAGGCCAGAATCACGCATCACGACTTAAAATACAGAAGCGCGTACTGGCTAGGGTCCGGGCGACGATCGCCACTGTGGACAATCTGACTCGGACCATACGTGGTCATATTGAATGCAGCCACGCCAGCTCCTCGCACACGTCTCGCACACGTCGCGCACGCAGCGACACACGCCGGACACTCACTCGGCCTTCCTGGTGAGGTGGTCGGCGCAGGCGACGTGCAGCAGCGTGTACTCGAGGCGCGCCTGGAAGGCGGCGGCGCGAGTGAGCGCGGGCGGCGCGCACGCCGCTAGTCGCGCCAGCTCCTCGCACACCGTCTCGCAGATGTCTCGCACGTAGCGAGACGACGCGGCGCCGCACACGCTGTCCACCTGCATACCAATATATATACATACATAAAATCACGCCCACAAACCCTGAAGGGGTGGGCAGAGTCAAAGGGGCAGCATGCCCCTTCAACCACATTTAGCCAAAAATTGTGAAAAAGCAGTGACAAGCGGCTAACCTGTCGCCTACACAATCACACACCCAAAACCCGATATACCATTAGTCGCCTTTTACGACATGCTAGGCAAGAACCACAGTTGGCATATTCTTTTAAAGTCCCAGACCAACATGGAACAGTGGGCTGGGTTGGATAAAAACCCGTGAAAAAGGAGTGGCAAGGGGCTAGCTCGTCGCCTACTCAGTCACATACACAAAAGTTCGTAAACCATTAGTCGCCTTTTACGACATGCTAAAAATTTTAATTAAGTATTGCCCTTCCCTAATAAAACCACAAACCCAATTGATACATTCTTTAAACACTACAATAAACAACTTTCATAGAAACTCCTACAAAGATATATTATCGCGGCAAAACAAAACAAAATAATTTTACATGCACTCCTGCTATGTCGTGTAAAGAAAAATTAACACGTCTTTTCTCAAATTATATTTATTTCACAGCAATTTTTTAATTTTTTTTACTATAGATAGATTTTTTCACTTGTTTAAAAAAAATATTTATAAATGTTCAAAAATCCATTCAGTGTAAACATATTAAAAACTTAGTACAACTCCTTTATTCTAGCTATCTTAAATAAATATGCTAATAAAATCAAATTTCGTAGCATAGTTATCAAAACTACGTGTGCTTTTTGTCTCAAATATTCATCATACCATAAATTATACATTATTATATAGTACAGTATAAAATAATATATAACAGAGTTAAAAAAAAATGTTATTTATAAAGGAGAAAACGACAATCACAAATATATGAACAAACAAGGGAACGTTTAACATATGTCCAACATGTAATATTGCACGGACGAAACCGGGGGCAAAGGTTAGCTTTTTCATGTTTTATATTTTTACTTTTAATTATTGCATTGCATGCATATTGATTTTTTTCTAATCTATGTTTTATTAACTATTAACTCCAGTTGGACAAACATGACGACAATGGACTTCAGTTTTCATTTTGTTTAATCCTTAATACGATATCGGTATGTATGTAATTTTTCACGTTTAATTAAACATAAAATAAAATCAAGAACGAGGTTTATACTTATCTTTACAAAGTGCTATATTTAACAACAATAGCAATTTAACGCCGAGTTTATTGGGTTTTTCAGGCCTTTACGGCCGTTCAAAAATTGCCATAGCGGACGGTATTTCACGTCCACACGGCGGGGTATTGGTAAAGTTTTCAACTAGCAATAATCGCACCTCGGATAAACCTCATTGGTTACGATATTGCCTCTGCGCAAAGTTAACTGAACCAAATGTACTGAGGGGTCTTATACTTTCGGAGAAAAATAATGCTTGCGCGATGTAAAAACGTACAGCGCCATCTATTGACAGTTTTGGGTATTAAATAGTCAGACGAACGTCTTGACTTTTCGCATGCTTTTGTTTACATTTTGCACGTTTTCAATAAAAAAGTGAAATAATAAAAATAGAATATTAATGTTTTATTACTGTTTGTAATTTTTTAGACTGAAAATATACACATTTAAGCTAATTTTAAAAATAGAATATAGAATATAATAAAAAAATGTGATTTTTTTATTTCCCTATAATTAAGTAAATTCCAGGACGCTTAAGCTCAGTATGTGGTACACCTAAAACAGTTGAACGACTATTATAAATTTTACAATTTCCAAGTAAGTCTGTAATTTATTTTAGATTCATTTAATAAAATTTCTTAATGTGAGCGTATCCGGACGACTATATCTGGGTCCAAATAAAACCTTTTTTTTACATGCGTTACAAACTACCTGTAAGGCCAGTTTAAACTCTTTTATATTTATTTTTTTACTTTTATTTATATCAATTCTAATCGGATTTTCCTTGCCTTTTTTTTGCTTGTTTTTTTGTGTCTTGTGTTTTCTGGTTTTATTAATTAATATATATTGCCTTTTCTTTTAATATAAATTCGTTGTACTATTCTGTTCTTTGTGCCACTTCCGAGACCTATAAAATTTTTGAAATTTAATGAATACAATCTAGGTATCATACCTCGGCGTGCACAGCGATAAGATTGTTAATAATCTCGTAGACGTAAGGGCGCGCGTCGTCGACGAGCGCGTCGGTGTCGGTGCGGTGGCGGCCCATGTACATGCTGGGCTCGATGGTGCCCACCAGCGGGTCGCCCTTGTGCTCCAGGTACGTCTCCGCGATGCTCGCCTCCAGGGCAGTCAGCGCCTCCTTTGTGGCCTGCATCGCTTGCGTCGGCTTCGGGAAGCCGTAGCTGCGAAAGAGAGGAAACGCTCGGTGTTATTTTTGGGGCATGGCATTAGCGAGAAACATAAGTAAGGACTTCCACAAAACCTGTTAATAGCCTATAAATTGGATATTGATAAGAAATCGTATGGGTAACGAAGGTCAATTTAGCAACCGCTTCAATGTTACTTTGAAACCAGACTAAATTATCCTAGAACATTTTTTCAATTCCGATTAAGAACAGGACAGAACGCCAGGAAGATTAATAAGATTACATCCGTGCCGTCACTCACCTGGCGAAGGCGGCGGCCACGCGCGGCAGTATGACGCGGCGGGTGTACTGCGCGTTGGCGCCGGCGATGAGCAGCCGCTGCTGCCAGCTGCGCCCGTCGGGCGTGCTGGGCGCCTGCTCTCGGCTTTCGTCTAAGCGCTGGTCGAGCGCCACTGATAAACTCGTGTTGTTGAAATCCTGTAATGCAGAGATAAACTAAGTTTAAGTTATCACTTAGTACAAGTAAAGCTAACACATTTCTTCGTCTCACGTGAGATTACGGCGGAGAGGAGGGTATTACATACATACACATGCATATCATTACGCCCGTAATCCCCGAAGGGGGAGGCAAAGTCAAAGGGGCAGCTAGCCCCCTTAACTACATTCAGCCAAAAAATAAAGCTGGCCTTGTTTAGATGGAAAACCGTAAAGTAGTTGTTACAAGTGGCTACAAAATCACATACCCGATATACCATTAGTCGCCTTTACGACATGCTAGGTAAGGAACACAGTCGGCACATTCTTTTTAACTCCAACATTGGACAGGAGAGGATTAAACTGCGTGGAAATCACTTCTAGCGTCGTCCAATAGAGTCCACAGTCGTCTGGCTTATCATCCGGGCTTGCCCCGTGTGTGTGTACCTGGTCGGAGTCGTGGTTGAGCGCGCGGTCGCGCAGCACGGCGACGAAGGCGAGCAGGATCTGCTGCGCGTGGCGCTGCGCCGCGGCGGCCGGCTCGCCGCCCTCCGCGAACAGCGCGCTCTCGCGCCGCCCGCTGCTCGCCACGCACTTGTGGACCGACGACAGCGCGTCTGTCATGTACGCCTCCAGTAAGTGGGGCTGGAATGCGATGAAAACCAAATGAAAGTAAAACATGTTGCTCCTAATATATAAAAATCTCTGTGTTTGTAGTCGAAGCCCTTCCAAAACAAAACAGCTCTACTGATTTTAATGATTATTTTCGTATATTTGGTAGGTATGAGAATAAGTCGTGAATTTATCACCCACGTACCCTTACCCCCCATTTTTCATTGGCAGTCTTGGCAAACGAACAACGTTTGCCAAGACAGCCAGTATTTATATAAGTTTCTTTAGAAACAATTTAAAAGGGAGTACCCCGTATTCGTGATCTCCAAAGGAGGAGAGAGTAATAACCACTCACAAGGTTGGTGATGGCGCCGTAGTCGGAGAACTCGTCGACCTTCCAGGTCTCCTTGTCGGCCAGCCCCTTGACGCGGCGCAGCGCGCGCTGCAGGAACACCGTCATACCGTGCACGCGGTAGTCAAAGATCACCTTCTCCACTATGCTCAGCGGCTGGAAACGACGATAGGAATGTTAGGTTAACAGCATAAATAAATATGTATGTAATTTGATATTTCATTGATTTTAATTAATTAAGAAAGTACTTAAATCATTCGTTAGATATGGAATATAATAAAACATGACCTAAATTAACAAATATATTTTCAATTCCGTAACATTGCATTTTAACATTTTGACGGCAATAAAGTGTGCCTCATGATTTTGTGACATCAACTATCCTTCTCATTGGTCATCTACCAGCTGCTCCTACACTGGAATATCTTTATATTGATAAATAGTTCTGATGTATTACTTTTGGATTTTCCATACTTTTTCAAATCTATTTTCATCTGTGAGACGTGAGGCCCTTTGCACCGCGAGGCCGTGGGCGGTGCTCCACACCGCCCACGCCTTACGCCGCCTCTGTTCACGCCCGTAATCTCCGAAGGGGTAGGCAGTGTCAAGGAGACAGACCCCTTTTATATTATATTCATATTTTTTTTTCCTTCACAAAAATATTAATTATCTTCCAACACATCCCCAGAATACTCCTCACCTGCGAAGGCAAGTCGAGCTTCAGCAAGGAGTCGTACGTCTCGCGCAGATGCCGCAGGTTGGCGACAAGACGCACGCGCATCGCATCCGCCGGCACGGCGCCGCCTCCGCCCAGC